>CM028351.1:75206203-75806203 GCA_016618105.1 Dendrobium huoshanense
TAAACAACTAAAGATTTTTAAGGAAACCTTTCCATAACAATAAAAATATTTTAGGAAATCTTCCTAAACAATTAAAGATTTCCTAATACATAAACACACATTAGAAAACTTTTCTAACCCCCCCCCCCCCCCCCCCCCCCCCCCCCCCCCCCCAAACACCATTAGAAACCTTCCTAAATAATTTCCTTTAATTATGAATTTTTCTAAACAACTCTCTCTTGGCATATCAGGGTGCCAACAGCGAACCCAAATATGCAAAAATCCATTAGCTTTTGTGAACTCAACTTCAGGAACTGTCATGATAAAGTTAGAGATCATAAGCTCGTTGCTACATGATCATTATTAAGCCAGTCTTGGGATTGGAGTACAGAATGTGCCATACAAGATGAATCAAACATGCACCTCAGGTTGAGGATATTAATATATTATGAAAACAACAAAAAAAGACAATAGACTTTCAAAGTCAAGCGGAAAGCTTGAAAAAGCAAAGCCAGAAAAATGTTAAAGAGGACAAAAAAGCAATAGAAGTTGAGCAATGACCTTTGACAATATAGAGTATGTTGAAGCTCCCATCACTTGCATCACATCTACTGCTGATCCAACAGCATCTTTCACATCTTGCAAATCAGCCTGAAGAGTAGAAAACAATCATAATCCTCAGGTTATTGGTTTTTTACCATGCCATGGTACTATGACATTTTACATCGGATACAAATTATAGAGAAGCTCACCCTTGCTCCACCAACAACTGGAAGACGCAGAATGCTTGCCTCTAGTGCTTCAATTGCACCTGATAATGAACTTGAATGCTCTCTGTCCAGAATAGAACATTCCTCTAGAAAGACCATCTGCATTGTTCATACGAGTTTTTGTTAAGTTGATCGAACACATTTTTTGGAGAAAAATATACTAGTGGAATAATGTACATTGTACAATATATGACCCGTCTCCAGCATATAACTGTAAGGAATATTTTCATAGTTTACTATAAAAATACCCAAAACACCAAAAATACAATCCCAATATTAGATTGTAAATCAAATATTCTTCTCTCCAATCTAAAACAAATTAAAAAAAAAAAATCCATGGATAAAACACAAATAATGTTTTTGTGATCCTGTACGTTAACTGCTTAAGGCATTTAAGGTTTAAGAATCCATGAAGGGAAAGAGAAATACATCCAGTGCTAACCTTGATCAATAAAGTTGCATGGTGGCATGGTGGCGCCATGCAGGAACATAATGATATAGCGTAAGGTTCTTAAGCATAAAGGCTATTATAAAAACTAACATGCTGACTTTTATTTTTCAGTTCTAAAAGTGTTAGACCACGTTAATGAAAGATGATGATCCGAATGAACCCATGCATGAGATATCAATAATAAAAAACATTAATAGATCAAATCGTACCAGAGATTAAGGAATCTAAAAATCACCAAAATTGAAAAGATTACAACTTGAGATGATCATAGCATTACCAAGAAACAGAAAAAACAAACTAGGCTAGAAGGCACAATCATGGAAATAAAACAAATAAGAGCCAATCTCCCTCCGATATTTTGAGAAAGAATTCAATATCCATTTAAAAAAAATAATCAAGGAAAAACACATGGGAGTTTATTATAATCGATAGAAGTCAAGTATATCCAAGGAAAAATAAGATCGTTAATAAAGTTTCAAAGTTCTTCATGAAATTATTTCTAGACTATCCTGTCGCAAGACTCGACTTAATTTCCTAATAAGCATAAAAGGCCACATCTTTACTTGATTTTGAATGCGATATAAGGGTGCCTATATATAGGCAAGATAAAAGGACAATAAAATAAAATGCAATAACTAAAAAAATTATCAATAATGAGTATATATTCCTACTATAAATATCATACACATGTTCTATTATTTATATGGCTATAAATATTTCCAATAACTCCAACGAAATTCATAACATAAATATTCCAAACATGTTCTAATATTTATAAATTAATGAATAATTCCAATATCTTTATCACCCCACACAAACTCATGATGTTGCTGCAAGAAGCGTTGCAAGTTTGCCTATCAAGAAGTGAAAATGTCGAAGTGGATGAGACTTCTTCACCAAGAAGGTCATCACCCGATGTTGCCAACAACATTAAAGCTCGTCATTGTCAATAAGGTCATTGATAGGAAACAGCGAGAACTCTCCACAAAAATCCACAAAAAATCATGAAACAGTAGATAATTTGTATTATTTGATAAAAGAGAAACGGAAAATATCAGGATACAATTGATCCTCTATTCGAGAAGAGGATCTTTCTCTCTCAAATCTCTAGACGCGGCTAGAGCCTAAAGAAACTAAGAGATCTCAAATGTCAGCCAAATTCAAGATGCCCTGATGTAGGCAAAGGAAGGGGTCAAAATATTTTGAGTTTTAATTTTGGTGAGCTACTAAAATTCAGCTCATTAATGTTGAGCTTCTACTCTATTCAACGAATTATTTTAAAATTAAATACGTTCAACCCACCCCCCCCCCCCCCCCCCTCTATGTGGCCATTTGATTTCCTGCCCATAGGTTCCTTTTCCCTTCCCTGTGTCTCTTTGGTTTTCCCTCCTGGTTCTTCTTCCCTGGCTGGTTCCGGCTCCCCTGGCTGCTGGTTCTGATTCCTTGTGCTGCCCCTTCAGTTCCTCCTCTGGCTGCTTGTCCCATAGCTGTTTTGCCCCTTCGGTTCCTCCCCTGGCTTCTTGTCTCGTGGCTAATTTACCTGATTTTATGTGTGGTTTTTTGGGTGCTGTTTTGGCTCCCTTATGCCTGCTGTTACGATTCCCCTAGGCTTCCTTTTTGGGTTTTCTGTGTGACTGTTTGGCTGCCTTTTGTCACCTATAAATATGTGATGTTTAAAAGAGTTTTTGGTGAGTAAAAAAATAATTTTTGGAAGCCAAACCCTACGGGTTTCTTCGTGGAAAAGCTTGCGAGCTTGTCCTCCCTTTCGTCTCGACTTCTTATCTCCTTCTTCTATCTGCAAGTTCGACAACACTTGTATCCCTCTTCTCAAAGCGACGGATGAAATGCAGTTTTAAGAAGTTGTATGTGTCGTTTTATTTTTATTTCATAAGTTTATAAGAGTCTTTTGCTGTATGGTCGTCTTTGTATGATATAAAGTGGTCTTATATTTTGTTTTAAGTGGAGTCTTTTGAATATTCTAGGAAGTGTTTCTCTTGCTTGCAAAAATTAAGTTTTTCCTAATTTTTTCTTGCATCAATTTGGTATCAGAGCCTAGGTTCGTATCTTCCTAGGTTTTTTCGTTTTTTTTTAGTGTTCAAAAAAAAAAATGAAAAAGGACAAAAATTGAGTCTGATGTGGAAGAATGCAATCCAGAAGATCTTGAAGTCCCTATTCCTATGGACAGATGGGTTCCAACGGAAGGAAGTTCAATAGATCTCCTACATAATGAACTATACAATCTACAGATGAAGATGCATACGTGTATGGAGAAATACATGAAGAAAAGAAATTGCTACAAGAACAATTCAAGCAAGAATGTGAGATTATTCTGAAAATGTATGAAGCAAAGATTCAAGAGCTAGATACGTTTCATTCGTCTCCTCAGAATAAATCTAAAGCAACTTTATCAAGAGATGAGCTTCTTCAACCGGAGGAGAATTGATGTAGGCAAAGGGGGGATCAAAATTATTTGCCTTGAAATTTTGGTGAGCTGTTGATTTCTCTTTTAAATTCAGTTCATTATTGAGTATTTAATGCCAAAATAGATACATCCCCCCCCCCCCCTTTCCTCTTCACCTATTGCCCCTTTGATTCCCCTACCTGGCTTATCCTGTGGCTGGTTCCTTCTCCCTTTTTGGTTGTATGTTCCGGTCCCCCTGATTGTTGGTTCTGTTCCCTGTACTGCCCCTTCGGTTCCTCCCCTAGCTGCTTGTCTCGTGGCTGCTCTACCCCTTCGGTTCCTCCCTTAGCTACTTGTCCCGTGGCTGTTTTTCCCGGTTTCTGTGTGGCCTTTTTCGGGTGTTGTTCTGGCTCCCTTTGGTTGCTGTTACGGTTCCCCCTTGGCTGCTTTTTGGATTTTTTTGTGAGACTGTTTAGGGATGTTCTAGACTGAGTGTTTGGCCTTCTATTTCCCTTACCTGATGGAATTAATTAGGGTTGTTTGGCTGCCCCTTTTCTCCTATAAATATAAGATGTTTTGAGAGTTTAGAGAGAGTTTTTATGGATGATTTTTGGAGTTAAAAAACCTGAGAGTTTTTCTTGGAAAAGCTTGCGAGCTTGTCCTCCCTTTCGTCTTGGGCTTCTTACCTCTTTCTTCTCTCCGCAAGTTCGACGCCAATTGTATCTTTCTTCTTAAGGAAATGCAAGTTTAGGAATTTTATGTCAAAGTTTGTAACCGTCGTTTTATAATATGAAAGTTGTTTTTTGTTTAAGTGTTGTATAATTTTATTTAAGTTTTTGTGTCGATCTATCGTTGTAAGTGTGAAATTCCTAGTTTTTTCTTTTATTTCCTAGGAATTCTTTTTTTTTCTTCTTGCTTGCAAAAATTAGGGGGGTCTCCCTATATTTTTGCTTGCATCATGCCCTAACCCTAGGAAAACAAACTATTTAATACATACAATCCAAAAGAAAAATCTTTAAATTGTCCATACATTCAAATTTCCCTCCTAACTCCTTCAAAAATCCTTCCTAAATCGCTCTGTGGGATTTGCGGTTCGGTCGGCGCGTACAGGGAGGCGGAAGAGTTCCCATGTGGACCTGCTGGACCGATCTAATAATACTCCCCTCCCAAAGTGCCACCTTGTCCTCAAGGTGGAACGAAGGAAACTACTACTAAAGCACTTGATCAATTACACGACTGAAAAATGGACTAATACTTGGTTGAATAATCCCTACTTCCAGCATCTCCCTTATCAATCTCTCGCTCTCATCCTTCTGGATTTGGGTATGACGATACAGATGAACACTAATAGGTGTAACTACTTCCTTCAAGATGATAGCATGATTATGTCCCCACGGAGAAGGCAATCCCTGAGGTAGCTAACAAACCTCACTAAACTGTTAAATCAATGGTTGTAATGAAAGAGGATTGATCCCCTCCAATCTATGTAGTTCCATCAGATAACCTTCCCCCATCTCATGTAGGCTCATCACCATGGTTTTAAGTGATATCATGGCTTTCGTGAGCCATGTATCTCCCCTAATCACCACCTTTCTCCCATCCACCATCAGTTCCATTGTAAATGCTCCCCAGTTGACCTTTGTATCCCCCAAGGTCTGCAACCACTTCATTCCCAAAATGATATAAATGCTCCTCAACTCCAATGGGAGAAAATCTTCCCTCACTTGAACCATCTGTATGGTTAACACTACTCCCTTACATATCCCCTAACCCGTCTCCACCTTCCATGTACCCATCATCACTCCATAACACCATGTATCCACCAATATCACTACTAATTGGTCCACGACATTGTTGGAGATGAAATTATGGATAGCCCCAATATCAATCAACACTACCACCTCCATGTCTGTTATTTCCCCTTTCATCTTCATGGTATGATTCATAGTGAATCCCACTATTAAATTCAGGGGACCTCCATCACGTCCAGATGCAGCTTGATCTCCATCTCTCTCTCCCACATACTATCACCTCCCTCCATAGTTTCCTCGTCATCACAGATGGTGAGAACCTGAAAAGTTTGATCCCTACACTTGTGCCCCAAAGTATACTTCTCATCACATCTGAAGCATAGTCCCTTCGTCCTCTTCTCTTACATCTCCCTCTCTATCAGTCTTTTGAAGTTCCCCCCACTTCCTCCTCCTAGATTCTCCCTAAGAGTCTCATTAATGTTGCCTGATGCATGCCCCTTGGGTGCTAGAAGAGTGGTCGTCGTCCTGTAAGTGCCTCATAAGCTGTTGCTCCTGGCTCCCTTTTCTAGATTCTTTTGATTTTTCACCAGCTATGCTAACTTCATGGCCTCTCCCAAGTCACGAAGCACCATGACTTTCACCGTTGCTCTGATCTCTGTCTTGAGTCCCTTCATAAAATTTCCCTCCAATGCAGTCTCTGATAATCACTCTATCCAACTGACTAGGTGCTCAAACCGCTCACGATAGTCTGTCACTGATCTGTCCTGCACCAATGCAAAAAATTGCTCATAAAAGTTCCCTCCCCCATCGGTTTGGAAAAATTCTAATAAACAATCCTTGAATGCTCTCCAGCTCCGCATAGGTCTGCTTTGATCCCTCCACTGGAACCACGACAACGCCTTCCCCTCCAAACATAGGCCTGTTGTTATCAGTTTCTCCTCATCCGTCAACCCATTGACGGCGAAGTATCTCTCCACCTTGTAGATCCATCCATAAGTGTCATCCCCTTCAAAAATTGGCATCTTCAGCTTCCTCGCTTTTGGATCTCCCTCGTTTCCCCATATTCCTCCAAACTTTCCCCTCTCCCAAGTGCTTTGCTCTCCCTACGTCTCCCGATATTCGCTTCCATGTTCATCTTCAAACTCAACTTCACTTTCTTCCATCCTTTCTCTAAAATCAGCACCACACCTACCATAATTTCCCTTCCTTCTCTCCCAACCAGCACCCTTTACTCCTTGTTCCCTATTTCCCAGTCTCTCTCTATATACCTTCCCCTTTTCCTAAATGATTTCTACATCATTCTCCCTCCTACGAAAATCAAAATTCGTAGTTCTTCCCATTGGTCACTTCGCCTCCGATGACGTCGTTTGGATTTGATTTTTCAATAACTTTTTCACCACTAAATGAAGATAAAAAATTATCTTCCACGGACGAAACCTTGTCTTCTACGGATGAAATTCAATCATCCACTATAACTTTTATTTGGCTAATCTATCCTTCAAAACATTCTTCCAATGTACCTACCATTTTGGCCATCATCAAAATTCAAAAATTTTGATCCAAAATTCAATAAGGATTCTTTCCTTTGGATGAAATTTCGCGGCATAACTTTCAAAAAAATCAGCCCCCAATGGTCCCAAGACTCGCTTTGATACTAATTTGATAAGAAATATTTGTAGATCTCAAGTATTTCCTATCAATCTTCGAAAAAAAGCGAGAATTCTCCACAAAATCCCACACAAAACCACGTAACAGTAGATAATTTGTATTATTTGATGAAAGGGAAATGGAAAATACCAAGATAAAATTGATCCTCTATTTGAGAGAAGGACCTTTCTCTCCCAAATCTATAGACGCCGCTAGAGCCCAAATAAATAAAGGGATCTCAAATGCCAACCAAATTCCAGATGCCCTAACCCTAGGAAACAAACTATTTAATACATACAATCCAAAAGGAAATATCTAAACAATCCCTACATTCAAATTTCCCTCCTAACTCCCTCAAAAATCCTTCCTAAATCACTCCGTTGGATTTGCGGTTCAGTCGGCACGTACAGGGAGGCGAAAGAGTTCCGCCTGAGCCGATCCCATGTGGACCGGTTGGACTGGTCCAATGGACCGGTCTAACAGTCATGTTTGTCGTCGCAACAACATTGACACCCATCAATGTCAACAAGATCAATACATGTTGTCAATAACAACATCGATTCAATTCACATCACGACACCAATGTGCAGTAGCACTAGCCTGCCTCGTGGTCCTCGCCCCCTCCCCAACCCCGAAGCATGTGCTTGCCTACCTTGTGGCCCTTGCACCCGTGGATTAGCGAGTAAGGTCATGTCAACCCAAATTAGTTGTAGGTCGAGCCCGAGTCTGATTTTTTAACCCATTTGTCTAATCGCGTCGGGTTCGGGTCAAAACAGTTGAAGGCGAGTCAATTTAAGCTTGAACCTGAACTCGATCCGAAAACCTATTTTGACACCCCTAGTCATCGCCAACAACATCAATGCCCACTACAGCCAACAAAGTGGCAACAATGACATTGATATTGATGCTTATCATCATCAATAAGATTGATGCATGCTATTAACACCAACGTGACACCAAGGTTTTGAAAACCGGACCAGACAACGAACCGGTAGAAGGAGAGGTTCACGGTTCGACCGGTCAAACCGGAGACATAATAAACAATAATATTATTAAAAAAATATAAAATTAATGATAAATTTTCCTCTAATGCATTCATTCTACATTCTATTTTCATATCAAACTGATCAAATAATATAAATATGACATCAATTAAGTTTATAAAACATAAACAAATAAGACATAATAATAAATAATATAAATATTTCATTTAATAAGTCAATAAAACATAAACAAATGTCACTCTTGATAAATCAATGGTGACAAGAACAAGTAACCTAATTAAGGTCAACTAAAAATACTAGAGGCTCTCTAGTACATATTACTGGGCAATAACAACAACAATCAACAAAATTCTATCGTTACCCATTCCTCTCCACCATTGATACCCTTAAAGATTCACCATTCTTGATAAGAACTGTTCCTTTCAAAATTTAGGCAAATGTCATATATAAGAATATTGCATATACATGAAGTAATCCTTTTTTATTTCTCTTCTTTAGAAGCAATCCGCCTGAGCATGCAACAGTTATAACTTATAACTCGTCAAATTCTTTCGGCAAGAGCAGCTACTCTAAACTAAACCAATCCAACCAATTAACATAAAAAGGAATTGTGGAAAACCATTTCGAACATATACGAGCTGGGAAGAGCAGGAATGCAGGAGTTCAAAGAAAACAAAATGTAAAGAGCAGGAGAAGCCGAGAATACTAAGATACATGGGAAATACCGAAATAGAGATATCACGAAAGAAGGCGTCGTTCGTCCGTCTATCCCCGTCGTTCGTCTCTTCCAGTCATTCTCCTCCCAGCCTCTTAGGCATTCGCCTCTCCCGTCTCGTCTCCGTAGGGTTTGCAAGAAAGAAAGGGGGAAGTGCTGCGCGTAAAAGAGGCTTCGCCTCATCATATTCGAACCAAAACCATTTTCAGTCGTTAGATGTGCGATCAGCGGCCAAAAATCATGCGATTTGAAACCGGCCAGTTCTTTCCAATGATCCCGGTCTGGCGGTTCGACGGTTCAACCTTTAATTGAACCGATTTTTTGCCGGTTTGAATACAGCCCAACTCTAATGGTAGAATCGGACCGGATGCCTAACCGGTTCCAAGTTCAACCGTCCCGTCCAATCCGGTCCGATTTTTAAATCCTTGCGTGACACCAACAAGGCTTTCTTTCATTATTGGAAACAACATCAAGATCATCCATGGCTAACGAGATCTATGCATGTTGTCCAAACCATCATCAATGTCAATCGGCACTAACAAGATGTTGTTCATCACCTGTCCTCATCAAGATCGACAAAACGAATCCCTCAAACATGAGATAGCAAATTCCACTTCTACCTCCTCGTCTAAAAGCAATAAAATTCTCTTGACTGACACCACCAATTCCACCAAATCCAAGCTCTAATAAAATATTAGAAAGACAAAAGGCTATGTTTTTGTTTGATTGAATTGAATGTGATATGTTGACACAAGGTTGTCTATATATAAACAAAAAAAGAAAGCGGTAAAGAATAACACAATAATTAAAAATATCCTCAATAATGAGGATCAATTACTAATAAATTCCTACTATAAATATCAAACATATATTCTAGTATTTCTATATCCATAAGTAATTTCAATAACACTATCATAAATTCATACTATAAATATTATGAATGTAACAATAATCGTATGATAATGAATAATTTCAAAATCTCTAACCTCATCTATTAAATAAAAAGAATATGAAAATATATTTATTGTGATATTCTAGATATTACCTTTCTGCAAACTAAGGTTACCTATGATATCATTTACTAAGATCATTTACAGATTTTCCAAAGTTTCCTAAGAGTGTTGCTTATTTTTCAAGAGAAAATCTCCTCAAATGCCTTACAAAACATAAAAGTGGGATGACTTTGCATATATATATATATATATATATATATATATATATATATATATATATATATATATATATATATATATATATATATATATATATATATATATATATATATATATATATATATATATAAAAGCTTATCGATATATTAATGAAGTGGATAATATGTATGAGACATTTTCCCTACAACAAAATCTCTCATCTTTTTTTTTTTTTGCTTGTTCGAGGGTAGAAAGAATCTCCCTTGTGTTTGGCACAACCAACCCTAGAAGGGGGTGGTAGCTTACCTTTCACAAATAAAGTCTGAACTCTGAAGGATCCAATGCCTTCAATTCCATTATTTCAAACTTAAATCATTCCTATACACCTCCATACACCATATGCAAATTTCTTCCTTCACAACTTTTGTTTTAGATTTGATTCCTCGTTATTATGAGCAATAACCCCAAAAAAATCTTCTTTCCCTATTGGTTTCCTATGCCTGAGCATTTCAAGTAGCACATAGTCATAAAGACGAGTTAAGCCATCAAAATGAGTGCTATTGAGATATTCAAGACTCATTTAAGGATGCAATTGTCTAGAAAAATAAAATATAAGGATATAAGGTAGAAGAGTACTATATCATTCAACTATTGATAGCCTGACTGAAATATATCAAAGAGAAGACCAATGTATACAAACCCTTAATATACAAAGATGGCCCTAGAAGGAATCCCTAGGATATAATGACACCCTAAGGTCTCAAACCCTTGAACGAAGAAATCTTATCCCCATTTTTAAAAAAAAAAATTCTTATACCCTTAGCATACAATCCATAATCTACTCTTTTAGCCTCTTTGATAAGAAATGATTGTAGGCACAAGAATTCCTTTTGCTGAGTTTGAATTCCAGCACTTACAAAAATAGATTGGAGAAGAATTTGAAAGAAATAACCAGAAATAAACTTTTTTATTGATAAAAGATGAAAGAAACGAACAAGATACAATGAATCCTCAATTGGAGAGGAGGATCTGTCTCTCATAGTCTCTAGCCGGCAGCTAGGGCCCAAGCAAACCCTAGGAACTCTCAAAATTCAGCAAATAACCAGATAACCCTAACCCTAAGAAATCTAATCTATTTAAAGCATGCAAATACAACTCCGGAAAGAATAAAAAAAAATACAAATACAACCCTAATGTACTAAACAGTCCCTCCCTAAATAATAACATACCTAAACCACCCCCTCATATTCAAGTATTGGGCCCCACAAGGGGATCAACGGCTATAGTGCCTCAGGGAAATAAACCATCCCCCCTTGGCTAGTTCGTCAAGCCCACCTAGGCTGGTCCCGGTCTATCAATACCCCCCTCCCAAAGACCCACCTTGTCCGCAAGGTGGGAAGATAACTCCATCCTCAACTTCCACATTATCACAAACGGTGAGAACCTGAAGAGTTCAATCCTTACATATGTGCTATTGTGTATACCTCTCCTCACCTATGAAACAAAGCCTCTTCACCCTTTTCTCCGGTAACTCTATTTCTGTGAGCTTCTTGAAGTTGTCCTTGGATCTTCGTTATGCTGGTTCAACCTAAATTGGGGTTCAGCCGGCCCAAAGGCCAGCTCTTGTTTACAGGAGGCGGATAAGAGCCGCCTCCCTTAATGTTGCCACCCAAACTAGTGGGCCCCACTACGAGCAAATTAAAGAAAGAGAGGTGGGCAGCTGGGATGTGAGGAAAATTTTGAATTAAGGAGTTTGAATTAGGGAATTAATGTATTAATAGTATGGGTTGTTTTGGAATAGGGTTATGCATGTTTTGAGTTATTTCTTTTGTTCTCTTGAAGTTTCTTTGGCGTCATGGGCTCTAGATTCATTGTCAAGAGATTGGGAGAGAACGATTCTCCTCTCAAATTGAAGATCAATTGTATATTGCTTTGTGTTTGCTTTTTCTTTGAATCCACTATTACAATCTATCATTTTGGATAGATTTCATCGATATTATCACATTATTCCCACTATTTTTATCAATTATTGCTAAGGTTGCCTGCGAACTCAAGTATTTCCTCTTGGATTACTTGCGAGCACAAGTATGGTATCAGAGTATTATCTTGGGACCATCGACAGCTAAAATTCTGAAACTTAAGCAATGAAATTTCATCTGGAAGAAGATTTTCTCGTGATTCTTGGGAAGAAATATGGTCGGGAAGAATGTTGAAGTTTTGGAAGGAGAAATTGAGCAACTTAAATCAAATTTGGAGGGAAAATTTTCTGATTTTCAAAATCAGATTTCATCCAATAATGAAAGTTTGGAAGGAAAGTTAGCTATGATGGAAGAGATGTTGAAGAAATTGCTAGAAGTGAAGACCAATACAGCGACATCGGAAGCAAGAGAAACCATCAGCGGCCATGGAAGAGGTGGAAACCCTAACATGATTAAGGGAAGGGAAAATCTGGAAGTAAAGATCTTAGAGGGTGAAGATGGAATGCCTCCTCTAGAACCACTTTCTAGGCTTTTAATATTGGAAATTCCATGGAAAGCCCTTAGGCTAAGGTGAAAATAAAGAACACCAAAAGGGCATGCATGTATTGTCAAAATAGAAAAGCTTAATTAAGAAGAAATTGACAAACTCAAAAACTTTCTTTAACTCTAGAAAAATCACCTGGGTCATGCTCTATAGCTCATAATGGCATGACACCTAATTCTTATGTTTTCAGTGCCTTAAATAATTTTCAGACCTTGATCCTAAATTCAAGAACCACTTTTCACATGACAACCCTTGCCAATCTTTGAAACCTACAAACTCTGCACCAGCAATAGAAAAATAAAAGTGGTAAATAGTTCTCTAATAATTTTTGCCTATCAAGAAAATTTTCCAATTTCTTCCACATTTATCCTTAGTAATATTTTGCATTTTCCTTATCTTATAGTAAATCTTATATCAATCCATTAAATTACTAAAATTCACAATTGCAAGATAATTTTTTTCGAAGCATTGAGTATTCCATGATCTCATTATGAGGAAGATAGCTTGGAAAGCCAAAGAAAAGGAAGGCTATATCTTTTTAAAGATGAAAAACAACTTGTCATGTTTTTTCTTTTTCATTTCACCCTTAATACAAATGCTGTTTAGGATCATCATTATAGGCTAGGGCATCTAACTTTCAAAACCCTATAATGTATATTTCTTTTCTTTTTTTTTTGGAGAGAGGTGGAAGGGGGTCATAGAGAGGTGGAAGGGGGATTATGGGAGAGAGAAAAAATAGCATGATGGATCAATAGAGAGATAGAGAGAATAAGTGAGGGAGGGAGGATAAGAGAGATAAGATAGAGTGAGCGAGAGATAAAGAGAGAGCAATTAAGAGAGATGGTGGGAGAGGGAGAGAGTGTGTGTGTGTGAGAGAGAGGGAAAGAGGGATATATATATATATATATATATATATATATAGAGAGAGAGAGAGAGAGAGAGAGAGAGAGAAGATTTAGATATAGAGAGCAAGAGAGAAGGGGCAAGAGTGAGGATTTTGAGAAGGTAGAGAGAGTGTGTCATAGGAAGAGAGGTAGTACAACATCTATTTTTTAGAAGCTGGGCAAGAGAGAGAGAGAGGGAAAAGGAGAGGACAAAATAGAGAGAGGGAGAGGAAGGGAGATTTAGGGAGTGTGTGTGAGAGAGAAAGAGAGAGAGTGTGAGAGAGTAAACGAGAGAAAGTGATAAAGAGATATAGGGATTGAGAGATAGGGAGAATGAGTGAGTGAGAGAGATGGAGAGAGGGTGAGAGTGAGAAAGAGTAGAAATGGGGGAAGGAGAGAGTGTGAGAGAATGAAAGGGTGAGGGAAAGAGAGAGTAAGAGATAGATGTGTTTTTAGAGAGGGAGAGAGAAAGAGAAGCAAGAATCTAGGGTAGAGGGAATGAGAGACTGATATAGAGGAGGAGAGAGAGCAAGAGGGAGAAAGAGAGAGAGATAGATTGAGTGAGAAAGAGTGGAAGAAAGAGAGTGGGGAAGAGATAGAGAGAAGATGAGAGAGAGAGTGGACTCAAAAGAATTATTATTAATTGACCGACTTTCCATCCCTCAAATCTTCTCTTATTTATAAGTATAAAATCTCTTATCCAAATAAAAACTTGAATAAACTTGGCAGCCATGATCCATTAATAAAATGCTACTTATAAGTCATAGACTATGCATTGGAACCTGCATCCAACGTGTGTAGGAAGGCATCAATAGAAAAAATAAAAGGAATATAAGAATAATGTATCTGACAAGACAATGAAATTAAGACGCATAAAAGTACTTGAAGACACGTAAAGGTACTTGGAACCCTATGCAGGCACATATAAATAAATAATTAAAGCCTAATGTCAATTAAAGCCCCATCAATAAAAAAGAGCAATCCATAGAATGCAAATCACTAGAGTAAAGTCCACTTAAAAAACCAAACTAAAGGCCCAAATGAAAATTACAAAGACCCAACAACAGCCAAATTGAAGAACAAAATAGCAAACCATACAGCCAAGCTAAATAGACTCAAAGGAACCAATACAAATATTAGATAACACAGTCCATGCTCTTTTAGTACGTCCATTATACACATATTTTCAACGAACTAAATAGAAAAAAGCAAAATCATAAAATCAACTAAAGAAAAATAAAAACTTAAAGCATTGATTGCATCAAATTTACACACATGATAAAAATTCTGCTATGATGAATTAAGCATTTAATATTTATTAAGAAAATCCAAGCATAATTGCACCACTTCTAATAAAGTAATTCATCAACCATTACAAACATATTAGTTGCGCCAGTATATAGCAACCTTCTAGTTTTCACCATCAATAGCCACCAACACAATCTCATCAATAATATTGATTCAGTGATAAAATGTATAAAATTGTCTTAAGTGTTGAAAGTGAATTTTCAAAAAGTAGATTAAAAAAAGAAGAAAAATCCAAGAAATCGATGGTCTAATCAATGCTTTTAAAACCGGACCGGACCGGACCGGCCGGTTCAACCGGTTGAACCGCGAACCGGTCGGCCGGCCGGTTACGGTTGAAATGAAAACCTGTTTTGCAGAAAACCGGGATAAACCCGCTCGAACCGGCGGTTCGACCGCCGAACCGGTTCCGGTTTTTTATAACCGGCCGGAAAGCTTAAACGCGGAGAGAAAAAAAAAACCCTCATTTGCGTCGTCTGCTCGATTCTTCGGCTTCGAGCTTCAATAGAGGAAAAAAAAACCGCAATCGAAGCCTTCGACCTCTTCTTCCCCGTCGGCGTGCAAAGCTAACAACGTCTCTGTTGAAACCCCTAAATACCAACTCGTCCATAAAGCCGCCGATTACGAGATCCGCACCTACGCTTCCTCAGTACTCGTCGAGGTCACCTACAACCTCGCCGTTCTCGACGGCGGAGGAGGACCGGCGCCAGTGACAATGCAATTCATGCTACCGGCTAATTAAGGTGAGAGGAAGCAAGGAGTTGTGAGATTCAGTGGCGTGGAGACAGAAGCAACGACTGCGGACAGAAGGGAGAAGTTGAGGAGAAGCTTGGAAAGGGATGGTTATAAAGTGGTTGGGGAGTATGTGCTTGCCAGGTATAATCCGCCATGGACTCTGCCTCCAAAGAAAGTTATCCTTAAGTTTTTTTTTTTTTTTTTTTCCGTTGATAAATATATACCTAAAGTTTAGATTCAAGTGCAGATCTTATCTTAAATTATATAGCTATGTTAGAATAATCATGCTAGGCTACATCTAGGTATATATTCTTCAGTGAGATAATTTTAAAATTGTTTATAGTTTTGATTTTTGAGCAAGGGTTTTAATTTGTGTATATGATTTAATTATAATATTTAAATATAATAAATATTTATTACGTCATCCGGTTCGACCCCGGTTCGACCCCATCAAACCGCTAACCTCTCCTTCTTCCGGTTCATTGACCGGTCCGGTTTTCAAAGCCTTGGGTCTAATCATGAAATAAGGTCAAATAAAATACAATGAAGACAAGACTTATATTATAACTTCTTAAGATTTCTAATTTGTAAGCAATTGTCATAATGCATTGAATGGTTTTAAATGGTCGTGCCTATCCAACAATTAATTTCATGTAGGGAACCTTTAAAGATTTAGAGATCCTGTTATTTTATCATTTATTTTAAATTACATATACCTTCTATTAAAATTAATAAAAGATTTATAACTATCATAATTAATAGTTAATTTTTGATAACTTTCATGCAAATCAGGTAAATAACAAATGAAAATGTTAAAATACAAATCCTATATAATAATAATGAAAACATTATAACTAATTCCTAAAAGAGAAGATGATGAAAAACCTAAAATAAACTAACCTCATAAATATGATATTATGTCTGTATGGATGGACATCTTTAAAGAAAGCTATAGCTTAAATGTCAATCATGAAAAATCATGCACTCTTAGATTTGAATAGTATATGAAATTCTAAATTTCTATTTTCTTTTAAGGCATTCATTTTTCTTGGGGATATTAAGCACAGGTGTAGTAATTTTTTTAAAAAAATTACTCAATAATAAAAGCTCTATAAAACCTAATTAAATGCCTTCGAAATATTGTAAGCTAAAGTTATCCTTAATTAATTTCCAAATACCTTTAATGAAATAGATAATGATAACATAATAGTCTAGTGGCAAACAACAATTGGCTATACAAACACATTATAATCTTCTTGTTTAAATTTTGTTAAATGATCATGTAGTTGATCATTATAATCCTTAGAGCGTAAATATTCATATTAGCTCGTGTAAACTTAGCAACAAAGCTTCACCAAAATGCATGACCATGTCACAATAGTTTTGGTGCAGCATATTCTACTCTTTGCGAATTAAAGATGTAGCAGACCAAGTGGTTAAATCGAATCACTCAATAGAACCAATATAAGAATATGAGCAAAAGCCAAAGCTAGCATAAGTCCATTACAAAAGAGCACATTTCAAAGCCCATATCAAAACCCAATGATGGATATTTAAATATAATTTATTTTTACTTTTGAATGTTAAAATATCATTGAAACTATGTATATGACCATCCACCTTAATGAAAGAGTACGAAAAAATTAAAAAAATAATAATAATAAAAAAGTTGGATATTTACCCATTCATTAAGTGGCCAATCCCTCCTATTTCTCTCCAATTTTCTCCTTTAAAATGAGGAAGCTCAAAGGTCTTTGTGCTTATAAATGGGACCTGATACGCAATGAAATTTCTATTACTGAATGAGATCATTGAAGTGAAGAATATTGTTTTCTCTTTTGCTTGTGACCGGTGGCTTCAAAAGTACATTTTCTTTGGTGAGTTAAGATATAAATCATTGAAGTGAAGAAACAACTTCTCCAAATCATCCTAATATATTTAACCTTATCCAAAGCCAACAAGACCAGCCACAACCCAATCCAAGCATCACAACTACACCAAATCCCCGCTCATAGCTCTCGGTTAAATCGAGCAAGACTAGGACCTCGTTTTATTCCCTATTCCTTGACACCTACTTAAACTCAAAATTTATAATTTGCTCCAACTCATCCATTCACATTCTAAGCTAACTCTCCTCAAGAATTTCTAGCCATTTGCACCACCAAAAATCTAATCCCAAAAGAGATTTTTCAAATCAACACAAAGTAATCCAATCTGGATTAGTCTTAGCATTTCCACCATTGTACCCCTCCAAGCCCCTCATCATTATATCACAAAATCCATAATACTTTATTAAACATTAAACCTAATATTCTTAGCCTTCCATAGCCATCATTCTCACTAAAAATGTCACCACTCCTATCACATTTAACATCTGAGTAAATTTGAGAATAAGAACATTTCAATCAGAACTCTTTAATAAGAAAAATTTTGTAGTGATGGACTTAACTCCAAGAACTTGAGAGTCACTCAACAAGTTTGAAGTTAGTGAATCCATTTTTATTATAGACTAATTTTATATTATCAGCTTGAATATATAATATATTTCTTAGAACATAAGAGGACTTTTGTAACTCCCTCATCACTCGAAGGTTCTTTTAATTTTGAATTACTTTATTTTTGCGTCTATATTTTAACTTTCACTCTCTCATCTATATTTCTTTCCCTCGCATCCACTCTAGCTATTCCTTTTAAAATCATATTATAGCACCCAAATTAATCTCTCAAGACCTAATTGAAAACTTAGCCCAAATGATTGATTTTAAATATCTTAGGATTCATGAAAATGACATTGAAATGAAAAAAAAAACTATTTGAGGGTAACAGAACACAAGTGCGAGAACTAAAAAAATCAAATTCAAGCGATCATGAACTATCTATAAAATAATAGAAATCCTGCAACACCTCATGTCACGACCCGACCCGGCTAGCCCGAGTTAACGGGGCGGGAGCAAAAAGGTCGTACAGAAAAACATAAATAAACATAAACCATTTATATTAATGCTTTAAACATCATCCAAATATTAATTGAAAGAGCCACTAAAAATACATCCGAAATGAAATAAAAGTTCCAAACCACTACTAAACTTTAAACATTCATTACATAAACTCCAAATTGTTCATACTCAGATACAAACTCGAAATTAAACTTAAAACATAATTATAAGAAACCTTTCTCCCTCCTGAGTTCCCCTACGACGGTAGGTATGAGGTCGTCGAGCAGCCATTACTTATCTCCTGAAAACATTTCCAAAAAACGTGGAATGAGCTAACGCTCAGCAGGTAATTCATAATACAGTTAAATTTTATAAGATGCATGAGAATTAAAAACATTTTCAATTAGAAATATTTCATTAAGCAGGTCATTAAAATATCATTCTTCTTTTCTTTTCTTTCTTTCATTCTTACATAAATCTTTTCATATGCAATGCAATGTATATAAATGAATGTGCTATATGTATCATCCGTCCCGGAAGTGCCCATAATCGTACTGATCAGGTACGCAGTCAAAAATTGTGGCCATATCCTTTACCAATGGTTCATAAGAACCAATCCATTACCAAGACTCATACGAGTCCCCCATTACCAATACTCAACCGAGTTCCTTTACCATTGGCACTTCCGGATCAACATGCAACATGTGATTTCATTTCTTATATCTTTTCATTTCCTTATAAAATTTCCTTTACCAATGGATATTCATAAGTTTCATGTCTAAAAGTCTTTTCGTATGGTTCATATGTGCAACAGTTAATGAAAAATGAATAAAACATAAACTTGCAAAATTACTGAAAATTTAAAACATGAATACATGAATTAAAAAGACATGAAATGCATTTAAATTAAGAAAATAAAGCACTTATAAGTTTAACTGGTTCTGAACACCTACTTCGAATTTAAGCACAATCCGCCGCTTCAACAAGTTCCCTTCTCCTTAACGATTAGAACCTAAAGATGGTTAAAAAAAAAGACATATCATTAATTAAATCATATTTCCTTAACGATTTTATACGACACCTAATAAATATTTAATAAAATGAATATTTATTTTCGGATTATTAAAATACCTAAAATTTTGGAAACCTTAAATTCCTTAATTTCATCAAATTATCATGCCAAAGCTTCTCCTAAACCTAATTTAATAATTAGGTTAATCATTTTCGGATTAATTAAATTAGGAAAATTACAAAAATAAGTTTTCCACTAAAAATCGAAATTCTCGCCTTAAAATTATTTCCATAGTCCTTAGAAATCATTTTCATAAAGAGTTTTTACGAAAATAAGATTTAGGTCAAAAACCCTAATTTTTTAAATCACCAAAAACTCTTCCAAAAATATCGTTTCCATCGCTAAAAGATTTCCCTAATCATTCCCTGAAGGTTCCCTAAAGAAATTTGGAAAGAAATCTAAGTTTTGGAAAAGCCCTAAAAATTTCATCTCCAAAAATCTTGAGATCGAGAGGGATTCGTTTGAAAATAAACATACCAGAGTGTTCCTCTCGTCGCTCTCTTCGATTTGACCTAAAGTTTCAGCCGGAAAATCGTCGCCGGAGTCACCCTCGCGGAAGCCGCCCGTTCGTCCGTCCGCTCCCTCTCTCCGTTCGGTCCGCTCGTTTGCGTGAAATGAGAAGGGAGGAGGGGTCGGTTAAACCTAATAAGAGAATTTGGGTTTGCTAATTACCATACTACCCTCACTTAAGTAATTTCGGCAATACACAATGATAAGGGTAGTTTCGGTATTATTTGGTTTCTAAAATTAATAACTCCAAAATTAGTCAAAATTGGGCATAACTTCTATATACTAAAACGATCAGAATTTCGCGTAGGATTTTCTAAAATTAATTTCGTTGCATTCCGATAACCTTGAAAGTTTTACTTAAATTCTCGTCGCGGCGCTTTAAAAAGCGTGTGATGCCTAAAATAGGATTTTCGGGTTTTACAATTCTCCCTCCCTTATAAAATTTCGTCCTCGAAATTAAAAAGAAACTAAAAGCAGAAAATCCATACCTTAGTCAAACAAATGAGGGTAAGTCTCCCTCATCTCTGATTCCTTCTCCCAAGTGGCATCCTTCTCAGAACTGTGCTTCCAAAGCACCTTAACAAAAGGAATCGCTCTGCTCCTCAACTGCTTAACATCATACTCAAGAATCTTTTCTGGTTCGTTAACAAAAGTCAAGTCAGGTTGAATGTCTACCACATCTGTACTAATCCTCTGAGTCTCATCTGAAATATATTTCCTTAAGGAGAAAATATGAAACACATTATGTACTCCACTCATGTGTGCTGGTAGAATCAACCTGTAGGCCACCTTTCCAATCCTTTCTGAAATCTCAAAAGGGCCTACAAATCTGGGACTTAGTTTTCCTGCCTTGCCAAATCTTTTCACTCCCTTCATTGGACTGACTTTGAGAAATACAAAATCTCCAATATCAAATTCAACTGATCGGTGCTTGGCATCATAATATTTCTTCTGTCTGTCCTGTACTGCCTTCAATCTATCTCTGATCAATCTAATCTTTTCTGTAGCATCATCAACCAAATCAGCACCAATTACCTTTCTTTCTCCTGTCTCAGCCCAATTTAAAGGTGTCCTACACCTTCTCCCATATAAAGCCTCGTATGGAGCCATACCAATACTTGCTTGGAAGCTATTGTTGTAGGCAAATTCAATTAAAGGCACATATATCTCCCACTTACCACCATAATCCAGAACACATAATCTCAGCAAATCTTCTAAGGTCTGGATTGTTCTTTCTGACTGCCCATCTGTCTGAGGGTGGAAAGCTGTACTAAAAGTAAGCCTGGTGCCCAAAGCTTCCTGAACTTTCTTCCAAAATCTGGAAGTAAATCTCCTATCTCTGTCTGACACAATAGTCTTCGGTACTCCATGTAATCTAACAATCTGATCAACATACAGGCTTGCCAATTTCTCAACAGGATCAGACTGTTTGATAGGTATAAAATGTGCAGACTTAGTCAACCTATCAATAATCACCCATAAAGTATCATTTCCTCTTCTGGATCTGGGTAAACCAACCACGAAATCCATAGCAATGTCTTCCCATTTCCACTCTGGTATGGGTAAGGGCTGTAGATATCCTCCTGGTTTCTGGTGCTCAGCTTTAACCATCTGACATGAAATACATTTGGATACTGTATCTGCTACACTTCTTTTCAATCCTGGCCACCAAAACACTTCCTTCAAATCCTGGTACATCTTATTACTGCCTGGGTGAATGGTGTAACTGGAGTAGTGAGCTTCTTGAAGAACTTCTTTCCTCAAATCATCCACATCTGGAATGCACAATCTGCCCTTATATCTAAGCAATCCCTCACCATCAAGCTCAAAATCTTCAATGTGTCCCACACTAACCATATCCAGAATCTTCTTAAAATCTGCATCAAGTGGCAAAGCTTCTCTTACTCTTTCTGGAAATGTTGACATAATTATAGTCTGATTCAACCTTATAATTTCTGCATCATTGGGCTGAACCACTGAAATCTCCAACTTCTCCAAATCTTTTATTAACTCCTGCTGCTGTGTAATCATCCAGTTTGCACTACCTGAATTCTTTCTGCTCAAAGCATCAGCAACCACATTTGCTTTGCCCGGATGATACTGAATATCCAACTCATAATCCTTTATGAGTTCTAGCCATCTCCTCTGCCTAAGGTTCAATTCCTTCTGAGTGAAGATATACTTCAAACTCTGGTGGTCAGTAAAAACTTCACATCTAACTCCATACAAGTAATGCCTCCAGATCTTCAAGGCAAAAACTACCGCTGCTAACTCCAGATCGTGGGTTGGGTAATTCCTCTCATGATTCTTCAATTGCCTAGAAGCATAGGCAATGACTCTCCCATTCTGCATCAGTACACAACCCAACCCTTTATGTGAGGCATCACTATAAAGCTGAAACCCATCTGTTCCTGAGGGAATAGTCAGCACTGGAGCAGTTATTAAACACTGCTTCAACTTCTGAAAAGCTTCCTCACACTGAGCTGTCCAATCAAACTTCACTGCTTTCTGAGTCAATCTGGATAGTGGCATTGCTATCTGTGAAAACCCCTCAACAAACCTCCTGTAGTAGCCTGCTAATCCCAAAAAGCTCCTAACCTCAGTCACTGTAGCAGGTCTTGGCCAGTCTGCTATTGCTTGCACCTTATGCTGATCCACAGATATCTTTCCCTCAGAAATCACATGCCCCAAAAATTTAACACTTTTCAACCAAAACTCGCATTTGGAGAACTTAGCATACAAGTCATTATCTTTTAAGGTATACAATACTGACCTTAAATGATTTGCATGCATCCTTTCATCTGGGGAGTACACAAGTATATCATCTATGAATACAATCACGAATAGATCTAAAGAAGGCTGAAAGATTCTATTCATGAGATCCATAAATACTGCAGGGGCATTTGTTAAGCCAAAAGGCATCACTGTAAACTCATAATGCCCATATCTGGTACTGAAAGCAGCCTTTGCAATGTCCTCCTCTCTAATCCTGAGCTGATGATACCCTGACCTCAAGTCAATCTTAGAAAACACTGAAGCACCCTCCAACTGAACAAACAATGAATGACATGTTTTGTGATTGAATTTTACAACTGTTCATGTTTAGGGACACTCCTTATGTGCGATAGACCCGTTAGAATCCTCTTTGATACTGGAGCGTCACACTCTTTTATTTCAGAAGAGTTTGTTAGATCTGCTAAATTGATTCCTACATTTATGTTGAAGTCTCTATCAGTCTTGATGCCTAATGGGAATCATATGGAAGCTAAGCAGAAATGTCAAGTAAATTTGAAAATTTGTGATAAGAGTTTGGAAGCAGATCTGATTGTATTGCCTCTGTATGAGTTTGATGCAATCTTAGGCATGGATTGGTTATCTTGCCATTTCGTGTCTATAGATTGTAATAAGAAGGAGGTTAAGTTCTGTATGCCAGGAGAGGAGAAGTTCAAATTTCAAGGAGATAGAGGAGTAACTGCAGTAATTGTATCGTCCTTGAAGGCCTTTCAGATGTTAAAGAAAGGTTGTGAAGGCTAATTGTAAAACCCGAAAATCCTATTTTAGGCATCACACGCTTTTTAAAGCGCCGCGACGAGAATTTAAGTAAAACTTTCAAGGTTATCGGAATTCAACGAAATTAATTTTAGAAAATCCTACGCGAAATTCTGATCGTTTTAGTATATAGAAGTTATGCCCAATTTTGACTAATTTTGGAGTTATTAATTTTAGAAACCAAATAATACCGAAACTACCCTTATCATTGTGTATTGCCGAAATTACTTAAGTGAGGGTAGTATGGTAATTAGCAAACCCAAATTCTCTTATTAGGTTTAACCGACCCCTCCTCCCTTCTCATTTCACGCAAACGAGCGGACCGAACGGAGAGAGGGAGCGGACGGACGAACGGGCGGCTTCCGCGAGGGTGACTCCGGCGACGATTTTCCGGTGGAAACTTTAGGTCAAATCGAAGAGAGCGACGAGAGGAACACTCCGGTATGTTTATTTTCAAACGAATCCCTCTCGATCTCAAGATTTTTGGAGATGAAATTTTTAGGGCTTTTCCAAAACTTAGATTTCTTTCCAAATTTCTTTAGGGAACCTTCAGGGAATGATTAGGGAAATCTTTTAGCGATGGAAACGATATTTTTGGAAGAGTTTTTGGTGATTTAAAAAATTAGGGTTTTTGACCTAAATTTTATTTTCGTAAAAACTCTTTATGAAAATGATTTCTAAGGACTATGGAAATAATTTTAAGGCGAGAATTTCGATTTTTAGTGGAAAACTTATTTTTGTAATTTTCCTAATTTAATTAATCCGAAAATGATTAACCTAATTATTAAATTAGGTTTAGGAGAAGCTTTGGCATGATAATTTGATGAAATTAAGGAATTTAAGGTTTCCAAAATTTTAGGTATTTTAATAATCCGAAAATAAATATTCATTTTATTAAATATTTATTAGGTGTCGTATAAAATCGTTAAGGAAATATGATTTAATTAATGATATGTCTTTTTTTTAACCATCTTTAGGTTCTAATCGTTAAGGAGAAGGGAACTTGTTGAAGCGGCGGATTGTGCTTAAATTCGAAGTAGGTGTTCAGAACCAGTTAAACTTATAAGTGCTTTATTTTCTTAATTTAAATGCATTTCATGTCTTTTTAATTCATGTATTCATGTTTTAAATTTTCAGTAATTTTGCAAGTTTATGTTTTATTCATTTTTCATTAACTGTTGCACATATGAACCATACGAAAAGACTTTTAGACATGAAACTTATGAATATCCATTGGTAAAGGAAATTTTATAAGGAAATGAAAAGATATAAGAAATGAAATCACATGTTGCATGTTGATCCGGAAGTGCCAATGGTAAAGGAACTCGGTTGAGTATTGGTAATGGGGGACTCGTATGAGTCTTGGTAATGGATTGGTTCTTATGAACCATTGGTAAAGGATATGGCCACAATTTTTGACTGCGTACCTGATCAGTACGATTATGGGCACTTCCGGGACGGATGATACATATAGCACATTCATTTATATACATTGCATTGCATATGAAAAGATTTATGTAAGAATGAAAGAAAGAAAAGAAAAGAAGAATGATATTTTAATGACCTGCTTAATGAAATATTTCTAATTGAAAATGTTTTTAATTCTCATGCATCTTATAAAATTTAACTGTATTATGAATTACCTGCTGAGCGTTAGCTCATTCCACGTTTTTTGGAAATGTTTTCAGGAGATAAGTAATGGCTGCTCGACGACCTCATACCTACCGTCGTAGGGGAACTCAGGAGGGAGAAAGGTTTCTTATAATTATGTTTTAAGTTTAATTTCGAGTTTGTATCTGAGTATGAACAATTTGGAGTTTATGTAATGAATGTTTAAAGTTTAGTAGTGGTTTGGAACTTTTATTTCATTTCGGATGTATTTTTAGTGGCTCTTTCAATTAATATTTGGATGATGTTTAAAGCATTAATATAAATGGTTTATGTTTATTTATGTTTTTCTGTACGACCTTTTTGCTCCCGCCCCGTTAACTCGGGCTAGCCGGGTCGGGTCGTGACAAGAGTGGTATCAGAGCAAAGGTTTAATATTGATCAATGAAAGAGCCTATAGGATAATTGATTGAGTCTTAGAATATATAGGAAGTGTAATTTTATGAATTATGCGCCTTATGATTGATGTGTTTTATCTCAGGAGTATGGATCTTGAGCAGAATGCCACTGATGACATTAATATGGAGGAAGAGAGGGAGCTACCAAATGTAGCAGAACCTCAGAGAAACAATAGTATGGAGTCATTCAATCAGATGATGGAAGCAATGACTCAGATGATTAGGACTTCCCAAAATCAGGGAAGTGGCAGTGGAGGTGGAGATCGGCCTATGGACAAGAGCCTGAAGTTGTTTCAGGATATGAAACCTCCACTGTTCTCAAGTGGTGGACCTATAGAAGCTGAAGACTGGCTAATGCGGATTGAGAAGATCCTGGAGGGCATGTTTTGCCCTGAGGAAAAGAGGGTGACATTGGCTGCTTATGCTTTTGATGGAGAGGCTGAGAGGTGGTGGAGGAGTCAATTAGAAGAAACCTTTGGAGGAAGACCAAGCAGCCAAGTTTCCTGGGAAGAGTTTGTAAAGGCATTCAGAGATTGGTATGTACCTGCGACCGCCAGGAGACAGATGCAGGATAAGTTCAACAGATTGATTCAGGGAGATCGATCTGTTTCTCAGTATGAGGCAGAGTTCACAATGTTATCCAGGTATGCACCTCACCTGATACCCAATGCTGAAGAGAAGTGCAACCGCTTTCTAAATGGGTTGAAGGACATGATAAGGCAGCCTCTTGTGCCTTTTGGAATTGAGGATTACCCTACTTTAGTGGAAAGAGCCAGAAGGATTGAGATGGACATGCTGGCAACTCAGAAGAGGAGGGATTTTCAGAAGAGAAAGATGGAAGGCAGGTCAAAGCCTTCCCAGATGACTCAGTCTTCTCAGTCAGGAGCTTCTACTTGGAAGAAGCCCAGATCCAGTGGTTCTGACAGCAGTGCTTCAACTGCCTCTTTGTGCAGCAAGTGTGGGCGAGTGCATAAGGGAGAGTGCCTCTCAGGCACTAATACATGTTATTGGTGCCATCAGCCTGGGCACATGGCGAAGTCCTGTCCTCTTTTGGGACAGAGATCTGCTTCAGAGGTTAGGTCAGGCAACAACACTCAGAGGACAGCTGGTAGACCAAGAGCTGTGGAGTCTACTGCTTCTGTTCCTTCTCAAGGTCAGACTCGCCAGAATGTTCAACCTCGAGTCTATGGACTGTCACAGCAAGAAGCTAAGGGATCTCCTGATGTGGTTACAGGTGCGTAGTTTAATTAATTGCAATGAATTTTTTTTATTTTATGAAGTTGAAATTGAAATTGAATGAACACATAATGAAAATGAAATGAACAATTTGGAGTTTATGTAATGAATGTTTAAAGTTTAGTAGTGGTTTGGAACTTTTATTTCATTTCGGATGTATTTTTAGTGGCTCTTTCAATTAATATTTGGATGATGTTTAAAGCATTAATATAAATGGTTTATGTTTATTTATGTTTTTCTGTACGACCTTTTTGCTCCCGCCCCGTTAACTCGGGCTAGCCGGGTCGGGTCGTGACACCTCATGCTCAAAATCACATTAAACTATTAGAAGAAGATGAATCCTATTTAGACCATGAAGAAGACCAAACTCACAAACTATAAGATGACAACACAACTCAAAGAAAGGAGCTATAAGATCATCTTTATAGGAATGCTAATGACTTTAATGATCCCTCCAGGAGAGTTTAAATTAAAGCTCCCACCTATAATGACAACTAAGACTTTAATAATTTCATACCCTAGTTAGACCACATGAATGACTTATTCGGCTGACATAGGATGGATGACTACTAAAGAGTTTCATTTGACCCATAACTTAGTGAAATAATAGAGGTTGGAAATAATTGCTTTTATTTGGATTGAAATGAATGAGATGTAAAGAACTAAATATTATATTAGGCATCATGAAAAAAAGCTAAAAATATGGTTCATCAAGATAAGATAGTCTCTCTATAGTTGAATATTTTTTCACTTTTAAAGACTTAATTGCTAGAATTTACTGTGTTGACAATAATTGACAACAACAACAACAACATCAAACTTTTATCCCACTATGTGAGGTCGGCTACATGAATACTTTTTTCTCTATCATGTTTTGATAAGAATCAAATTTCGTTTAAATATAATAAAGAAAGATCATTTCTAATATTTTCTAACTCAGTCTTTTTAAGTCTACCTCTACCTTTCTTAACATAAGTTAAATATCATACATATACTCTCCTAATCGGATCATTAGAAGGCTGCCATTTTTTGTGACCAAACCATCTAAGGCAGCTCTCTCTAATCCTATCTTCCATTAAAGCTACTCCAACCTTTTCACGTATATGCTTGTTTTGTATCATGTCTCTAAGAATAAAGTCACTCATCCACTTGAGCATCCTCATCTCTGCCACACTTAATTGTTATGTTTCTCTTTTAGTGGCCAACATTCTACACCATAAAGCATTGCAGGTCTCACCACCATCTTATAGAATTTTCCCTTAAGTTTGAAGGGGACTTTTCTATCACACAACAAGCCCGATGCATTCCTCCACTTCAACCATCCAACTTGAATTCTACTAATAATATTCTCATCTATTTCACCATCAATGAACAATAGACCCAAGATATCTAAAACAGGTACTCTTATTAATGACTTGATTGCCCAAAATCACAATCCCCCGACTAGATCTATTACTACTAAAATTATACTACATATATTCGGTTTTAGACCTACTCAAATGAAAACCTTTAAACTCTAAGGTTGACCTCCATAATTCAAGTTTACCTTCAACTCCCCTCTAGTCTAATCAACAAGAAGAATATCATCTACAAAAAGCATACACCAGGGTACAACCTTTTGACAATAATTGACAACTAGCTAATAAATTTTTCATTGGATTGAAGGCAGACATTTAGAACAAAATAGAGTTATTTGATCTCAAAATCCTAGAAAAAGCATTATATTTTTGGTAAAAATTTAAAAGAAATATGCTTCTCTTTCAACATCAAAGGACAAGCCCCTCTATTTTATTCCACAGGTCTATTGTTAGACCCACTCTGCTTTTGATCGAGCCCATTTGCCCAAAGCTCCTACTAATGGGAGTTTTAAAAATACTAAGAAAATAATTTATTTTAAATATCACCAAAGATTCATATACAAAACCAATGTAAAGCTTGCATCATTTTCTTAGAATTAAATGAAAATCCTATATTTGATGATGTGGAAAAGGTTTATGATTATCCATGCCTTTCTGATGAGTTAGAGTTCATCGATGATCATCAAATCAATGTGACATGATGTTTGTCTATAATAAAAAATAAAATAGAGGATTGAAAAAGAATAATATTCTTAATATGTATGTTATGTTTAATAAAAAAAGATGTATTTTGTTCACAAATAAAATAAGCATAATGAATGTCATCTCGACCCATGCCGTCACCAATGCTAATCTCAAGATTGAACCACACCCTTAACCATTCCATGTCAATTGGGTCAACTATGCATCTCTACCAATTACAAGTAGGTATCCCATTCCCATAAAGATTAGCTTATAAAAATTAAATCTGGTGTGATATCCTCCCCATTAATATTATATTAGTATATTACTAATATCTTGTTAAGTAGACCTTAATAGTATGACTTAAATGTGACCTACAATTGTAAAAAAAAAATACATATATTTCAAACATAATAACTAAATTAATAAACTCCTATCAGTCAAATCTATAAAGAAGACACCCACCATAACACCCCACAGAAAACTTTAAACTGCATTCAAAATTCAACCATAAAAAGGTGCCAAACCCCAACTCATAGTCATAAGAAACCATATTACTATGGATAGACTTGTCATTTTTTATCTTAATTTAAACACCTCTGTTATTCCTACTTATGTAACATTAACGATAGAAATCATAGGACTTGGAATCATGAAAAATAAATTTTCTTATTTGACCTCCCTAAACTTACTATATGTGAAACAACACCTAGTTCTAATGATATTCACATACTTACTATGATCTCATCTCTAAGTATAGTGATGTTGCTCGATAGGCTATCCCCTCTTATGCTCATTCAATATTCCACAAACTTAGCCCCAAGTTCACAACTTCCCAACCTTCTTGATGTAGAACTATATGCGTAGGTTGATGTTTAATTATGAAATTACACGCTTGTTGAAGAGTAAGAACAATTACAACTTTTAATGATTTAAATGAAAAATTGAAAACAATAAAGAGATGATTAGCTTAAGCAATTGATTACACGATAATTGTTTGGAGCACTAAATAACCAATTCAAATCAAGATTTTCATCACGTGAGGGTTTTCAAAGAAAATCCCTAGATTAATAGTTAGACTAGTCACTATTAAGATCCTTACTCACACTCTTAATAATTGGTTAGGTAGAAAAAGCTTGCTAATCTTCATGGTGCCACAATTGAGGAAGACTTAGAAGAAATAAGATTCGGGAGAGAGTTCACCTTCGTCAGGATTTGGAAGAGAGTTGTCATTGAACGGGAGGTTGTTGTTTATCAATAGTGGTTGCAAGGGAGAAGAGGATTCGTTCCACGTATTCTTCAACGGAGAGGTTGTTCTCAAGATCTATGTCGAAGAAAGGGGATCGGTAAATGTCGATTAATCCTTGATCGTCAAATACGAAGTCGTGATCAAGCTCTGGAATGGCCATTCATGAGTGGACAACAAACTATGGGGTGCTAGAGTTATGGACAACAAAGGGAGACCTTCCGGATAGCAGAACAACGGGGCGGCCTTGTTAAAATTTTTGGATAGCAACTTTAAAATGTCCAGGAAATCTGGACAACATCTTTGGGAGATCAAAATCCTGGAGTACAAGCTATTTGGGAAGAGAGTACTAGGTGATTGAATTGTGGAAGCATGGGGCCGGAGGTTAGGCTGAGTGGGGGATTTAATTAGAGAAATTTAGAAGCTTGCTAAGTATAGAATATTAAATAAGGAATGAGGAATTATGGCTAGATGAAAAAGAGGGAAAGAGGGGAGGGGGCCGGCCCTTGATGGGCTTGATTGGGGTTCCCAAATGGAAAGGAGGCAAATAGGAAAAAATAGTTGGGGATTGGATAATTGATTTGAAATCAAAAAGAGGTTTTCAATCTTAGGGACTTTATTTAGGGAAGATATTTAATATGAATCTTTTTCCCAATTTAAATTTAAATGCAAATTGGCTTGAGTGTGGGAACTTTCCTAATATAACTCATCTTATTTAAAGAAGGAATTTCAATTTCAAATTTGAATTAATTGTCCTTCCAATGATATAATTTAGGAAAGTAATGAATACTAGATTGAAGTTGGATCCAAGGGGAAGGATGAGGGGGCCGACAACTTGAAGGGGGAAGGTGGGATGACCAGTGGCTTGGTGGAAGATTTGGCCAACAGTGAACGGGAGGGGGTGCTTGGTCAGCGGTTTGTGGAGAAGAGAGAGTGGTGATCGTCGGCTAGGGACTTCAAACTCTCACAATAGCTCTCAAACTCATCAAAACATAAGTGCATGAAATTTTCTTCATAATAATTGTCATCATTCCCTCCAAATAAGAGGAGGGGGCTATAAATAGCCAAAATACAATAGTAAATTCAAAAGACAAAAGTACCCCCTGGGGTCACATGAACCTACTTGCTCAAGTGAGGGTAAAATCGGAAAAGATATAATAATAAATCAAATACAAATAATAGCTCATAAATAAAGTGGTGTAATCATGGCCGTAGATCTCCGGCCTCTTCTCTAGTAAACTCTCCACTGTTGGATGTCTTCATCACTTCTATATTATAGAAAGAATACCATAAAGCAAATTGAGCTCAAGAGATAAGCACTTAAATAAAAAGGATTTCATACAATAAAGTATTAATCATAGTGCAGTCCCAACCTTGTTAACCCCAAGGGAAGATGGCACATTGAGAATGTGTATTAAAAGTCATATCATTAATAAAATCAATTGTAAAATTTCATTGAATTGATGTTGGTGGAATAGGCCCGCCCCTACCTAAGCCTGGTCCATCTCGGTATCATTAATAGTTATATCAAGTGTAAAATTTCTATGCCTTGATTGGATAACATGTATGCTTTTATCTCATAGACCATTTTTTTTCTAAAATTGATTTAAAAAATGATTATCACAAAATTATAATCAACAAGAAAAAGAATGAAAATTTGCTTTTAAAGCTCCAAATAAATTTTAGAATTGTTGGTGATGAATTTTCAAACTTCTTCAAATGCTCCTAATCATTTGTGAGCTTAATTAATGTTATCTTAAAACTCTTCATATGAAAGTTTCTAAATGTTTACTCCAATAATATATTGATTTTTAGCCCAAGCAAGATAGATCACATATAACACCTTAGAATCTTTTAAACGCTTAGAGAAGAGTTTTGCAAATCAAACTAAAAAAGTATTACTTTTTACAAACTGAAGTTATTATCCTAGGAATCATTATTTTCACTGTTGGAATCAAACATGGCCCTCCTAAAATTCAAGATATTTTAAATTGGCCCGCACCCAAAATTTTCACTGAAGTCCAAAATTTTCGTGGTCTATCAACTTTCTACAAGAGATTCATTAAGAATTTTAGTGAGATCATTGCCTCAATCACTAGTAATTTGAAAATGGATAAATTTTCTTGGACCTCTCAAACACAAAAGGCTATAGATCAAATTAAAATTATGAGTACCTTTGCCTATGTCCTTGGGCTATCTGATTTTTCTAAAGCCTTAAAGTAACATGTGATGTTTTTATAATTAGATCTGGTGAAATCTCTAGGAAAACTATGTGATTGCTTTTTTTAAGGAGAACTTAAATGAGGCAAAACAGCAATATTCAACATATAATTGAAAATCTTATGCAGTCATCCAATCTCTAAGAATCACCATCTTCAAAGTTTAGTTAGTCTTCTCTCTCAAACACCCGCTCCAAATCATCTTAACATATTTCCCCACATTCTAATCCTTCTCCAAGACTAGCCACCACCCAACCCAAGCTTCACCGCCACAACAAAACCCCACCTGTAGCTCTCAGCTAAACCATACAATATTTGGATCTAATCTTACTCCCTTCTCCATAAACTCAATTCCCAAAGTAATCTCCTCAATCAGCCCAAATTACCTCAATATGAACTAGTCTTGGCATTATCACCACCATACCCTTTCAAATCTCTCATCATTCCTCCACAAACTCCGTAAAACTTCCATAAACATTAAACTAAAGATCCACATCTTTCCCTAACAATTATTCTTACCAAAAAAGTCACCACCACCATCAAACATATTGTAGAATTTCTAGACACCACCAAAAACTCAATTTTCAAAGTGATCCTCCCAATCAACCCAAATTAACTCAATACGGACTAGTCTTGGCATGCTCACCGCTATAACCTTCTAAATCTCTCATCATTCCACCACAAACAACATAATACTTCCATAGACATTAAACTAAAGATCCAAATCTGTTCATAACTATTATTCTCAGCAAAAAAAGTCACCATCACCATCAAACATATTGAAAAATTCAAAGAAATTGTTCAAATTATTAATCCAATTTTAAAAATCCTTTAGTCGTGCTAATCTGATTTCATTTAAATTACATTTAGTTATTATTTTGTTAACTGACCGAATTATTATGTCCTACTTCTAGTTGGCATTATAATACAACTTAAAGCTCTATGCCAAATTTGATGAAACGTGACTTAGGGTCTAAAAATTTTTTAATGTGATTATATCATGCATGTCATGAAAATCATGCACATGGAAACAAAATTTGCAGTTGATTGACCACTAATTAAAAAAATAGTTATTTTCTTTGGTGCAAGCCAAAATAAAGACGCAATATTCACTTCTAATGGCAATTACTAAGCACCCGAAAAATTTTGGCAAAGAAATTCAAATTCATTGAAAATCACATAAGATGTAGAACCTACACCACAATCAAAAAGACCATATTTTAAAATTTTAACCATGCTCAATCATATAAATAAAACAATCACTTAATTATAAAAGAAAAAAATAACAATGAAATAATTCACCAAAATTATAAAATCAGTCCTTATGCGGGTACAAGAATATAAATTCCCATAAAAATTAGCAGTCATCACCATCAATACATTAGAAAGATCCATATCAGCCAACATGCAAGTACAAAGAGGAAACCAAAAACTCAACGAAATTATTTTTAGTAAACTAACTTTACATGCCTTAGTTACTCCGTTATCTATAATCACAAAATCCCTTCTCCAAACAAAAACTTGCATCGAGTCGGCAACCATGATTTAGTAATCAAAAGTTAAATCAATTATTTAGATTTTGCATGGGGGAATTCGCATCATTGAAAAGCCTACAGCATCAATGAGAATGCTACAACAGCAAACATAAGGAGTATCTAGAAGGTAAATGATGGGATAACGCAAATGAGGTGCAGGAAGCAACCTAAAACCTCATGCAGCAGACCTTACGCAGCCATTTTCCATAAATAATCAAAACCTTAAGTCTACCGAAGTCTCATCAGTAAAAGAGCAATCCATATAGCGAAGGCACTTCAGTATCTAAAGCCCACTGAAAGCCAACTAACGGCTCAAAGGCAAATCACAGGGAACAGTGGAATAGCCCAATTCAAGAGCAAAATAACACACCACAAAATCAAAACGCAATTAAAAAACTTTCACCCAATTTTGAATTGTTAAAACATTAGGGGTGACAACCGGTTATGTATAGGAATCCATATTATAGGCACATTTTCAATGAACAAAAATAAAATTAACTCACGTAAAATCAAAACTCAGAATATAGGTTTGAATGAAGTTCCTTTTACAAATGGCATGCAGTTGTTGTCGCTGTAGGTCAGTCCGCATTAAATGGAAATATTCTGAAATTTAAATCTGAACAATTGTACTAAGTAACAAGCAAATTATAGAACATTTCTATCTTAACAACATACATTCAAATAAAATAAATAGAATCGTGATTGGATCCTCTTAAGAAATTTTTTGGGAGCTGAAAAGGAAATATTAATTAGATTCATAGATTTCATTGCAGAAAAAAAAAAAAAAAAACTGGACTAAGAATAGATAAGAACTAAATGCAAGTCATCGACGAACTAAAATTGATCTGATACAAGAAAATGCATTACATTCCTTTAACTCTTGCAGCCATACGTATGCTCACTTAGATTCCACATTTATCACACTCAATGGATCCTATATACTAATAGGACAACAACGACCTCAAGCCTTTGTACCACTCCGTGGGGCTGCATCATCAAATGGATCCTATACTCATAAATCAACATTTTATTTGGTTTCACCAATTAATATAAACCATTGAGTGCCCCCATTCAATATTTAAAATTGCGCAATTGGGTATTGAAAAGTTTTTCGTCCATGAGGCAAGGCGTAAGCCTCAAGGTGTTTTGAGATGTAAGCCTCAAAATTAGAAAATTGTGCGAAGTCAAAATGAGGATATAATTTGTTAGGACTCATTTCATGAATATAATTTGCAAATTCAAAATAAAATAAACTTTAATATGCTAATTCATAATAAAAATAAATATGTCAACACAAGTCCAACAGCAATTTGATTCGAGCATAAGAGTTTGTAAGAGTATGTTTTATTAGTTATTAAATGTTAATATTTACTTAATCATTTAATTTGTAAGAATAAGTTTTGTTAACGCAAGTCAAACAATAGCATACGAGTCAAGCATATGAGTTGAAGGAGGCGCAGTGCCTACCTACTCGATCAACCAAGCACATTTAAGGAGAGAAGAATGCCTACTACTACAATGAGTAAACTCCCGTCATCGTCGTCATTATTTCCAATCCAACAAGAAGAACGTCGTCAAACATTCTTGACTTCCAATCCAATAGGGCACGTCGTCGACCTATCCTGACTTCTGATCAACCATGTTACATTGTCGAAGAAGGCAAAGAAGCTTTTAGAGACTCGTTCAAAACTTTACCTTACGGGCGGTGCAGCAGACGAAGTCAAATAGCGAGAACAAAATAAGGTTCTCGATATTAGGTTTAGGTTTTAATAATTTTATTTACATTTTATTTCAATGCGAACGTCTCGCTTCTATGAGGCGAGGAGCGCCTTGGTATATTAGAGGCGTACGTATCACGATTTGGGTTCGAAGCATCCGCCTCAAAGCTTTACAGGATCGAATTGCACTGAGGCGCGCCTCTCATTGCATAATTTTAAACAATGCCCCCATCAGATACAGTTCAACTACTAAAGGACTTTGAGGGCTAGAATGGTCACAAAGCGTTAAGTACCAATGAAGAAGCAAGAAACATCTTCTTAAATCCCACCCAAGTTCTCCAATTTCTTAGTCCAGCACCACACCTAGTGTATTAAAGTCAATAATTGATGCTGCTAGAACAGAATTTTATGGACGCAACTTTGCTTTCTAAATTAGCTATCCCAATCACTTGCTTCAACATCTTCTTAAATCCCACCCAAGTTCTCCAATTTCTTAGTCCAGCACCACACCTAGTGTATTAAAGTCAATAATTGATGCTGCTAGAACAGAATTTTATGGACGCAACTTTGCTTTCTAAATTAGCTATCCCGATCACTTGCTCCAACAAAGAAGCTTCAAACTTTTGTCCTCTTCCAATCACCTAAATAAACAGGCTTGATGCCCATCCCTCAGGAAAAGTTTATCTAAAGTAGTGAGGGAGAAGAAACAAGTAGGAAAATGTTGTCAGATATACTAGCCAACTGTCTACAATTACATATGCTTTCCTAAGAAATAGACATTCTACAATCTTGGTACTAGTTAAAACTGAAAATCATCAATGATAAATAAGAAACACAAAGACAGACCAAGCTCAAGTTGCTAAGATTTAACAGGCGTCAAATGAAACAATGTGACACATTAAGATAAAATTTACCTGGCTCTTAAGAATAGTAGCAAGTTTTAGATGCTGTGACAGGAACTGAAGCCTGATCTTTTTAGTAGTAACTGAGTCACGCACCTCCGAGGTTGTTATACATTCATTATAAAGATTCTTCTGAAATCAACAATAAAAAAACTTTCAGATAATAAAAGTTAATGGTTTTGAAAGAAACCATAACTGATGCCACCAAAAATATATAAAGTGGGCAAATATAGGCATGTACGGGCAAAATGTAACTGGCAAGAAAATAGAAAAAATAATACAAGCAAACTAAATGAATCTAGAAGCACTCATGTAAACTCAATACCAGCTTATCAGTTCAATAATAACGATAGGAAGAATAAATTCAGGTATTGTAGGTGAATTTGTTTTAATATCAAATTATTGTCAGTTGAAGATGATTGGTGATGTCACAAAATACGTAAACAAGCACAAGAGTGAAGCTTTATTTAGTCAACTTAACATATTATGATATAGAAGTTAAGTTACTGGCATCATGGAGGCATTCAATGTTCTTCATAAGGATGATGAAAGCTCAATAAATTTGTTGTGGGCGTAAACCTTTCTACTATTCTGTCCCAGCTAGTTTCACAACAGTAAGATGAATGGTATGGATGGATGTACCAGATATCTTATTTTACAACCAAATATGTTTAAAGTATGATAGCTGTGAGAAAACTTTTGTCCTACTTTTAGGCTTAAAAATAGATGTTTTTACCACAACGGTTCCACATATACTTTGGCAGACATCTACAACCAACCCAAATGGACCCATAATGTCATGGAACTTCTCATGGAGGAATAAAAGTCGAATACAACATAAAGGGTATTATTTTTGTATCTAAACCATCATGCAGATCTAATCAAACAATTAGAAGATGAATAAGATTGTTTGCTTCAATTGCAACTTGAACTTCAAGACTTTCTAGCAATCTCTCTATAGTGCAAAGGGTACGTAGACATTGTATACCCTTTCTCATATGATAGTTTCTGCATTGTATAAACAGGTTGCACAGGATATAAAATTGTCAGAGGCTCACAAAAAAAGTATACATCCTTTAAAATTTTAAAACAAATGACCAATCAAATCTCCCTAAGATAATAAAGAAGATTATATTCAAAATATATTAAATCAAACAAAGAGTGGTACGCAATTAAATAGTAAATTAAAATGGTGAACTCCTACTAGAAAAATTTATTTAAGTTCCAAATTTATGGTACAAATTGGAAGTGAAGGGAGAAATTTTCAATCCAAATGTTGAACTTGTCAAATAAGTAGCTTATCCATCCTGACCAAACTCAATGCCATGCACCACATAGAAACACACCCGTTGTTAAACAAAAGGAGATGTAAATAACCCAGTAACTGTATCTTATCAAAAAGCAAAAGCAAGCAAAGTGACACATATTGCAAAGTTTACCTCTACAACCATTCTCTGAACCATCACAATAGTGTTGGTTCTTGCATTTGCACACCTCCATTGTAAGTGCCTGTTGTGCAACAGTCTCAGCATATGAGCCTCTTCAATCCGATTCTCACCTTTCCTATTTCTCCTCACCTCGGCAGCGAAGCTTAAAATTGAAGGTGCATTTGCTTGAAGGTTTGCAGGTGAGGAACTGGCCATTGTGCTGGTACCCCTTGCTTGTGAAGGGCTGCCAATTACCCTGGATGCAGAACTTGCAGGTTTATTTGGACTAGAAGGCCTCACTGGTCCCTTGAGTGGGGAAGAAGCAGTGCGAGAAATCAGTGAAGGGCTGTCAATCAATGTTCTCCTCACAGAAGCTAGCTTCGGTGTGGCTGAGTTCCTTGGGCCAAATGAAGATAGTGGTGTCGCGGGCTCTGATAAGTGGCGAAGTCTGCTATTTGTCTCCTGCCAAAATCTCGCAGGCACGCTAATGCCTCTAGAAGTGACCTGAGCCTGCCGAGGTGCATTTAGCTCAGGAGCCCCACCGGAATTGCCTCCAGATGAAACACTGTCCATGTCTGAAGAAGCTGACAGCTCTGCCCTATCAAATGACGACCTGCCTGTACCATCGTCAAATAACGTTGACTGCCGCAGCAACTGGACGGTTGCAAGAAGGTCATTCTTCTCGGCAGAGCACTCCAGGCTTTTGGCAAGCAAACTAGATTGTCGGCTCCTGGCCGCAGGCCATCGTTGGTGGAAGTCCGAGGGCCTCGAACTCTCCAACTGCTGCGCCGCACCAGCAGCGGAGTTTCTCACCGGCGTGCTGGGACGTTTGCGCTCGGGCGTAGGCTTCCTTGAGGGAATAGGGGACGGTGTCTTCGCCTTACTGGTCTGGTAGAAGAACGATTCGCCTTGGAAGGAAACAGAGAGACTCCTGGTAGTGGTGCAGAGGGCCCTCGCGGCATTCGAGCCCTCGGAACCACCACCACCACGGGGATCTGGCCGTGGGGTGGACGGGCGGGTCCGATCCACCGACTGCGACCGCTTCGCGGGCGGTGTCGAGGGTCGGGTGTTGAGAACAGGGGAAGGAAATCGCCGAGAAGAAGAGGAGTAGGAGGAGGTAGAGGTAGTGGTGTTGGACGAGTAGGAAGTGGAGGTAGTAGAGGAAGATGAAGAGTAAGAGGAAAGATACCTTGACGTAATTTCCTTGGTCCGTGGTCGCCGAGAAACAGCGGCATTGTCTCTCTCGGAGGGAGTTAAGGGTCGGCGCGACGGAATCGGCGGCGGATCGTTCGACCTATAGGCGGCGGTAGGGTTTTTTCGCGCAGCGGAGGCCTCGGAGGCCGAAACCACCATGGCCTCCGTCAGGATCTCCTCTCTTACACGGCCCCCTCGCCTTAATATCACCCTCTAAAAGTTCGCCGTTACAAAAGGAATAAAAGATACCAGATCGCCGTAGCCTCGCCCCTCACTGGCTTCGCGTGGCGGCGCTGCGAGAGAGAAGAGAACCGCATGAATAGAGTAGTGATAGAGACAGCGAGAGAGAGAGAGGGCTGCAGGGTTTTTGTTTTTCTTGCTTTGGTGGCCGGTTGTTATTAAGCGGAGTGGGAGTGTGAAGCTTGCTGCTTTCCTAAGACAAGATTTTTAGAGATAGAAAAGAACTGCCCTCAGAGCCCTGTGCTTGCTGTGGAAGGAGAGAGAGAGAGAGAGGTTGCTGAGATCTTAGGATTAAACGAAGATAATTTTATTATTTATTAATAAAATAAAAAGTTTTTTTTTTTATTTAATGGAGATGGGGATTAGTTGCATACTATATTGGATGGTTAATGGGTCCAAGTGGGTCAGGTTGGGGACCGGTATATTTAGAAACGGTTGCAGGTGAGCTAATAATGAATTGTTTAGGAGACTTGGATCTGATTCGGGTTCTGTGAGTTCTGATGGATCCGAACCACCCTGGCCTCCATCAGGATCTCCTCTCTTATCGGGTTTGGTCGTCGGGACGAGCGGTAAGTTAGAAAAGATACGAAGAATATTAGAATTTCAGTGAGTCGGGTTGTCAGTCCATCACATGGCGGCATTATATGGGAGTCTGGATGTAGAGCTATGTACGTACTCCACATAGAATAATATCTCCCCTCACTGACCCACTTCATCATTACTTTGCATTCAAGAGGCACCCACTCTCACACGGGCTACACTCAACCTCTTTTATGGACATGTTTAAGACAGTTATAACATTTTATAAAATTGATTATGAAGTTGTTATGGGGAAAGTAATTTGTCTATTCTAGTTATGAAAAACAAATTTTCTTCATAAGAATTTATAAAAAATAAAAATAATTAGCAAAAACGGTAGATAAATAAAATTGTGGTTGTTGTCTAAAAAGTAAAGCATCAAAAACCTCTCTTAGACAAAGAAATTATTATGTGCGGTTACCGGACCATCCGGAGGTGAATCAGTATGTGCCACATCACTCGGTATACAACACTGACACACATCAAAAAGATGACATGGCTCATCCTGATTAGCTTCCGAACGACTTCCGGTAACCGCGCGTAATAATTTCAACTTAAACAGACCTTTTAACAAATCACAGTTACTCTCTCATCAACTCCCTCCTTCATTATTTTTCCACACCAGCAAGTTAACTTGATTAATGTGCATCTTTGGCATTGCTCCTTCACTAACTCATTAAGATTGTTCTATATTTACCAATGTGCCTAGTTGCAACAATTATCTTGGTGATTAGCACTCCTGCTAGTGTTTGTGCTCTCCACTTTATGTGAGTGCCTTATAGTAGAACTCCTTAATATATTATACTCCATAAAAATATGTAGTAAATTTGGTGTTGTTGTCATTATACATTTATATTTGAGATAACATGAGTCTTATGTTTTATTTGAGACGGGCTTTTTACTACTTCTTAAAGTAATTTTTTAGTACAAATATTTTAATTATTGTACTAAAAAATTACTTTGAGAAGCAGTAAAAAAGTTATGCCTATGCTTCGTTTCAGACAACTTTTTATTGTTTTTAAAAATAGCTTTTTAGATTAAAACTTTCAAATTAAAAATATTTTGTACTAAAAAGTTACTTTAAAAAACAATGAAAATTATCCCAAATGAAGCTTTAGATGTTTGGAGATCAAAGGAATTCAACACTAGCTTATTTTTTAATAATATACTTTTGTTTAGTTTTTAAAACTAAACTCTTAAGTGCCACTCAACTAATACTCTATATTTATTTTAATAGAAATTTGAGTAAAAATTGATAAGCAAGCCCACATATCAGACTGTAATCATGCTTCCAATACTCCGGTACAGCAGGACACTTTATCTGTTGTTGTATCTTGATCGTTTGGCTCTAACCTCCTAATCCTCACCGCCTCAGCATATTGATATATACTATTGTAATAGCTACATAAAAGGTCATTGAAATGAGAAAGAAGTTTTTGCATTTGCTTTTACCTTTCTTCTCTGCTTCCCGTATGATTTTTTTCTTCTATGTTCTACAAGTTCACAGGTTGGATGAAGAAGTTGAAGACAAATACTTAAAGGTTGTTCAACATGGTATCAAAGCTCATCTTTTAGCCTCACAACGTGCTGTAGTTTTCTGTTTTCTGCTTCTTACTTATGGAAAACCCATCTCAATCTTCTACTTCCTCCCATTCTCAATCAGTTGTTAAAATGGCTGATATTGAGATTCCATCTCAACTCAAAATTTTAATGACTAATGTGAAATCTGTGCTTAATATTCAATTTACAACTAAAAATTATCCATTGTGGAAGTCCCAAATTCTGAAATTGTTTGTGGCTAATGTGTTTGAAGGATATCTTGATGGCTTAACTCCAATATCACATAAACTTCTCTCTCTATATATATAAATTTCTTCAAATCCTGACTATTATACTTGGTTGTTGATTGATCAGAATCTTGTCGTGGTTCTTTATTCCACAATTTCACCTACCTTCCTACCATATGTATTGAATCTTGATTCTTGTTTTTAGATTTGGCAATCCATTGTGTTGTCTTCAATCGACAAATCACTCTCGCATTCTTCAGTTGAAAAATAAATTACATCATATAACTATGAAAGATAAAACTATGATGCAGTATATATATCTGAGATTAAAAGTAAGGTTGATGCTATTGGTTCATCCAATTGCCCATTACCGCCAAAGGACATTATTTTATATACACTTAATGGATTACCAAGTTTTTATCAAGCCTTTAAAATTGCCATCATAACCCAACTGAATCTAATCAATCTCAATGATTTTTATGCTCTCCTTTGTAGTGAAGAGCTTAACCTAGCCACCAAACTTGTTCGTGAACTCTCTATCTCCTTTGAACCGATCCAGGCCTTCTCAACTCAACGTGGCAGAGCTCGTGGTTGCTTCTCTTCTAGGCCTCCTCGTGGATGCTACAATATTGGAAGAAGTTTTTCTTCTTCTGTTCCTACGGTTGAATGCCAAATATGTGGCAAGTGGGTCACTCTGCATTCAAATGTTGGCATCATGGCAATTTCTCCTACCAGCCACTAGTTTCGGCATATTCAACTGACTTAGCTTCATCCTCTTCCGACTGGCTGCTTAATGCAGGTGCTACATTCCATCTTAATGTTGATTCCAATCAAGTATTTGATGCAAAGCCTTACAAAGGACATCAGCAAGTTATAATCGGCAATGGAGAACTCTTGCCCATCACTCATACTGGTAAAGGTTTATTTCCCACTCCCAATCGTAAGCTCTGACTTTCTTCTCTTCATCTTGTTCCTAAATTAACTCATAATATTCTTTGTAAAATCGCCTCGCCACTGATAACTCTTGCTCTGTGATTTTGTATTCACATGGCTACCATATAAAGGACCAGATGACCAACTGAATTCTCCTTCAAGGTCCATCTCGTCGAGGACTCTACCCCATCAATTCTAATTCCGCTTATTGTCCATCTCGTTCAGCCTTTTCAGCTACAAAAACTTCAACCCAATTGTGGCATCATTGCCTTGGGTATCCGTCTCATCTAGTTTTTCTCAAGCTACCGAAACATTCTGGCTCTTTGTCTTTATTTACAAGTTATCATTGTAATACTTGTGCTCTCTCTAAGAGTCTCAAGTTGCCTTTTCCTTCTTCTTCTTCTTCTTCTTCTAGATTGAGTAATGTCTTAGAAATGATACATAGTGATGTATGGGGCCCTTTCCCCATTTTATCTATAAATGGTTGCAAATACTATATTTTGTTCATTGATGATTTTTCTCAAATTTTATGGTTTAACCTTTAAAAGCTAAATCTGATGTTGCCCAAATTTTTTATCAATTTAAAATGTTGGTTGAAAAACAATTCAATACAACTATCAAATGCTTGTGTTCAGATGGCGATGGTGAATACACTTCCAATGTTTTTCAATCTTTATTATCTAAATGTGACATTCTTCATCAGATTACATGTCGCCATACTCCAGAACAAAACGGTGTTGCTGAGTGCAAGCACCGTCATATCCTCGAAACAACTTGTTCCTTACTGCTTGAAGCACACATCCTTCATCAGTTCTGGGTGCATGTTGTTATTACAGTTGTCTATTTAATAAATAGGCTTCCTTCTCAATCTAAAAAAAAAAATCTTCTCCTTTAACATTTCTCTACAAAAAAGAGCCTAGTTATTCTTTTTTAAGGACATTTGGATGTCTTTGATATCCTTTTCATCCACCCGTGGCTCAACTCAAATTTCATTCCAAATCTTTACCGTCTGTTTTCATTGGGTACTCCTCTACTACCAAAGGATACTAATGTTATAACATGGAATCATATAAAATCCTTACATCCTGTCATATCAAAATCATTGAAAATGTATTCCTATTTTCCCAAACTACTACCCATCCTCTCATCCATCATCCTCTACACAATACACACTACCCTCATTAGTTCCTCTGTTTACACAGCAGTCAGCAGCTATCTCCCTCCTCATCCTCTAGTCCATTTCAAGCTATACCCGAACCTTCTCCACATATTATAGATAACACCCCACTCACACTTGATTTTCCATAATCAAATTCAACTCATTATGCGTCATTTTCTCCTTTCTCTCTTGCACCACCTACTAACCCATCCATTCACCCAATGGTCACAAGGCTTTAGACTGGGACACTTAAACCTAAGCATATCATCAGTTTGAGCTCTTCCATTGTTCCCTCAGATCCGTCTTGCTATACCGAGGCTTTCAAACATTTAGTTTGGAGTCAAGCGATGTCTAGAAATTTGAAGCTCTTCAACAATGAGGCAATTGGAAATTAGTTCCACCTTCTCCAAACTAAAATTTCTTTGGGATGTAAATGGATTTTTAAAATGAAACTTCATTTTGATGGAACAATTGCAAAATATAAAGCCCTCTTGGTTGCACTAGGTTGTCATCAATAGTATGGTTTGGATTATTTTCACACAATCAGTCTGGTGGTCAAACTTCCAACAATTCGTATCTTGCTTGTTGTTGCTTGTACATTAAAATGGCATGTTCTTCAACTTGATGTATCGAATGTTTTTCTTCATGGCAATCTTAAAAATACAGTCTATATGTCTCAACCACATGGTTTCAAAGATTCATTACATCCAGACTATGTTTGCCTATTACAAAAAATTATTTATGGTTTAAAGCAATCACCGCGACAATGGTTTGAGACTTTTTATACATACATTCTTCAATATGGCTTCACTCATAATACAACCGACCCCTCCTTGTTGATTTACTGCAAGCATTCGATCGTTCTCTGCATCCTAGTCTATGTGGACAGTATCTTACTAACAAGTAAGGATTCTTCTAAAATCCAACACTTGCTGACGCCGCTTACTTAAAGGTTTCATATGAAAAATCTTGGACAAATTTCTTATTTTCTTGGGATGCAAGTTTCACATACCCTTACAGGTTTTCATTTATCTCAACCTAAATATGTGCTGAATTGCTTAACAAGGTCGACATGACTGACTGCAAGTCCATCTCATCACCCATCACGTCCAAATCAACCATCAACTCATCCCAACTTTTATCACCTACTCAAGTTGATTTCTTCAAGCAAATTGTTGGCTCTCTTCAATATTTAACACTCGCACGACCAGATATTGCTTATGTTGTTAATAAACTATGCCAATACATGCATCAACCTCAAGAAGATGATTTTAAGCTTCTTGAGCGGGTTCTTTGATACATCAAATGTACACTTTATTTTGGTTTACCCATTATTGTTGCGGATCTTTGATTATATGCTTATTCCAATTCTGATTGGGCTGGTGAACCCGATGATAAGAAATCTACCACTAGTTATTATGCGTTCCTTGGTCGCACATTTATTTCCTGGCAAGTTAAGAAACTAAAAACGGTTGTCCGGTCATCCACTGAAGCATAATATAGGACACTTGCAACAGCTGCAATTGATATTATTTGGCTTAAAAGGCTACTACAAGAATTTCAGATTAATTCTACATCTCCTACACTTTTATTTTGTGACAATATTTCTTCAATTTCTCTCGCCGACAATCATATTTTCCATGCCATAACCAAACATATTGAAATAGATTTTTACTTTGTTCGCGGGTGCATCAAGAGCAATTTACTGCAAGTCTCACATGTTCATAATACTAACCCGTTAGCTGGTTTATTTACAAAAGCTTAATCAGTTCAGCGTTTTAAGGAGCTTCACAGCAAGCTAACCATTATATAACCCATTGCTAGCTTGAGGGGAGGTGATAAGCAAGCCCACATATCAGAGTGTAATCATGCTTGCACTACTTCGATACAACATGACACTTTATATGTTGTTTTGTCCTGATCGTTTAGCTCTAACCTCCTAATCCTCACCGTCTAAGCATATTGATATATACTATTGTAATAGCTATAGACAAGGTCGTTGAAATGAGAAAGAAGTTTTCGCATTTGTTTTTTTTTTTTTTTTCCTTCTCTATTCTACAGTTTCATAGGTTGGATGAAGAAGTTGAAGACTAGTAGTTATAGGTTGTTCAACAAAAATATGCAAACAAATAAACGATGATTATAAAATTTGAAATTCAAAGAGTATTTCAAATTCTCTTATAAATTTTAATGATGTTTTACAGTGAAGCTAAACATTCACTTTATTAGCCATGAAATATTGAGTCTTTAAAATTAAAAATAATTCAATGGTTGCATGAGTTGGAATAATTAAAATTATTTGGATTTATATATCTAGCACTTAAAATTATTAAATTTGTATATTTAACACAAAAAATTCATTATTTATTTACATAACGCTTCAAACTTTAAATAACCTATTTCCATGTCCATCATAATTTTATCTTTCATACGCATCCTATCCTGTCACCCTTAACATGGAGAGATTATTATGTGCGGAGTTCAGACACAGAGAATTGTTCGATTTTATGATTGTGAACAGTAAAAATACAGTTTATGTTCACCTCTGTGTTTTACTATTCACCCATGTGTTTTTCTTGTTCACAATTACAAAACATAACGGTTCTCTGTATTCAAACTCCACACGTAATAATCTATCCTTCAAATGTTTATATATTTTAAAAAAAACTTAACAGTTTTAAAATCATTATGTTAAAATTATTTCTCATCGAATTTTTATCCGATTCAATGCTTTGTAAAAATGATGATTTTATTTTCATTTTAAAACATAATTGAAAAGAAAATCCTCCACGAAGAACGAGCCCTGCGAAACAATACAGCTCTAGTAGAGCCCATCACGATAATTCATTCTGTGGGCCGTTAAGTAGTGGATATCTTAAAAAGGGCCGCCCATAATGAACCTCACAAAACTCGGGAACTAATTTATTCTTAGGATGTCTTGGTTGTTTTATAAAATTAATATATATATATATATATATATATATATATATATATATATATATATATATATATATATATATATATATATATATATATATATAAGGGTTTTATAAATATTAAGGAAAAATAATAGATTGCTTATAGCTATAGCATTATAAGAATAATATTTTATTAGAATTTTTTAAATAATAAAAAAAAGTTGTAGCATAATATTATTTTGATAATTTTCTAAAAATACAAATAAGGAAAAAAAAAAAACAGCTTTAGAGCAATCTTTAGGGCATGTTTTGGATTCTTTTAATTTTAAAATAAATCAATTATTTTTTAAATACATAAAATAAATTTGAGATATTTTAAACATTTAAAAAAAAGCTAGCACAACTGGTCACCATCACCACTATTGCTGATTATCGTCACCATAGGTGTCAACCACCGTCATTATCATCATCTCATCAACTGCTGTCATTATTGTGACAATAGAAAATAAAAAAAAAATCAAGGCTATATAAATCAGCTTATTTAATATTCAATAAACATAAAATAACATATTTTTAAGATATTAAATAAATTTATTTTTTATTAAAAATATAAAAAATTATAATTTTACCCTAAAATCCAAATACCCAAAGCCATCATTGGCCCCTTCTCTCAAAAAAAGTTCTAAACAAGTCAAATTGAGCTTGAAGGCTTTGTTTGGATTGAAAAAAAGAGTTATAGGAAAATAAAAACAAAATGGAAATTAAAATAATAAAGGAATTGAATTGAATTGAAATTAATTTCACCTTGCTTGTTGGATTAGGGAATTATTTAATTAAAATCTAATTATATTTTATTAACTGGGTGATGAAAAAATTTCTTTATTTAGATATATTTGTTAGATGAAAAATGTATTTGTTTCATTCTTAAAAGAAAATCCAAAATCTTAAATAGTTATAATATAAATTTGTAGGTTAAAATGCATTTGCATGCCCCCATACAAACCCTAAAGTTTGCAAACAATTATTTCCTAAAGATAAAAAATTGAACTAATTATATCACTTTCATCTATTTGATCACATTTTCTTATGTTGCCAAAATTGAGGATTCTAAGAACTAAATTAAGTTAGATACTTATATGTTTTCGACATTTTCTTTAATTTCATGAAAAAGAAATAATTTGTAGTTCATGTTTATTATCAATGGAAGCTATTTTAATTAGACAAAGCTCTTTGTTTTTAGTTTTTTTTTTTCAAGCAAAATATATTTTCCGTCATGTTCATTTTATTTACTTCTCGATACTTACGGGGTTCTGTTCATAGTAATGAGATTAAGGCTTTTTTGCGGTGAATTTTGATCATTGCTTTGTTGTTGCTTTCAGAAAAAGTTTGTACTGAAAAATCACTTTAAAGCAGTAAAAAAGTTATTTCAAACGAAGCCTAAGCTTCCTATTGAAAGAGTCCACTAGTGAGATAGTGCTGACTTTTCGTCGAAGTTATGATGACTAATTGTGGAACTATTTTCTTCTATTTGCTAATCTTAATTTTTTTTTCTTTCTATTTACGATCATTATCTATCGATATACTATCCTAATAGAAAGAGTTTATTGGAGAAGTTTAAACACGGCTTCTATATATATTATATTATAAAAAAAACTCGGATTCTCTATCTTTCTTCTCTAATATAAAGAAATAATCATAAATATACTTAACTAACTGTTTTTATTAAATTCTATAGAACTCATGTCACCATTGACATACAAGTGTTTTAAGCAAATTTGTATTTGATTGATTAGGGTTTAGCTCAATTCAAATGTAAGCTTAGGGACAGCCTTTTACAACTTGTTTTAATATGGGCCAACATGGGCCCGTTTAATGTAGTTAAATAGGCCTAGCTTTTGACAAACGACCTAGCCCATCCCATCATTGGACTTGAAAGGGACATCCTAACCAAGGTAGCAAAAGTTGCCTTAAGCGGAAAAAAAAATAAATAAATAAATTCCGGACCCTAGTAAGGGGCTGTTTGGTTGCTTGAAAAAGAAATGCAGTGTAAAGTAAATACAATGTAAAGTAAATGTAATGTATTCTAAATACTTTGAGTCTGTTTGGTTGTCTGCAAAATAAACGCAGGAGAATTGCTTCCTTTGTTTGGTTAGGTATATCCAGAGTAAAGCAAAAGTATTTTTTTAATAATTTATTTTGGCATTAAAATAAATATATTTATAAAAACATTATATTTATAATAATTAGTATTAATTTGTGTTATAAAATAAAATCAGAGTATTCATTTTATTGCACGATCTTATTATAATTTTTTTTTAGATTATAAGATATAAAATTTTGTTGTGTACTAATTTAACTGTGTGCTACAATAGACGAAAATATAATTGTGATAGAGATAAATTTTAATTTTAAATTCTTTAAAATTTTAAATTTTCTTTATTTTTCAAGAAATGTTTTTTACTAAAAAGAAGGAGAAAATTAACTTTATAACTTGCATATGATCAGGCCATCCCATTTCCTAACACAATTTCATGAAAGAGATCAGCCTATTGACAGAATTTCCATCAGCAATCCCATAAACATTTTCGTACAAATTCAATCTCCAAATTTTCAAAGCTATAATGAACAACCATATTACAGCGACTTCGGGTCACAGGAAAACTTTCAATAATTGCATTGGGTTTATGATGAAGAATAAAATATTACAGACTGCTCACAAGCATGCCTTAGAAGAAATTATGTGATCATCAGACATCAGCACGAGTGGGATACAAGTAAATGTTCACAAGTCTCCAAATCACAAAAAAGACTGCTACAAAAAGGAATGCAGATGACCATGAAGAAAAAGTCCAAGAAACCACGATTTAGTTGGCCCAGATAACAAATGAGATTAATGAAATAAGAAAATTTAAGACGCATTTTCATATCATTATAATTGAATTCCCCAAATGAAAAGGCAGAAATGGCTGCTAACAAGTTCCAGGCCACCTGAAAAGCCACATCACCATAAAAATTAGAATAAAATCGGAGACCTTCAAACTCATAAAGTGAAATTAAAAAAACATACCTGCTTCTTAAACAAGACCGTTGCATGCTTAGAAGTAAAAAAATAGAGGAGAATTGAAAACTGTATTGCTGTGAAGCTAACGGTTCAAAGTTCTCGTTACAGGAAAAACAGAGTTTGCGTAATGACAGAGAAGACGAAGAGAGAAATTCTGTAAGTATTCTCCATTACATTACTATCTTATACAATGGTATTTATAGGCAAAATTTTGTCGAATACTCATGCACAATCTATCTGAATCCCGTCTAAATCATTGTCATCAAATCCAATTCTTTTGTTTGTGGACGATGGGTTAGAATAGGGATTTCAATAACCCTTGAACTTCGGTCACATCATTCTTGATGGGTCATGGTTTCAAAGTCCCAAATTCCACCGCATCATAACATAAATGAAAATAGCAAAAAGAATCTATAACTTAGCTTCAGCCAGTATTCCAACGCAATAGCAATAACGCAAATAATCAATACCAAACCCAACAAAACCAGCCAGAATCACAGAAGACAATAACCCACCACATCCACCTCTGGAGCTAAAATCCCAAACACGCCTTAACCGGAAAAGACATTTCTTCTTATCTGAGGTGATACTTCTTATCTGCTACATAGTGGATGTAGTGGGCTGGTATGAGAACTGAACAGGGGAGCTCGCCGAGATTCGAGCGTTACCCGGCACCGAACCCTGAAATTGCAGCTGGATCCTCCGCCGCCGTCTCGAAGAAATTGCCGGCTACGACAACTGTCCCAACATATTGGGCGGCGAATCAGGACGGTTTTGCGGAACCAGGGAAGCAAACCAAGTAGCTACGATGCGGGAACGTCAGTGCCATCGCAGGACTGGAGAAGAGAGCAAGGACCGGAGAAGAGAGCAAGGAAAAACGGAGAAAAAAAGAGAATATAAGTAAGCTTCGGCGAAATCATGCCGCAACAGACCTCAAAGAATTTGGAACCCGCTCAATTTGAGCGGGTTTCAAAGTCGCGTGAATTGCCTCTTCTAATACCCCGCTAATGCTTCGGAGGTATTCAATTCCTTATGCTCAAAATTAACCAAACAAGTAAATTTAGTAAATACATGTAATTACTTTACTTTACCCTCCTAATTCAGGCAACCAAACAGCCCCTAAGTTGAAACGGGATCTCGTCTTGAAATATCTGAATGAGGAGGCTGCAAGAAGAAGGGGTTGTGATAGGATGATGAAACTACAATGGGATGATAAAGTTTTGGTGGGATCTCGAGTGAAGGGTTGCAGATCGGGGTGTCAATTTGGGACAACGGGTCAGATTTGGGTCAAACCGAGTTGACTCGAGTTTAAACGGGTTGATCTGAACTTATCATGTTTAGCTAGACGGGTCAGGATATACAACCCTGACACGACCCCACAGGTGTCACGACCCGACCAGACGGGGACGGATCCCGCCCGAGCCCGATCGCGACGAAACCTTCTTATCCAGGATCTGGCTTTGGATTAGGTTACTGAACTGATCTTCCAAGTACTTAACTCAACAGACACACACAGAACAACAGAGCTACTAAAAACATCAAATGCAGCGGAACAAAACATCTATCTTTTCATTTACTCAAAAATAATCATCTACAGAACAGTACATGGCTTTCAACAGAAAGAAAGACAGAACAGAAAAGCCATGACTGTACAAAAATCAAAAAGTACAAAAGTACCTATACTGATCAGACTCTGAACTAATCCTGAACCTCCTTGCCTTACCCAGAACCTGAAAACCACCAAAAAGCAAGGGTGAGCTCAACAGCTCAGCAAAGCAACAAACCACTAATCTAAATCCTCAGAAACCAAAACCAAACTCATCAGACAGAAATCAGATCAGAAATCGAAACAGAATCGGAAATCAGAACTTATACTGACAGATATCAAAGCAGAAACAGAATTGTACAGATCAGATCACAGAACAGAATAAATCAACGGAGTCAGAATTATACAGAAATCAGAAATCAGATTTCACAGATCATATCATATCAGAATCACAATTGCGTACAGAACAGATACAGAAAACAGAACAGATACATATAGCTAAATGCCCTGACACTAACGGAATCTCTATGGATTCCGGCCCCTTATGCCTCCCTTTGTGCTCACGGCACCAAAATCAGAACAGGTGTGCTCATAGCACCAATATACATATATATATAGTGCATACCGCACCTAAACAGATTTTCCTCGGATCCGGAACAGAACAGATATCAGATTTAAGATTTGAGCTCATTTCAGATTTCCCATTTCACTAACTGAATCTCATAGGATTCAGGCCCCTTATAACTCCCTTTTCATAGCTTATACACATAGCATTTCAATTCAGAAGAAATCCGGACAATTCAGAAATTACCCAAAAATCGGGCAGCACAACGGCAGTATACAGAATTTACACAAAAATTCCTGCAAAGAAAATTTACTGAATTCGCACAGAATATAGATAATCATATTCCAGAACATTTATTCTACTGCACAGAGCATTTACAATTTCACAGAAAATTGTAGTCTACGAAAAACATCGCCGAATCAAAAATACCCGGACAAAAATCTTCGGAAAATAACCAAAATGTGCACACTCGGCACGTCAACAACATACAGAAACTTACGCGGTAAAAACTGAACCAATCAAAAGATACGGACGAAAAACCGTAACGAAAACGAAATCCGGACAGAAAATACCGCCAACCGCGACGAAACTGAAAATTTAGAAAGACGGAATGTGCCTTACCTCGTGCACAGCAACTTCCTCAACAGTCACTTCGATCGAAAACGGCTCTGCGTCTTCCCGAAATCAACTTTTCCAAAAACTCTTTTTCTCTCTCCTCAGAACAGTAAATCAGATATTTATTTTTGATTTTCTCTCTCTTCAAATCGGCTGAAACCCTTAAGTAATGCTCAGATCGGCCCGGCCGATCGCAGCATCGTCCCGGGACGATCCGACCAAATGGATCGGCCTGAAATCTTCCCAGGGCTGTTGTCTGGACGATATTTTCTACAGTGCCGATCGGCCTGGCCGATGTCTCCAATCGGCCTGGACGATGCCTGCAGAACAGCACCTGGAGCAAAACTGGGCAAATCTGGAGCTGAACTTCCACAGATCGTCCCAGGACGATCCCAGATCGTCCTGGACGATCCTGGAGCAGATTGTGATATTACAATCTCCCCAACTCAGAAAAATGTCGTCCTCGACATTCTCCAATCCAAACTCAGTCAAAACAAGTACGGGTACGACCGTCTCATATCAGACTCCTTTTCCCACGTTGCTTCCCGTGCAGTCCGGTGCTTCCACTGGACTTTAACCATCGGAATCTCTTTATTTCTTAACTTTCGGACGTCGTACGCCAAAATCAACTCTGGTTCTTCCTTATACGCCAGATTCTCCTGAATCTCAACCTCGTCAGCTGATACCTTCTTCCCAGAGTCGGATACCCACTTCCTCAGAGTGGATACGTGAAACACATTATGCACATCAGGTATAGAATCAGAAAGCAATAGGCGATAAGCAGATTTTCCAATCCTTTTCAAAACTTCAAAAGGTCCAACATACCTTGGACTAAGCTTGCTTACCTGACCAAATCTGCTCACACCTTTCATCGGGCTGACTTTGACATACACAAAGTCACCAACCTGAAATTCAACAAATCTATGCTTTTGATTGTAATACTTCTGCTGACGGTCTTGAGCAGCTTTTAATCTTTCTTTTATCAAACTGATCTTCTGAGCAGTTTCATCAGCAAAAGTGGCCCCCAAAGCCTGTCTATCTCCGACCTCCGTCAGAGTCAAAGGAGTACGACACTTCCTGCCATACAAAGCCTCGTACGGTGCCATACCGATACTGGACTGAAAACTGTTGTTATAGGCAAACTCAATCAGCGGAATATGATCTTCCCAGCTTCCGCTAAAGTCCAGAACACAAAGCCTCAACAGATCTTCCAATACCTGAATAGTCCTCTCAGACTGTCCATCTGTCTGAGGATGAAAGGCTGTACTGAAATGCAGTTTCGTACCCAAGCCTTGCTGAATGCCTTTCCAAAGTCTAGAAGTAAAACGTAAATCTCGATCAGAAACAATTACGCGAGGCACACCGTGCAATCTGACTATTTCCTTCACATAAATCTGTGCCAAGCGATCAACTGAATCCGTCTGTCTGATCGGAAGAAAATGGGCTGACTTCGTCAATCGATCTACAATTACCCAAATAGCATCGTGCCCTTGTCTAGATCGAGGAAAACCCATCGCAAAATCCATTGTTACCTCCTCCCATTTCCACTCAGGGATAGGCAACGACTACAACAGTCCACCTGGTCGCTGATGCTCTGCCTTCACCAACTGACAGGCTTCGCATCTCGACACAAACTCCGCCACATCCTTCTTCATCCCAGGCCACCAGAACAAAAGCTTCATATCAGCGTACATCTTACCACTGCCTGGATGAACAGTGTAGCCAGAATGATGAGATTCATACAGAATCTCCCGCCTCAAATCTCCAAACACAGGTACCCACAACCTGTTCTTACAGAAAATAGCACCAGAATCAGAAATTCGAAGTTCAGGAGTCTTACCAGATCCAATCTGTGCAATCAACTTCGAATACTCAGAATCTGACTTCTGGGCTTCTTGAATCCGTGCTTCCAAAGAAGACTGAATACTCATCTGAGCCAACTTCAAATCACTGGAGGAAATCACCTCCAACTGCAATCTCTCCAAATCACGAATCAGAAAATCATCACAAGTAAGTTGCAAACCTGACAGTCCAGAAGATTTCCTGCTCAGAGCGTCCGCTACCACATTCGTCTTCCCAGGCTGATACTGAATAGTCAGGTCATAGTCCTTGATCAACTCGAGCCACCGTCTCTGCCTCAAATTCAGATCCTTCTGAGTAAAAATATACTTCAGGCTCTTATGATCAGTAAAGATCTCACATCTGACGCCATACAAGTAATGACGCCAAATCTTCAAAGCAAAAACAACTGCAGCTAACTCCAGATCATGCGTCGGGTAATTCTTCTCATGTGGTTTCAACTGTCTCGAAGCATAAGCAATTACCTGACCATGCTGCATCAGGACACAACCCAATCCTTTCAGTGAAGCATCACTGAACACCTGAAAACCTTCCGTACCTGACGGAAGTGCCAACACTGGAGCTGAAGTCAAACAATTCTTCAATCTCTGAAAACTAGCTTCACACTCCGGTGTCCAAACAAAAGGAACTGACTTCTGCGTCAGTCTCGTCAGAGGAGTCGAAATCTGTGAAAATCCTTTCACAAATTTCCTATAATATCCGGCCATGCCTAAGAAACTACGTACCTCAAATACCGTAGTCGGCCTTGGCCAATCAGCAACTGCCTGAATCTTCTGGGGATCAACAGAAATACCTTCTCCGCTAATCACATGCCCCAGAAAAGAAATGCTCTTCAGCCAGAATTCACACTTGGAGAACTTGGCATACAGCTGATGCCTCCTCCAAGTCTCCAACACAATCCTCAAATGTCTGGCATGATCATCCTCAGAAGCAGAATATACCAGAATATTGTCGATGAAGACGATCACAAACTGATCCAAAAACTCCCTAAACACTCGGTTCATCAAATCCATGAAAATCGCAGGCGCATTGGTTACCCCAAAAGGCATAACCAAAAACTCGTAGTGCCCGTACCGAGTACTGAAAGCTGTCTTCACAACATCAGATTCCTTTACCTTCACCTGATAATATCCGGATCTCAAATCAATCTTCGAAAATACCGAAGATCCGGAAAGCTGATCAAACAAGTCATCTATCCGAGGCAAAGGATACTTGTTCTTGATCGTGACCTTGTTCAAATCTCTGTAATCAATACACATACGGAGTGTACCGTCCTTCTTCTTCACAAACAAAACAGGTGCTCCCCAAGGTGAAACACTAGGACGCACAAAACCTCTGTCAACCAACTCCTGAAGCTGAACTTTCAACTCATAAAGTTCTTTCGGTGCCATCCTGTACGGAGCTTTTGATATCGGAGCTGTACCCGGAAAAACATCGATAGAGAACTCCACATCTCTATCCGGAGGTAAACCAACCAACTCCTCAGGAAAAACATCAGCAAACTCCCGTACCACAGGGATTTCAGAAACAGAACCAACCTCTAGGTTCAGATCCCGCACCGAAGCCAAAAATACTGGGCATCCTTTCTTCTACATTCTGCTCACCTCCAACGCAGAAATCAGACTGGAGAGAACACCTCGTAATCCCTGAAATACAACTCTCTCTCCAGCCACAAGCAAACTCACTTGCTTCTTCAAACAGTCTATCTGGGCTTCATACTGACTCAGTCAATCCATGCCCAGAATCACATCATACGAAGAAATCGGCAATCGAATCAAACTTGATTTCCACTTCTTGCCAGAAATCTCGATCTCACACAAACAAAACTGTCGAGCAATCAATGGATTCCCAGCCGGTAAAATCACAGACAAAAAAACCGGTAAAACCATCGAATCCAAATGTAAAATCTCAAAACAGTGCTCGGACAGAAAAGAATGACTCGCTCCAGAGTCAAACAAAACACGACAGGGCTGATCGGAAATGTAAACCGTACCTGTTACAACATCCGGAGCATCACGAGCCTCCTGCTGACTCAGGCTGTAAACTCGTGGCTGAACTGGAACAGGAGCTGAAGCAACAGAACTACTCTGCTCCCTCTGAACAGTAGGTGGTCTCCGTGGTGCAGAACTAGAACCGCCACCTCTACCAGCAAATCCCTCAGGGCGTGGAGGAACAGTCCTCGGTCTTCATGCTGCTGAACCAACAGGTCTGACTAAGCCCTCAGATCGCTGCTCAAAACGCTGATCAAATCCAGCCTGTGGACATTCTGCAATCCTATGTCCCGGCTGACCACATCTGAAACAAAGACCAGCTATCCTGTAGCACTGGCCATGGTGTCGCCGTCCACAACTCTGGCACACAGGTGCCATACTGACAGATCCAGAACTAGTCGTACTGGTAGCAGTACCAGACGATCCTCCGCTCCTCCTGGAATCTCCAGATCCAGATCCAGAAACAAATCTCCTCTTCCCAGAGGAACCACTGCCAGATGTATCTCCTCCAAATCTCTTCCTACTCGCAGTCCACCGCTGCTGAGTAGCCGTCATGTCATTCTCAATCAGACGAGCTCGCTCCACAAGCTCAGCGAAATCAGTGATCCGGAACGGTATCAAAGACTGCCTCAAAGTGTCTCGTAAGCCTCTCAGAAATCTGTAGCACCTCTCAGCAGAAGTGCTGACCAGCTGCGGAGCGTACCTGACCAAAGCAGTAAATTCAGCCTCGTACTGCATCACCGTCTTGCTCCCCTGAACCAGCCTCAGAAAACTCTCCTGCATCTGCTGTCGTGCAGAAGGGGGAACAAACCAGTCTCGAAATACTTCAGTGAACTCTTCCCAAGTGATCAAAGAGTTCAGTCTACCCTGAAATCTGGCTGCCTGCTGGCCATCCCACCAGTGCTCAGCCTCTCCGTCCAACATAAAAACAGCTAACGGAACCTTCCTGTCTGCAGGACACTGCATCCCGTCAAAAGTCTTTTCCAATCTCCTCAGCCACTCCTCGGCTGCTCTGGGCTCAACAGCGCCCTCAAATCTCGGAGGTTTCAACCTCAAAAATAACTGCAGGTGTCGATCAATGTCCTCAGTTCTAACAGTAGAAGCTCTGCTCTGAGTCTCGCTCATCATCTGAGCAACAAGTGAAGCAAACTGTGAAAGCGTGTCAGCACCGACCACTGGGGCTGTACTCCCCACTGGTGCTGCCTGATCGGCACTCTGACCGTCTGTCATGTCTGGGTCTGGCTGATCCATACAGAAAAATCCAGAAAATCCGGAAAACTATCACAAAAACAACACAATAAAAAGCCAAACGACCCAAAACTACCTCCCAGACAGACTTACTGATCACTTCCTAGAGCTCTGTTTCACAATCCAACCTGTTTCCAAAACCAGTGCTCTGATACCACAAAAGCTTGTCACGACCCGACCCGACGGGGACGGATCCCGCCCGAGCCCGATCGCGACGAAACCTTCTTATCCAGGATCTGGCTTTGGATTAGGTTACTGAACTGATCTTCCAAGTACTTAACTCAACAGACACACACAGAACAACAGAGCTACTAAAAACATCAAATGCAGCGGAACAAAACATCTATCTTTTCATTTACTCAAAAATAATCATCTACAGAACAGTACATGGCTTTCAACAGAAAGAAAGACAGAACAGAAAAGCCATGACTGTACAAAAATCAAAAAGTACAAAAGTACCTATATTGATCAGACTCTGAACTAATCCTGAACCTCCTTGCCTTACCCAGAACCTGAAAACCACCAAAAAGCAAGGGTGAGCTCAACAGCTCAGCAAAGCAACAAACCACCAATCTAAATCCTCAGAAACCAAAACCAAACTCATCAGACAGAAATCAGATCAGAAATCGAAACAGAATCGGAAATCAGAACTTATACGGACAGATATCAAAGCAGAAACAGAATTGTACAGATCAGATCACAGAACAGAATAAATCAACGGAGTCAGAATTATACAGAAATCAGAAATCAGATTTCGCAGATCATATCATATCAGAATCACAATTGCGTACAGAACAGATACAGAAAACAGAACAGATACATATAGCTAAATGCCCTGACACTAACGGAATCTCTATGGATTCCGGCCCCTTATGCCTCCCTTTGTGCTCACGGCACCAAAATCAGAACAGGTGTGCTCATAGCACCAATATACATATATATATAGTGCATACCGCACCTAAACAGATTTTCCTCAGATCCGGAACAGAACAGATATCAGATTTCAGATTTGAGCTCATTTCAGATTTCCCGTTTCACTAACTGAATCTCATAGGATTCAGGCCCCTTATAACTCCCTTTTCATAGCTTATACACATAGAATTTCAATTCAGAAGAAATCCGGACAATTCAGAAATTACCCAAAAATCGGGCAGCACAACGGCAGTATACAGAATTTACACAAAAATTCCTGCAAAGAAAATTTACCGAATTCGCACAGAATATACATAATCATATTCCAGAACATTTATTCTACTGCACAGAGCATTTACAATTTCACAGAAAATTGTAGTCTACGAAAAACATTGCCGAATCAAAAATACCCGGACAAAAATCTTCGGAAAATAACCAAAATGTGCACACTCGGCACGTCAACAACATACAGAAACTTACGCGGTAAAAACTGAACCAATCAAAAGATACGGACGAAAAACCGTAACGAAAATGAAATCCGGACAGAAAATACCGCCAACCGCGACGGAACTGAAAATTTAGAAAGACGGAATGTGCCTTACCTCGTGCACAGCAACTTCCTCAACAGTCACTTCGATCGAAAACGGCTCTGCGTCTTCCCGAAATTAACTTTTCCAAAAACTCTTTTTCTCTCTCCTCAGAACAGTAAATCAGATATTTATTTTTGATTTTCTCTCTCTTCAAATCGGCTGAAACCCTTAAGTAATGCTCAGATCGGCCCGGCCGATCGCAGCATCGTCCCGGGACGATCCGACCAAATGGATTGGCCTGAAATCTTCCCAGGGCTGTTGTCTGGATGATATTTTCTACAGTGCCGATCGGCCTGGCCGATGTCTCCAATCGGCCTGGACGATGCCTGCAGAACAGCACCTGGAGCAAAACTGGGCAAATCTGGAGCTGAACTTCCACATATCGTCCCAGGACGATCCCAGATCGTCCTGGACGATCCTGGAGCAGATTGTGATATTACAATCTCCCCAACTCAGAAAAATGTCGTCCTCGACATTCTCCAATCCAAACTCAGTCAAAACAAGTACGGGTACGACCGTCTCATATCAGACTCCTTTTTCCACGTTGCTTCCCGTGCAGTCCGGTGCTTCCACTGGACTTTAACCATCGGAATCTCTTTATTTCTTAACTTTCGGACGTCGCCAAAATCAACTCTGGTTCTTCCTTATACGCCAGATTCTCCTGAATCTCAACCTCGTCAGCTGATACCTTCTTCCCAGAGTCGGATACCCACTTCCTCAGAGTGGATACGTGAAACACATTATGCACATCAGGCATAGAATCAGAAAGCAATAGGCGATAAGCAGATTTTCCAATCCTTTCCAAAACTTCAAAAGGTCCAACATACCTTGGACTAAGCTTGCTTACCTGACCAAATCTGCTCACACCTTTCATCGGGCTGACTTTGACATACACAAAGTCACCAACCTGAAATTCAACAAATCTATGCTTCTGATTGTAATACTTCTGCTGACGGTCATGAGCAGCTTTTAATCTTTCTTTTATCAAACTGATCTTCTGAGCAGTTTCATCAGCAAAAGTGGCCCCCAAAGCCTGTCTATCTCCGACCTCCGTCAGAGTCAAAGGAGTACGACACTTCCTGCCATACAAAGCCTCGTACGGTGCCATACCGATACTGGACTGAAAACTGTTGTTATAGGCAAACTCAATCAGCGGAATATGATCTTCCCAGCTTCCGCTAAAGTCCAGAACACAAAGCCTCAACAGATCTTCTAATACCTGAATAGTCCTCTCAGACTGTCCATCTGTCTGAGGATGAAAGGCTGTACTGAAATGCAGTTTCGTACCCAAGCCTTGCTGAATGCCTTTCCAAAGTCTGGAAGTAAAACATCCATCTCGATCAGAAACAATTACGCGAGGCACACCGTGCAATCTGACTATTTCCTTCACATAAATCTGTGCCAAGCGATCAACTGAATCCGTCTGTCTGATCGGAAGAAAATGGGCTGACTTCGTCAATCGATCTACAATTACCCAAATAGCATCGTGCCCTTGTCTAGATCGAGGAAAACTCATCGCAAAATCCATTATTACCTCCTCCCATTTCCACTCAGGGATAGGCAACGACTGCAACAGTCCACCTGGTCGCTGATGCTCTGCCTTCACCAACTGACAGGCTTCGCATCTCAACACAAACTCCGCCACATCCTTCTTCATCCCAGGCCACCAGAACAAAAGCTTCATATCAGCGTACATCTTACCACTGCCTGGATGAACAGTGTAGCCAGAATGATGAGATTCATACAGAATCTCCCGCCTCAAATCTCCAAACACAGGTACCCACAACCTGTTCTTACAGAAAATAGCACCAGAATCAGAAATTCGAAGTTCAGGAGTCTTACCAGATCCAATCTGTGCAATCAAAAGAAAGTTTATTAAAATTTAGTGACACGGCATCGATTATGTGTATGTATAAAAACTCAACAGAGTGCAAATAATTTCTTATACATCATTATTTTTTCTTTGATTTCAAAAGTTTTTTTTACTAACAGGTTAGTCAAGTCGACCCGCAGGTTTTCAGGTCAACCCGAACCTGACCCATTTTACAAACAGGTTGACCCGAACTCGAATTTTTTCAAGTCAGGTCCAGGTGAGGTTTTGGGTTGTGTCACTTTTTGGCACCCCTAGTTGCAAAGAAATAAGGTTGGAAAATAAGATTTACGAGATCGACTGTCTGTGCAGTGGTGAAAGGTGACGAGACTGGTGGTTGTGACGAAATGATAATATAGATTATGAGGATGATATTTTTTTAATACCATAAAAAAAAAAAAGCTTGGATCACCTCTTATCATATTATTAAAAGTCCGCGAGTTTTCGGATCAACCCGAATCTGATCCGTTTTACAAACGGGTCAAAAATCAGAACCTGAACCCGACCCGTTTTACAAACAGGCTTATCCGAACTCGAATTTTTTCGGTTCGGGTCCAGATGAGGTTCTGTGTTGTGTCATTATTTTTGACACCCCTAGTTGCAAAGAAATAAGGTTGGAAAACAGGATTCACGAGATCAACTGTCTGTGCAGTGGTGAAGGATGACGAGACTGGTGGTTGTGACGAAATGATAATATAGATTAGGAGGATGAATTTTTTTAATACCATAAAAAAAGAAAGCTAGGATCACCACTTATCATATTATTCACATTAATCTCAATACATAATGAAATATTGATTCAACATTATTCAACATGATGAATTCCTCAAAGAATTTGTTCTAATAAGCTACATAGGGGGAATAAACTATAATTTTCATTTTATGATTTTTAATTGGGAACAATATAAAATAAATTGGGCTTGTTATTCTAAACTTCAATTTAAATAGAATTCCCGTGAGCTATAATTAAATCAAACCCTAAGCTATATGATGTCACATTAAATAATTATTTATGCTTAAAAAATAAAAAATAAAAAATAAAATAATTTATGCTTTTGGCTTTACTTTTATAATCAAATGCCACAAAAGGGAAAATAGAGAAGTTACTAGTTAGTGCCAAAATCTCCTTTGTTGAAATCCTACCAACATAGGTATCTATATCTTTTAATAGGATCCCAACAAAAAAATTATTAGCTGAGATATTTTCTCAAAAAAGTATCTGATCGGGCACGAATCTCGATGCAAAACCCAATCCGAAACTTCAGAAATTGACTTCGGATACATCTGAACTCCGATTTCAGCAAGCTTACGGTCAAACTGAGCGTCTCAGAAATACGAACCTAACGACACCAAATTCAACCCGATTTGAGCCCAAATGAGTCTAAATCGAAGACTCGAAGTGCTGTTGGAAGGTTTGAATCACAATTTGAGTTACCAAACGGTCTCCAATTTTAACGAGCTTATGCTCGAATCGAACGACTCGACGAGACGAATCCAAAGATCCCATGATCACCAAATTCCGACATCACTAAGGCCTTCAAATGTCCAACTAACGGTGCACGATTGTAGGATTCAATATTGGCCGTCCATTCGACCACTCCCTATTCGCCCCTGATCTCACGCCTATTTACGAGCTATGCCACTCCAAAAAATCTATAAATAGAACCCTCATTCTTCACAAAGGGGAATCCAAGCAAGAAGAGAAGAGAAGAAGAGAAGAGGAGAAGAGAAGGAAGAGAAGGAAGAAGCTCCTCCTCGACCACCGCCGGAGCCTCGGCGGACCACCACCTGAGGCACTTACCTTCACCTGAGGCCCTCACCTTCGTCAGAGGCCCTCATCTTTGCCTGAGGTCCTCACCTTCGCCAGAGGCCCTTGACTTTGCCAGACCATCATCAGAGGCCATTGCCTTCGCCAGACCATCATCAAAGACTCAAAGTTCTGTCAGACCATCACTTGACACCAAGACTTCTATCGAACAGTTGCTATTTGTAATCTGATCGCCCTCAGAGGCGAGTCAGCTATTTGTAATCAACTCAAATTTTAGTGGAATCATTTTCAACTGGGCTAGGCCTCGTAGTTTTTCCCATTTTAAGGGTTTTCCACGTAAAAAATCTTTATGTTATCTGTGTGTGTGCTGGATATCCGTGCAAAGCTAAGACGTATAGTTAAACCTCTATCGCCGCGTATATTCAAGCCCGCAACAAACTGCAAAGAAAATAAAAATAATAATAATTCTAAAGAATGAAGAGATTATCTAATTAAAATAAAAATTATTACATATTATTTTACTGCCCAATAACAAAATTGTATTATTCAAATAAAGAAAAAGAAATAAATTTGGCCAAACATATATAAATAACCACAACTTTCATAAACATTATATTAGCTCATATAAACTCCGCTTTCATTTGGAATAGCTTTCTTTTTTTTTTTTTAAGATGGGAATCATAGTTTTTGTTCGTCCACTGTTTGTTCACTATTTTCAAGAAATCTTTGTGCTAAAATAATTTTCCCACAATAACTTTACAACCACCTTTACAAAAAGATTCAGCCATTCCACATGGACATATTTAGGCTTCGTTTGGGACAACTTTCGTACTGCTTGTTAAAACGGCTTTCTAATACAAAAATTTCAAATTCAAGAAATTTTTATACTAGGAAGCCATTTTAGAAAGCAAGAAGAAAACCGTCCCAAACAAAGCCTTAATCATTTTTTTGGAAGATTACCTATTTCTATTTCAAACAATTGAACAAGAAGTCTGCCCAATTAGTCTCCTCCGTATGGCAACAAAGTTTTCCGCCTGCTTCTTAACTTCTTCTATATATGACAGCAACATAACTTAAAACTTCCAAAGTAAAAAAATAAAATAAAAGATTAATCAAAACTTTGTCTCTTATTTAATTATAATTCAAAGGCTTTTACTTATAAATTATGATTAATAATGCAGATTACAATGGAGCCATAGAAGAGATCAGCAAGAAGCTAATTAAGGTCCCCTACAGACTCTTAATGGTTTTTTGTGAATGAAAGGAATCATAATTTATCAGTAATTTGTTGCTTCTTTATTGTTTATAATATAGATGGCGTGAAGACAACATTATGGAGCTTTATTTAAACATGATAAAGCTTTAGGGGATGGAACAGACAAAGAGAATTGATTGCCGCAATGTTAAGCATTTTTAATTCTTCTAATGTATTTAATTAGCAAGTTGATATGACGAGAACTGATAGATTTCACTTAATCATTAGACATGCATGAAATAATTCATGAAATTTCATTATCTCACAACAACCGCTTATATTAAATTAGTCTTCCAGGTTTGGAAGCTGTCGCCTGCTTCATAATAAGATAGAATTTACTGGTCATAGTTGCATGTCCATATGATTCTTCTCAATAGGGGAGGTTTAAGGGTCCTGTTGCGTCTTGGAATATTCGCGGTAGTAGGAAATATAAAGTTTAACGTCTTAGCTTTGTATGAAGTTCCAGCACACAATTAGATAAAAAGAAAAGAGGTTGTAGCATTCATAAGAGACGCCAAGATTTTTACTTGGAAAATCATGAAAAGGGAAAAAAACTATTACTGGGCCTGGCCCAATTTGAATGAATCAACTAGTATTTGTAATCGATTACAAATGAGGTTCTTTCTTGGGAAAAAGCCATGGGGTCAGGCCCGTTCATAAGGACTGTAATTGGCAGGAGATAGTGGTCAGAAAAATCGTTGTCTTGCGAGAGAGGTTGGAAGGGCCGTAGTTGGCTGGCGACGGAGGTCGGAAGTTCGGTGATGAACAGAAGTCCAACGTTGAGCAAAAGTCCGACGATGGACGGAAGTTCGGCTTTGGATAGAAGTCTGATGACGATCAGAAGTCTGACGACGGGCGGAAGTCCATTGACGAGTGGAATTCCGGCTATGGATAGAAATCCGGTGTTAGTCAGTGGCTGGGCAGAAGTCCAATGTTAGTTAGTTGTCGGGTGAAAGTCTGGTGTAGGTCGACTGCCAGGTTGAATTCCAGCTGTAGTCGAGGAGGAATCTGGTGGCAATGGAACTGAAGTTTCTCTTCTTCCTTCTCTTTCTTCCTTGGTCCTCTTCTTCCTCCCTCCACCATGAGGGATGAGGGGTCTATTTCTAGTTTTCTGAGTGGCATGACCAACAAATAGGAGGCATATCAAGGGTAATTTGCGAGTGGTATGAATGAACAACCGATGTTGATTAACTCGATCATGGACTGTTTGTTGGGCATTTGAATGTTTTAATGATATTAGAATTCGACGATCTTGGGCTCATTGGATTTGTCTCGTTGATCCGCTTGATTCGACTATGAGCATGCCACTTTTGGAAACTGTTTGATAATCCAAATTATGATTTGAACCTTCCACATATGCTTTGGGTCTTTGATTTGGACTCATTTGGGCTCGGATTGAGTCGAATTTGATGTTGTTGGGTTCATATTTTGAGACGTTCAGTTCGATTGTAAGTTTGCTGAAATCGGAGTTCAGATGATCTTCGATTTATTTTTTAAAATTTCCAACTTGTTCCCGATCAAGATAATTTTTTGATGATATATCAGGTCCGTTGAGGATGGATGTAACTTTTTAAAACTGCTATAAAAACAACTTCGTAGAACAAAATTTTTTGAAAGCAATAAAAAAGTAATTACCAATTAAAAATTAAGCCTGAGATTCGATAAGCAAAAAAGTAGTAGAAAAGCTGTCTCAAATGAAACCTAAGTTGATTGTTTAGATAGTCAAATTATGGACAACGAACACAAATAGTTATGGGAAAGAAGAAAGAGGAGCTTATAGATTCAGCTCATTGAGTGCAGCTGATGATGCATGGTTCTTTTATATCCTCTATTTTGATTATGTAGAAGACGAACTACAAGAAATGATGTGATGCCAAATACATGTCACATACTTCAAATAATGGATGCGACAACAATAGGCTTTTAAAAGAAAAAGCAAGGGAGATGGAGGCTTCGTTTGGAATAACTTTTTTATTCTTTTTTAAAGCAATTTTTTAGTATAAATTTTTTTTTAAAATTAGAAATTTTATACTAAAAAATTATTTTAAAAAACAGTAAAAAAGTTATCCTAAATGAAACCTGAATGAGTCATGAATAGAACAAGATTGTATAAGAGGATGGAGCTGGAAGGTGAGTGATTCATAGCATTATGAGGAAAATTTAAAAAGGAGAAAAACTATGAACCCACATGAAACTTAGGGCATCTCCGACTGAAAATCTCATTTTTCACTCCAAAATGCACAGAAACCCAAAAGTGCCGTGATTCATCTCCAATCGAACGCCATTTTGCCCCCTAACCGTCGCTCTCTTCTTTCACGCATTTCTTCCTTAAGTTTAGTAGAGACCAAAAAATGACGCAGATGAACAGTGCTACGTCAATATCGGCGTCGCACTGTCATGGGCGGATCCCCATATTAGTGAGGGGGGGGCAAATGCCCACCCTCAAAATTTTTTTTTTTTAAATTTTAGAGGGTATTTTTTGGAATTTTTTGGGTATTTTGAGTATTTTGCCCCCTCTCAAAAAATTTTTTGCCGTAATTTTATCAATCATAATCATTTTTGCCCACCCCCTACCCAAAAAAAATTTTTTGCCCACCCTAAAAAAAGAAGTTGGATCCGCCCCTGCGCACTGTTCATTCCCGATCAAATGTCGGAGGAAAAGGCGTTCGGTTACGACGTTTGAGGGCATCCATTCGATTGTTTGCTGAATGATTGGAGATGGTCTAAGAAATTCATAATCAAAATGAGGAGAAGTTATACTGATCTTTCACTCTACTCTCTCTTCCAGCTTTCAGGCTCTTTCATACATTAGAGCATAACCACCTTATGGTTCCAACACACACAATGCAAACAAATCATATTAAAAATTGCTAAAAAAAATTGACTCATTGGATCCACAATGGCTTGATGCTATGCAAATATAAGTTTTTGGAGCTTCGCTCCCTAATCCCGTGGGAGTATTGCCTCCGGCAACCTCCCAACGAGTTCTTCATTGAATTTGACTGACATAATTGAGATCTGAATAAACAATACAACTTGATTGATACACACAACGATTTTACAAATAACTAATATTCTCAAAATAAATAATTTCATTTTTCAAATTAAAATAAATGAAAATTAAAAAAATGTTATTATTTTTAAAATATATATTATTTTATCTTGGAGTGAGTACTTTTTTCACTTTTTTATAATTGCAACTGATTATGAATTAATTAATATATTTTTATTTTGATTAATTTTGGAGTATCAGAAGAAGCTGATGTGTTTTGGTGATAATTTAGTCGGAATTTAAGATTTTAAATTTGATTTTAAAACCTCAACTGAACGCCATCAAAATTTCAAAAAATAGTCGAAACTGAAAAATATTAATATATTTTAATAAAAAAAAAAAGTGAAACTATAAAAAAATAAAAAAAATTGATAGAATGTTTAATAAAAAACAAGAAAAATAAACCTTAAACCAATAAAATAATATAAACTATCAAAATGGAAAATTTGGAATAAACTAATTAAGGGTTTGTTTGGGATAATTATAGTTTTTTTATAAAGGTGTTCAAAAACACTGTTACAAGAAAAAATACCTATTTCGAAAGCAGCTTTCCGATATAAAAATTTCTAGAAAACAGTGAGAAAGTCGTAGAAAATCAAATAATAGTTGCAGCATAAAAAAGCAAAGAAGAAAGAAAGCTGTCCCAAACGAACCCTAAATTTGAAAGTAAAACCAAGTTTAAAACCTTGCTCTCAATCAACTTTGTAATTAATCCTCTATTATTTCCAAAAAATGTACACACATATTATTGACTACCTTCACCTTCTTGTCATCAATTCTAATGTAAGGTTAGTCACAGTCCTCTTTGAATACTCTATCTTGTTTAATAACTCTTTGGATATATGAATTTTCATCCATGACTCTCTTGTTAATGCTCTCATTGCAAATAAATTTTTTAGAATCTCAAAATTTCATGGTAGGCATTTCAAACTCCTCTTTGCAAGAAGATGACTCTTCTTCATCAGCTTTGAGATTAACTCAAAATAAACACCAACATCTTTTGCATGATCAATAAGGTCATCACCGCAAATGACATAGACACCAATAGGAAAGTCATCACTTATATATAACACACCTTCACCAATGTCTTCCTCAAATGCTGACTCTCTTACACCCTATACTTTCTTCATCACTGGATAATCAGCTTTGAGGAACTTACCTCCATCATCTATTAGAGTCAATTGAATCATTACAAGAGTTGCCTCCGCAAGATCAACATAGGGATTAAATCCTTGCTTTGAGGCATGTCGAATATGAAAGCTTCATAAAACTTTCTTAAAAATGGCTAAAGATCATAAGATTTTATATAGTTAAATTCTCCATATTGTCCTATTTCTGGAGTAGTTTTAGTCTCAACCTTAGTTATCAAAGTTCCTTCCTTGCTGGCCTCTCCAAAATTGTAGCATCCACTTCCTTAATAACAACCTTTATAACACTAGAGGTCCTTTAATAAGTAGTTGTCTTAATATATTGGGGACCCTACTTCCCTTAGCCTTCTTCCACTTAATCTTCATATTTTTAGATGAAAGCATCTTCCAGTAAGGGCCTTCATAAATATGAAAGATCCTTAGAATCTTATTACCAATAACTAAATTTGGAATACATTCAAACATCTAAGATCTCTATAAAAATTAAAGAATAAGAGCACAATAATAGAAGCACACAAAAAATAAGATTTTAAAAATTAGCCATGAACCTTAAATTATAAGCATTAATGATACTATGCCAACCAAGCATCAAAGATTTATGCATCTAGTAGAAAACACTCTTGATCAACTCAAGTCAACCAATTTGAATTAGATTTATTGGAATTTTAACTCTCCTATCACTATAAGTTCCTTGAAAAGAAAAAAAAATAATAATGGAATTAATGTCCACCCATATTTTCTTGGGTTAGGTCAATCAAGTCATTATGAGAGCTTAAACTGGGTCATTTGTTGCTAATTGTGAATTGACTTAAATTATATGTAACACAAAATTAGAAAAGTTTGAAGTAACAAAAAACCTCAAATAGTCTACTACATAACTTTTTTGAGTTGGAAGAAAGTAAGCCTTAATTAGACCTTAGTAATGAGCTATTGAATTCTCCCATATTAATTATAAAGTTAATATAACTTGATAACTTGCCATAAGTATGTACTCGTTGACTGATTAAGGGATTCTCATTAAAAAAACTCACAAAAAGCACTCACCTCAATTTAAAAATTCTTTAGAGTTCACAACCGATATCCAACTAAAGCTTAACTCACATGCAACACAACTAGTTACACCATGTGCAATCTAGGTAGATCATGTGAGGGGGGGGGGGGGGGGGGGGGGGGGTGCTTTTTATTAAGGATGTCATTATTCTTACTCAAATGAACTTCAAATAATAATATTCAAAAAGAAAAACAAGATTAATTATTTAACATCTACATTATTTGTACATGCAAAAAATCATATTGACCTACCAATCAACTTTGATAAAGTATATCCTGTCAGCACAACTTTTAAGATGACATTACATGTCCAATTATTTATTTCTAATAATATTTAATATTGATCTCAAAGCAAAGTCGATGTATAAATCATGAATATCCACTTCAATATCTGTTAGCACTAATCATGAAGATTAGGTCTTTTATTGAACCATTCATCAATGTAAAGATTATGGCAATTCGATACAAATCTCAAAGGTGATATGAGTTAACTCACCCTTCGATCAATTAGGATCATAAATCTCAAAGATGACATAACTCATATACTAACCCAACATTTTATCTAGTTATTAGAACACCTTTTACTCAAACACTAATAAGTACCTCTGAAATAATGGAAGCCTCAATCTTTTAATTCTTAATAAAATTCTCTACCTTTTATCTATATGAAACACTAACACAAAGGGATTCTCAATATTTTTGTTCTCGTTGTACTAAATAGAAAATGAGATTGAGCTAAAAATGATATTATTTGGAAATCTTAATTGGCCTAAAATTAATTTTTGATATACACATTTGATGGGATGACTTAATAATTATCAATTAGAAAATGCATGGGGATGCACACATGCATTATCTACTGTTTTTAGTGTTGAATTATAAACCATGTGCCTAAGATGATTAGATGGAGCCCAAAGCAAAGTGATTAACAATGTGGAATTATTCCTTTGGTGGATCTAGGGATAGCCTAGCCTTTAGAACTTTATTCTTTTTCAAATAAAATCGGTTAATTAATTTATAGGTTTCATAAGAGATATTTGACCTTACCAAATTATTCATCCATAATTCTTATGAACTTGTGGTTGAGATCACATCATTAATCCTTTTATTAAAATTTTTTGCTCACATAAGCTACTCCCATCTTTAAATATCAACTAGGACATCAATTCCTTAGGAGTTAATAATGTAAATGAAGTAATTCCTTCCTAATTATGATACATATTGTGTAAAGCAACTAAACTTTTGCAAAGTTATGAGTAGAAAATTATTCAAAAGATTTCATTAAAACACATCTATGGAGCTTGTAAACATGTTTAAGTGTTCATTCAGACTTGAAACAAGAAAAATAAAACTAAAATTGTGTGAATAATGAGGCTTTAGCTTTTCTAAGCTATTTTAGTGGATATAAATTGTATTATAATTATGTAGGTGCTATATGTTAAGTTATATTACAAAGATGAAAATTTGTGAAAATGGGTAAAGGCCACAAAAGACCTAGGAAGATTAACTAGAAGTTTGTACTTTGACTTATGCTTCTTTTTTAGTCAAATACAATAATTGTTTCAGTATATATTTCCTTTTATATTTCTTGTTAGGCAAATCAAATCCATTCTTCACTTCTTTTACTCCATTATTTTCCTCTGGCAAAAGCATTTAACACATTTTCTTCTTCCCATGGAGACGATGACGACTAACTCCTTCCAGTGACACAACAACTTATGCTTGGCGGTTTGGCGAATGGTGGTGGATCCTTCATGCAATGAAGATGAGGAAGATGAAAGTTAACTCCTAGTTCTAGCTGAAAGCTAGTTTTCACAAGATCCTTGTCTTCATTACCTACATAGCTTCCTAGGGTTTGGGAGTCTGCACTCTGAATTCTGCATGTTATGTGGCATGCGCTGGAGAGATTATTCTGTGTGGACACCGGGCACAGCTTACCGTCCAGAGGTGAATCAGGTGCAGCCACGTAATCCAGTACCGAGCTCGATACCGAGCTGCGGTACCGAGTAGGGGTTTCTTAGCTCTTATAAGCTGTACCCTTACGTTCTTTATATGTATTTACTTTATTTACCTTTAGTTCTGTCTATATAAGTCTTATCTATGTAATCTTTTCCAGTATGAATACACTACTATTTCCTTTTCCTTTCTCTGGTTTCGCCGTCCTCTTTGCATTTTTCTTCTTTCTCTGAAAAAGCTTTCATGGTATCAAGAGCCATTAGGGAAGATTAAGATTTAATGGACTCTTTACCTTCCTCCTCCTCCTCCACCCAAACCATTACCGCAAGCCCGGCCACCACCATACCACCGAACCTCAAGTTTCTTGTATCAAATATCAAGAACCTTGCTCCTCATCATCTCACCCCCGACAACTACCATATTTGGCGGGTCCAGCTCCTACAGCATTTCACGGCGAATGGCTTTACCGGCCATCTTCTTGGCACCATTCCCGCCCTACCCAACAACACCTCGACTGACTACGCGCAATGGCTCGTCATTGACAGCAATCACCTCGCTGCCCTCTTTTCTACGGTATCACAAACAATCTTACCGTATATCCTCACGGCCTCCACCGCCCATGAGGCCTGGACCGTTCTTGAACGTCGTCTTCAACCTACCAGTCGCTCCCGCATGATCCAGCTAAAAAATGAGCTCTACCGCACACAAATGAAAGATCTCTCGGTTCAACAGTACCTCACCCGCATCAAGACAATTGTGGACAACATCTCTGCGTCCGGCTGCAAGATCGAATCGGAAGACGTTATGCTTTATATTCTTAACAGATTACCTCCGACTTACAATTCGTTCAAATCGACCATTCGCAACTCCCTCCTCCCAATCGATCTTGATACCTTCTACGCTCTTCTTTGTAATGAAGAGATTCACCTTCATCATGAAAATTTGCAAGATCTGATCAACAATGCCTCTCTCGCAGCTCTCTATGCTGCTCCTTCAAACACCACTCGCAATCGCAACGCCAACAACAGGCGTTTCAACAAACCCAAGACCCAATTTCAATCCCAAACGGCTTCGCCTTCTTCGCTCACTGCCTCCGTCCCGCAACAATCAGCTCGACCTATTTTCCAGATATGTGGCAAACTTGGCCACATCGCTCTGAATTGTTGGCATCGCAACAATCCCAAGTACGCTCCCACCGACTCGAGACAACCACGAGCTCTCTTCGCAAATCCCGTCGTCCCAATTAGTCAAGACTAGATTCTTGACTCCGGGGCCTCCACCCACTTGACGCCGGACGCCAATCATCTCAACTACCCTACGTCCTATCAACGCTCGGACACGGTATCGACTGCCAATTGTAACTCTCTTCCTATCACCCATGCCGGTCAAGGACTTCTCCCTTTACCTGACACTTCCCGTAAGTTGAAACTCAACAATTTACTGCATGTTCCTTCTCTTACTCATAACCTGTTATCCGTTTCCAAACTTACATCAGATAACTTTGTTTCTATTTCTTTTAATGCTAACGGTTTTGTTATCAAGGATTCTCGGGACCATCGTCCGCTGCTTCATGGGCATCTTCGTAACGGTCTCTACCACATCAGCACTGCTCCGGCCAAACTGTATGCTGCTCTCACGGCGACCATCTCTTCCTCCTGAACCTGGCACTCACGCCTGTGTCACCCGAATAAAGAAACACATAAAGCTCTATCTAGATTGTTTCTGAAAATTAATATTGTACCTAGTTCTTTCTTATGTGATTCTTGTAACCAGGCCAAGAGCCACAAATTAGCCTTTAATAAAAGAAGTTCCGTTACCACTACGCCCTTTGAACTTGTGCACACTGACGTCTGGGGTCCGGCACCGCATCCTACCATGGATGGTCATCGATACTACATCATTTTCATCGATGATTACACCCGGTACTCTTGGCTCTATTTTCTCTACACAAAAAATGAAGTGCTAGCCATGTTTAAAAATTTTTGCAACCTTGTAAATACTCAATACAATAAAACTCCAAAAATTCTTCGATCCTACGGCGGCGGCGAATTTACTAGCCATGCTTTTCGTTCTTACCTTCAAGAAAATGGAATTCTTCATCATCTATCCTGTCCCCATACGCCGGAGTAAAATGGCCTCGCCGAACGTAAACACCGCCACCTGTTGGATCTCACTCGTGCTCTTCTTCATGAATCTGGATTAACGCCCAAATTTTGGTCTGCTGCTCTCTCCACGGCTCATCATATAATCAACAGGCTACCTTCCAAATCCATTTCCAACCAAATCCCCTTTCAGCTCCTACACGATATCCCGCCCTCTTACACACATCTACGCACTTTCAGATGCCTATGCTATCCGTGGTTAAAGCCGTATTCAAAGGACAAATTCGCTCCTAGATCCTCTCCTTGCGTCTTCATCGGCTATTCCGCACATCACAAAGGTTATCTTTGTCATAACACCACCACCGGTCGCACTTACAATTCAAGACACGTTGTTTTCCATGAACTAACGTTTACGCTCAAAACCAACTCCAGCTCGGGCTGCAAGGAATCCTCGGTTCATCGATCTAAGAAGCAAACTAACCATTCGGCCACCGACTGCTTAGTTTGAGGGTTGACGTGGCGCATTTTCATTGGGCTTTGGACGGCATTCGGTATCCGCACAGAATAATTTGCTTATGCGCTGAGTACTTGCACTGAATTCCGACCATATTTAAACTGAAACATTGGGTCTTGAATGTCAGATCACATGCCTGCCAACATTCCTTATAACCTTTTCAATCCCAGACCTTTTGTTTCCTACCAAATGACTTTTTGGAAGCAAACAGAAACCAAAGAAGATACAGTGATTTCTTCTTGAGAATGATGAAGCCTTTACGGCTAAGCAACTTGTCTTCTAGTTTTTGGACTCCAAGCTTAAGAATCAACACTTAATTCTTCGAGACTAATATAATCAATTTGCTTAACTTACCTCATTCTCCATATATGGTCATGAGAGATTCTTCTTTTGACAATTCCTTGGAAATATTGCTTGCATGTAATGGTACAGTACTCTTAGGGAATCATTTGGGCAGGGAATTTCAGGTTGGTCGGCTTATATTGAGAATGTGATCAGATCAGAAAAGCCATGAGTTCTTTTGTAGAGATCAGCATAGTAAAAATCCTAGAAGGAAACTATCCGAGTTCTTCTTTTTCTTCTTCGTTTAGAACTTTTGATTATTAAAATCCAAAGCAAAAAAAACATGCATGATGTAAGGAATTCCCTACTGAAATTTCTATATTGAATCGTTTAAGTTATCTCCCAGTGTATTTTGTATAGAAATTTGTGTGGTTTTGGGTACTAGTTTTTATCAATAATAGATAATTATAATCATAAACCTCAACGGGAAAAAAAATTAATGTTACTAATTAATAAACGGTTCCTTAAAAAGATTTTTATACAAAGATGATTTGTTGAGAGCAATATGAAGGGGTTACATCAGTTGCCGCACGCATCATTCAATGATATGATCCTAAACATCCCAACATTTTTGAACAAATTCCATGATAAAATCAATAGATTTCCACAATGATAAAATCAATGGATGCACAAATTATTATGATTGGTCCAGTTTTTCGTTAAGTCGTTCGGCAAGATTTAACTCCTATATATACATACTATAAGTTGATGTACAATTTGGAGAATATTGAATAAAGCTTTAGGAAGATTTTCTCCGAAAATATGTCATCCCTTCTCTCTCTCCCTCTCTCTTATACAAAAAGGCTCAAGAAGCTCTCAAAATTCCTTCTAAATTTCTAACACAAATTCATGTCAAGATTATTTCCTATCATCAACATTTTTCATCAAGGATAAAATCAGATCTAAGCTAAGTTTATAATAAACAAACATCATTCATAGCACTATTTTTGTATAGTTGTGTCGATTTGTCTTATATTTTAAAATAAAATATCCCAAAAAATATTTTTTTTTTAAAATTTAAGGATAAGGAAGGATAAAGCTGCTGAAGGGTTTTTTTTTCTTGAAAATCCCAATGAGATGGAACAAAGACAGAAATGCATGAGGCCAAACTTTTTTTTTTTTTTTTTGGTGAATTGTAAAACGTGTAGAAGGACAGCATACAAATGCTTAATACGATAATGTATAAATCATAGGAATGTATAGTAAAAAATAGGGAAGAAACCAATGGTGCTATTGTGGCTCCATATGCTTAAATATAAAAAATGTTTATTTGTTGGCTAAGGTAGGGCCAAAAGCTTTGGTCTTGGATTGATGATGTCTTTTTTAAGATTATAGAATCCTTTTGATAGTATTATCGATGTGTAAATTTATTGTTGGTAGGCTTTCTCCTTGAGAGAACATTTCTAAGAATTCAACTCATTCTGATTTAGGGTTTAGGGCTTTGCATGACATGTTACTCATATTTATTTATGGAGCCATTCAAAATTGTGCTTTATTTTGTGTATGTCCATTTACACCGGATTGGATACTTTCATGATGGCAAAATAATAATTTACTAAATGCAATTGCCCTTGAATGCCTGAATTTCAAATTGTATGGCCTCCCATCATTATGGAAATTCGACCACCTTGTCATTGTTTTGTCTTTCGAATTGAGACAATATGCTTAAGACAAAATTCTTATAAGGATTAGACAAAAAATTATGAGAGATAAAATCAAATAAACGGTAATTGTTAGTATCTCTATGTGATATTTTTTGGATGAACTTGTGTCAACATTTTTGTTATAAGTTAGCATGTTGTTGTAGTGACATTCACATGAGAAGGATATTCTTGAGGAAGGAAAGAGAGAGAGAGAGAGAGAGAGAGAGAGAGAGAGAGAGAGAGAGAGAGAGAGAGAGAGAGAGAGAGAGAGAGAGGAGCTAAAAAAAGAACAATCTTATTTCTTTTCTTGTGTCTTCCTTATTACAAACTATATCATCTATATATACCCACGAATGCGCGCATGGTAGCACAAAAAGCTAACAAAATCCTAAACTAAAGAAAGTACAACTATAAATTTGGATCAATCACAACACCTCAAGTATGAGGGCATTCTAGTTGTTCGATCAGATCTCGGAAGCAATTGATTCTTATCATGAAGGGTGACGTCATTTATGATACTAAAGGGATTGTCATTTTCATCTAATATAAATCTCATGATATGAAGATTACATTTGCTCTATATCGCATAGTTCAAATAGGTAATTTGGATGAAATTTAGTACATTGTCTTGGTAACAAATTGTCAAACACATTCCACAAATAAAAAAAAATAAAAAACTTGATGCTTCTTGAAAAAATGATTGGATGCTAAATGAAGAAGTTATAAATTTGCGTAGTCATTAGTCACCATTTTGTCATAATCAATATTTCCTATCACAAGCTTTTTTAATAACTGAATGAGTATTCAATTCACTGTCCTTCTATAACATTATTGACATTTGGCATCAATGGATGATAAAATGGTTTTAATTAGTAAGTAGCCAATGGTTTCTTCCTTCTTTAATAAAAATATTTTTTATTTCAATTTTAAGCTTTTATTTGATTTAGTCTTATTTGGTTACTTCAAGTTAAATGTTACAATTAAAGAAAGAATATAAAAAATAATTAAATTTATGATTTTGTTAATGTTAATTAGATGCTAATATTTATTTTCAATTTCATGAATCACTTGAAATTTTTTTGAATATTATGACATATTTTTCCCATCAAAATAAATATATAAATAAAATTATTGTTTTTTAAAGTACAACTTCTATCTATAGGTGACCTATATATGAGCACTTCATTTGTCTTGCTTTAATTGTCATATGGTTAAAGGTCACTTCTTCTTTTTGTGATTTATGAGTAGTATTTCAAATGCTCATGTTGCCATGGTGTAGGCATTGATTTTCTCATTTAGAAGTGATATATCATCAACAAATTCACTTGATTAGGTATGGATCTTGACTAGGGGGTGTAAATGAGCCGAGACTGCTCAAGCACAACACATTAGTGAGCTCGCATGCAGGCTCGAGCTCAACTTGTTAACGAGCTCGTGACCTGAGCTTATCGAGCTTTGAGCTCGAGTAGACTTTCTAGCATGGGTGATTCTCGGCTCGATTACTCTCGGGCAGCTCGATTAGCAATAAGAATTAATTAACGAGGGCGAACCACGAAAGGCGCGAGTGAAGGCGGAAGCATGAGCGAACCACATAAAACACTACTCGTCTGCGCGTGCGACAATAGAAGGTGGACCGACTGACTGCAGAAGGCTCGCAAGCTCATTTTCAGTGGCATGAGGTAAGCTCGATCTCACCTTTTGAGCTCGAATCGAATTCGAGCTCGAGTTCAAGATCGGTTTTTGGCTCTCGAGTAGAGCTTGAGTTAGCCATAAGCTTGACACAACTTGTTTGTACCCCCAATCTTGATGTATATTGAAATTAAAAAATTTTAGAATTAAATTCAATACCATCCAAACTCTGTTTCTAGTGAACTTAAAGCCAAATTAAATATCTTGATGAGAAAAACTTAATGACACTAAAAATGATCTTACTCGAGTCTAAATAAGCTCATATCAATCACTTGAAGCGCAACTAGAAACTTCATTACACTTATTGAAGGACCAAATGATCTTGGAATATTACAAATTCAAAGCAAAATCAAGCATCTAGCCAACAGTAATGCAATAAGCCCTTGATCCCTTAAGTTTGAGATCACTACCACCCAACCACAATTTCTTGGTTACACTCCCCCAACAATAATATGCCAACTAAATATGATATTCCAATCTCTGTCGTCCACTTACAATCCCGACCATTAGTGATTGATTACAATCTCCTATCCACCATTAATCAACTACTATATTCTGAACATTATTGTCTTACAATGATCTTTCAATCATCATTGCCCGACTGCAGCCTCATGACCACTATCGCCTAATTATGATATCTCAATAATTGTCATTTGCCAATGGTTTCTTGATCTCCATGATCAAATTAGGGTTGCTTAAATATCATTTTCTGACCACCATCCTCTTAATATGATCTCATGACGACCATCACATGAGTACAATCTCCCAACTATTGTCATCCAATTGTAATCTTCCAACACCATTTCTCGATTATAATCTTCTGATCACTATTGCCCAACTGTTTTCTCACAACTACCATCGCCCAACTATGTTCTCACGACCACATCTATCATCAACTAAGGTCTCCTTACTATCATAACCCTCTTATGATTTCTCAACCATACTCTCCTAATTACGATCGCCTAACCACCATTACTAGACTACTAATATCAAATTATGATTTCTTGACAATCATACTAGATTCTCCCCACCGTCCCTAAGGACGGTGTCTAAAGTACTACTATTTTATTACAATCTCATGGTCATTTTCTCTCAACCACTACCTCCTGATCAATGTCTTCTGACTATGACCTACTTATAACCATCTATTGACTACAATATCTCGGTCATTATCTCCTAGTTACAATGAATCAAAACCAACACCAATGACGATTGACTTTGGTTCCTACCATCACCAACTATAATGATGCATGCCATCTTGCCCATCATCAATTAAATTAATGTATGTAGTTGACACAAACTCTAGCCCTCGACATCAAAACTAATATTTATACTGGACTTGTTAACTTCTGATCTTCTCTGTTTAAAGGATATGATATAACATATCATAAATAATCTCTAGAAGACAACTCAAACACCTCAAGACTTTCTAACTTCCACCACAAATTTCATTCTTTATAGTTTATATTTACTATATTAAATTAATGCCTGCCCTAGCTAAAAGGAAGGGCATTATTTATAATCAATAACATACACAATTGGAATCATAATTGACTAGTTTAGGCTTGGTGTTTTTTCCTTTCTTTTTAAAATTTCAAGTTGAAAATTTTGTCAAGTTGAAAATTTTGTCTCTTGTAACTCCTTTTTATTTATGTGCATGTTGAATGTTCGTGCAATGCTAAGACATTATTTACTTTCTTTCTATCCCCACAAATATTCTAACACACAATAGCTTCACACTATCTGTGTTAAACAATTTAAGATTATGATAAAATTCTTCCTATAATCTTGAAAGGCTATTCACATCAATATTATGGGCACTGTTGTGGTATGAAAATCCCTTTTCCATATAATATATTATCAATTTTGAAAGAAGTCAAGATGATTTTTTTTTTTTTGGGTTTTGGGGGGGGGGGGGGGGGGGGGGGGGGGGGGGGGGGGGGGGGGGGGGGGGGGGGGGGGGGGGGCGCCAAGGAATTTTATTAGGACATTTAATGGATAATGTCCTAAGCATGGTTGCAGCCATAAAACTCATCATTTCTATATATCATCCATTGTTATATTTAATACCTTAGATAGTGGGCCAAGGGTAATGGGTAACCCTAACTATAGTCTTGCAAGGACATTCATATTAACATTCCAAGTAAGATTATAGTTGGGCAAATCCTTTCATCCATCATTTGTCTATGCATTCAAAATAGCTCTACTGACATCTATCTTTCCTTAAGTTTCTTGTAAATAAAAGACTATTTATAGAAAACTTTCAAGCGAGTCTTAAATTCTCTAGTGTCTCTTGTAACTCGTCTTCTATTTGTGTGTGCACTTGATTTTAATACAAAGCTATAACACATTCAACCGTTATGAATCCATGCATTATGAATGTTCTAGCACACAGCAAGAAAAACAAGAATTATTTTGCACTCAATTCATATATTCATTAAGGGGTTGTTTGATTTGTTGAATAGGGAATGAAAAGTGAAAGAAATGAAGCATTTGATCTAAGGTATTTGGGTGCGTGTAAAACAAATGTATGAGATTAATTTTTTGTGTTTAATTTGAAGTAAAATGAACACGTGTAAAGCAGCTGCAGTTACAATGGGGGCCAACATTAAGTAGTGGTGACAAGAGTTGTGGGCAGAGGATGTGGCGAATGCGACGATGGCTAGATGTTGTCGTTGATAGTGGTGATGGTCAACGACAGATTGTGGCAGTAAATAGTGGTGGTGAGATTCAACAACTAAAATGTAACAAGTGGCGAAAAATTTACAGTGTATTTAGAGATCAGCCAACTTGACTGATTTCCAAAAATCCAAAAAATAAATTAAAATGTGAATTCTAAATGGCCCAATGGATTGCATTGCATTTAAAATTCATCCTATCAACATTTCTCAAAATAAATGTATTTGAAATACATTATATTCCTAATCCAACAACTCAAAAATTAAGGGCATGCGCGAAAACAATAACTTGTTTAATGTGTTTCATATTTTATATAAATTAAGTCATAGTCTTCAGTAAAGAAAAAATTTATCAGGAGCTCATGACGCACAAACATATCTACATGAATTTAAAGTTTTGTTTGGAACGACTTTTTTATTGCCTTTTAAAGCTGTTTTTCAGTACAAAATTTTCTAATTCTAATAATTTTTGTACTAAAAAGTTGCTTTAGAAAGCGATAAGAAAATTGTCCCAAACTATAAAAAGGTTTCGATTGGGACGCCTTTTTTATTGCTTCTTAAAATTATGTTTTAGTACAAAAATTAAATTAAAAAGTCTCAAGCAAAGCCTAAGTCTAAATATGAAGGATGTCCCCACAAATAAAGAACTAAATGATATTTTTGTAAGAATCTATAGATTAAATAAGATTTAGACATTTAAAAAAAAGTGAAAATAAAAAAAAAATATTACAAAATAAATTAGAAGACAATTTTCTTATAAAACAAATTTTATTTCTTTATTTGTGGTGGGACATTAACTTTAGATTTATTCTGACCCCTGATAATTATTTTTTGGGAGATTTACATACATACCACCCTATACTACTATATTTACATATTTAATACCTAAAACTGTAATATTACTTACATACCACCCATAGTTCATTTTCATATCAAATATGAGTGGTAGAAATGAAAAATATGAGTACTAGGAAGGAAATATGAGTGGCATATTTGATATTAAAATAATATATGATAGTATGTATGTAATATTAAAGTTTTAGGTGTTAGATATGTAAACAGGATGGTATAAAGTGTTATGTATGTAAAATTTCCTTATTTTTTTGGCACCTTGGCATTTTTTCTCTTATAAAACAAATTTTCTTATTTTTCAGAAAACCCCTTTAAATAATCCGTGTCACTATTTTCTAAACCTTTATTATTTTTCTTATTTCATCGTAGGACCCAATGGTTGTGTCCTGTTGTATGAAATCTGTAATTATCAGAATTGTAAGGGCTCATAAGACAAATAAATTAACATAACTTGAGCTTGAAGCTGGAAGAAAAAAATTAGAGAGTATTTTAAACTAATGGGAGACAAACTTAAGCCGTTGTTAAGCATTAATTAAAGCAAAAAAGTCGTCATCAGTGCCTGTCATTAAAATAATGGTCGCAATTAAGCTGAATTTGGGTTGTAATTAGCTTTTTTTGGAAACCGAGAGGTAGTTAGAAGATTTAATCAAATGGCGACTAATTTATTTGATTTGTTTTTTTATTAACTATATTTATGTGGAAAATAATTTCAGAATTTTTTTTTAATGATTGTTGTTGCGGGCTAGAATATACGTGGCGATAGAGTTAGAAAATTTTTCGTTTCACCGGTGTACGGATATCCATCACACAAATAGAAGAAAATTGTAACACCATAATTTTTTACGTCGAAACACTGGAAAAGGGAAAAACCACGAGACCACGCCCAGTTGAAAGGATTTCACATGTGTTTGCTTAGATTACAAGTGACTGACTAGTCTTTGAAATTGAGGACGATCATATTACAATAATCAACTCCCGGGTTGAAATTCAGTTACAAACGGAGATCAAAAATCCGGCAACGTTCTGGTGGTCGGGTGAAAATCTGGCTTCAATTGACCATTGGGCAGAATTCTGGCATTAGTTGGTTATCAGGCAGAGTTCCGACATTAGTCAGCAGTCGGATAGAACTACGACGTCGGTTGGAAGTCGGGCAGAATTCTGACGTCGGTCTACTGCCGGACTTTAGCATGATCAAAGTCCAGCAGTGATCGGGGAGGAGTGGTGGCAAGAGAGCTCTTTTCATCTTCTTTCTTCCTTGCTTCCTTCTCTTCTCTTCTTGTTTGGGGTCCCCCTCTTATTAGAAATGAGACGTCTATTTATTGTTTTTTGAGAGTGGCATGACTAATAAATATGAGGAAGATCTAGGATAAATTGGGAGTAATTTGGAGTAACGTCTAATGTTAAATTCCTTGATTGTGGACTGTTTATTGGGCATTTGAATTCCCTAATGATATCAGAATTCAATGATCTTGAGCTCGTTGGATTTGTCTCATTGAGCCGCTCGATTCAACTATAAGCATGTCACGTTTAGAAACTATTTGGTAATCTAAATTATTGTTTGAACCCTCCTAATGTGCATTGGGTCTCAATATTGAGGGCAACTTCATTGCAACATTAATCAAACATTGTTCTATGACCTCTCAACAATAAGCCATCGCTGCATCAATTCCATAGGAAATAGATTTGTACTGGGGGCAACTTTAGTTGCAATCTTAAATATAGTTGTGGCCAAGTCAATACACCCAAATTTATTATGGGTAAAAAAAAATTTATTGGTAATCATTTTTCATAAAGCTTCTTAAAAATATAAGAAGGCTTTAAGTTAATCCTAAACTTTAGACAGTCTCCAACTAGACTTTTACTCTTGAAGAGGCATGGTCACAATCTCAACCTAAAAAGGCACCAACGGTCTAAAGACATACTAATATTAACATTCTATTTGGGATACACGCGTCATTTAACCCCCCCCCCCCCCCCCCCCCCCCCCCCACACACACACACACACACATAGGGCTGCAAACGAACCGAGCCGAGTCGAGTATGTAAGTGTTCATGTTTGTGTTCATTTAATATCAGCTTGTTCAAGTTTGGTTCATGTTTGTTCGAGCTTTAGCATTTGTGTTCATGTTTGGTTCATTTAAATTAAGAGTGTTCATGTTTGGTTCATTTAAATTAAGAGTGTTCATGTTTGGTTCATGTTCAGTTCATGTTCGTTCGTTTAGTGTTTATCGAGCTTGTTCGTGAACATATTTAACGAATTATTTTAACTATCAAACAAACACGTTCATGAACATATCTATGAACAAACACATTTATAATAAAAGCAATTGTCTATGTAACAAAGGTAATGATTATTTATATTTATTAATTATATAGTCAAATATTAATTATTTCTATCGAGCTTATTCACGAGTTCAAAATCGAACACGAATCGAGCTTTTATCGAGCTTAATGTCAAGCTTGTTCACGAACTTCAAATGATATTGTTCGCGAACATAAATGAGCCGAACGCATTAGTGTTCAAGTTTGTTTATTTAAGAATTGAGTATTTAAAATATTGTTCAAGTTTGTTTGTTTAGTTAATTAAACGATCACAAACGAGCTTTAATCGAACCGAACAACGAGTAGCTCGTCAAACATTTGGTTCGCTTGCAGCCCTAATCGAAAGGCACTCTTGATTTGGTCTTTTTATATGTTTTCTTCAAAAAAAAAGTCTTTTTATTTATTTGTTAAATGAAGGCAATTGTCGGCCGGGAGAGTAAATAAAATATCACGATAAAATAATTAATGAACACTTGTTAATAATTTGGATTAACCAATAATTATACTTTATTAATTATCATAATTACCACATTATTCATTCATATTGAAATGTTCAATGAGGGATTACCTTACACAACAAAAGTTTCTTCATTGAAGATATCGATTTTTTGTTCAAAGAAAATAAAAAGTGCTTAGGAAGAAATTTAGGTTTTGTTTGGGACGGCTTTTTTATTGCTTCTTGAAGCAGTTTTTTAGTATAAAAATTAAAATTTTTGTACTAGAAAGCTGCTTCAAGAAGCAGTAAAAAAGCCGTCACAAACGAAGCCTTAGTGTTAATTAATTAATTAGAAGCTGAATTTGTATAGATTAGCTAAGCCTAATTGACTAACATGGCAAGCAGTGTACATCAATTCGTGTCTGACCTTATATTGGTCTCTATTGATGACCTACATCCTCAAGAAGTGAGGCACCACAAGTCTAAGTTTTTCCATAAAAGGCAACAAAATTTTGATAATTAAATTGGATTATGACGAAAACCGGTTTAACTTTTCTAATACTGGAAGCAAACGTGGAAGGAGAAAAATTAAGAAGAAGTAATCATTCTCCTGGTTTTGTGGTTGGTGGGTTGTTGCAGCTTCTTGATGCTTGCTTTTCTTTTTTGGTTGTTGGATTGGATTAGGGGTGTCAATTCGGGTCAACTGGTCGGGTTCGGGTCGAACCCGAAACTGACCCAGCACTATTCGGGTCAACCCGAACCCGACTTTTTTTTAAAAACGGTCAAGTTTCCGGACCCGAACCCGACCCGATTTGGGTCCGGCTCAACCCGACCCGACACGAATGACCCAAGGTTAACCCAAAATTGCTAGTTTTCGGATCAAAATCGGGTCAATCTTCGATTTTTGGGTCAAAATAGGTCAAAATGTGTCAATCTCGGATTTTCGGGTCAAATATGAGTTTTCATGTCACTTTCGGGTCAATTTCGGGTTGCTGGGTCAACCCGAACCGGACCCGATTTTTAAAACAGGTTGATTTGTTGAACTCAAACCCAACCAGTTTCGGGTTCGGGTTGACCCGAACCTAGATTTTTTCGGGTCGAGTTCGGGTCGTATTTCAGGTCGTGTCAAAAATTGACACCCCTAGATTGGATTGTGGTGCTGAAGGTTTTAGAGGCTGGAGAATGATGAGGCGGTTTACTCTCCATCTGATCAGCTTGGCCCGTTGGCAACCATTAGTGGTGTGCTTTGTATCCTACTTATTGGCCTTTGTTTGGGATGTGAGGCTATGTTTATCCTTATGATGGTGTGAGTTGTTGCTTGTTTCCTCCTCTAGATGGTCCCTACCTTTCGTTTGGGTGATTGCAGTTAACCTTGCCGTTGACTGAGCCCAACTGACTAGTAGTGTCGTGTTTTCATTTTTGTGAGGTTTTTGTGGCTAATTTTTGTCTTGTTATCAATTGCTTCTTGCTGGGTTTCTGATATTCTTCTTGTTGTTGGTTTAGTTCCTCATTTTATGATGGTGTTATTCTTTTATTTTCCTGTATGTTTGATTGTATTTAGTTGGATCATTAGCTCATATATTTTTTTTTCAATACTGTAATTTTAGTGATCTTTTGATCCTCTAAGGACTTGTTCTTTCTTCTCTTATGAAACGCGTAGACCCATATGTGAATTTTAGCAAAATAAAAAATAAAAGGTAGATATGATGATAAAGATTTGAAGATAGTTTAATCAAATGATCATAGACGTTTGACTCAGATTCATTAAGTCATTAGTCATGAACAAACTCAATATTTTCCAAAACCCTAAGCCTCCTAGAGCTGGCCTTCGTAAAATCATCCAAGAGGTAGCCCTAATTCGCCCTCGTTACCAAACTACTAAACTTGCACATAACTCAAATTTATACCATCTCAGAATTCTTGCAAAGTCAGCTAAGATTTCTCATCAAAACATTTCATTCAAAATAAACGTTCCAAATTTAAAATGATTCAAGAGTTCTCAATCCCCAAATAACTAACCATATTCAATATTATTATGTATCTTTCTTATTTTTTTTATTTAAGTTACTCATTCAATAATATCGATCTCAATCCTCTTTTATAAATATAAATCCAAAATACAATGCTACAATTTTTTTAAGCAAAACTCTATTTGTCTGAATCCTCATTAGATTCCTCCATAATTATAATAAAAGCTTAAAAAAACCATTGAACTCAACAGATAAGGAGAACATAAAAGTTTTCATGGATAGAGTAGACAATTATGAAGATGAGCTCAAGTACTCTATATGCCACTAACCATTAAATAAGTTTGAATTTATAAAGACAAATTTAGTCAAAATAAAGTTTAATAGTTAATATTTCAATCACACCAACTTTAAATAATCATTTTAATTATCTTATTTAAAATTTTTAACATTAATTACTCTACTAATTAAGCACCAATCAATCTAAAAATTTATTAAGACAATATATATTATAAATAAAATTGTTTTAATTAAATAATAATCCTACTTAACCTCCATATATTTAATCATCTGAATTATCCTTAAAATAGAAATAAAAATTTAAAGATCTTAATCATAACATAATCACTTCTTAATTATCTTTAAATCAAAGTTAAATCTTTTATAAAAATATAATACAAATTTGGTTTGGAAAAAAAAAAAAAAAACAATAGTCAATTCAACATTACAGTGCAGCTCCAGCGCTGCAATTCCCTCCAGATATAATTAGTCAAAGCCGCGCACTCCTCCCCTTTCGAATCCTCCGCCTCCCTCTATTTCTCGTTCCGTCCTTCGATCCGATCGAAAGCTTCGCTCGTGCGCGCATGATGCAGTTCACCGAAAACCCTCCTCCTCCGCCTCTCTACCCAACCCGCCCATGGCCGGATTTCCCGAACTCCGCCAAATCGCTCGGAAGCTTCAACAACGCGGCGTGTATGGAGCAGCTGCTCGTCCACTGCGCGCACGCCATCGAAGCCAACGACGCCACTCTCGCACAACAGCTCCTTTGGGTTCTCCACAACATCGCCCCTCCTGACGGTGATTCTAACCAAAGGCTTACCTCCGCTTTCCTCCGAGCTCTGCTCCTCCGCGCATCTCGCTCCGGCTCTTCCATATCCGCTCCGGCGACACCCCACCACCCACAGCTCCCTCTCCGTCTCTCAGCTATATCCCTCGCTGGCTTCATTGACCTGACTCCATGGCATCGCTTTGGCTTCTCTGCGGCTAACTCTGCAATTGCCGATGCGGCCGATGGATTTCCTGTTCTGCATCTGGTCGATCTGACTACGACTCACTGTATGCAGATTCCGACGCTTATAGACGCTTTAGCGTCGCGGCCTGAAGGGCCTCCTTTTCTTCGACTTACCTTACCGAGCACGCCGGCGTCGACGTCGCCGCCGCCGACGCTTGATATATCACTGGACGAGCTGGGCTCCCGGCTCGTTAACTTCGCGCGATCCCGCAACGTCGGGATGGACTTCCGAGTTGTTCCTTCTACGCCGGCCGACGGCTTCCATTCCCTCCTTGAGTACCTTGGGTAAAATGCATATGGCTGTTGATTAGTTCACAATTTTATTTATTTTATTATTTTGTTTTAATAATGATTGTTGGATAATTATTTTTCAAATCCTTCAAAACTTGTAATTTTATTTGGAAAAAAATTCGATGATAATTGATATATGTTAATACAAATTTAATAAAAATGAAAATTTAAATACTTGATTTGATTTAAATTAAATGTAATATATGATTAATTAATTAATTAATTTTTATATTATATGCATTTCAAAATAAAATTTTGAAACTCAACAAGATTAATTTATTTTATTTAAAAATTGTTATTTTTTTCAAATTAATATTTTACCATCAAATAATTGAAATCAAATGATCATTAAAATGTGTAACAAATACATTTTATTTTATTTTTCGTTAAAAATTCACAATTCAATTATAAAAAATAAAAAAATAAATAAAGCTTGATTTTTCACCAACCTGATAATAAAAAACACAAAAAATTATAAGAGATGTTCGAACTTCTTATACAAATTATAACAGAATAATTTGAAAATCATTTTATGCGTATCAAGATATACCAAACAAATTTTTTCATCAAAATTTTACTTTTTCAAAGAATTTGTAAAATTTGACGGAAAAAAAATTCAATTTTGATTCAAATCCTTGGTCATTGAGCTTTCGTTTCGCTGTTCTAATGAAATCTTTCAAACCAACAGAGCCAACTGCAACAACGCCGGCGAAGCCCTGGTAATAAACTGCCACATGATGCCGCACCGCATCCCCGATGAATCAGCCGGCGGGATTCTATCACCGCGAACGGTGTTCGCCAAGTCTCTTCGCTCACTGGACCCATCGCTCGTCGTGCTCGTCGACGAAGAAGCCGACTTCACATCCTCCGACGTCGTAACGAGGCTGCGCGCGGCGTTCAACTACATGTGGATACCGTTCGATGCGGTGGAGACGTTCCTGCCGGCGGGGAGCGAGCAGAGGCGGAAGTACGAGGCAGCGGTTTGTTGGAAGATTGAGAATGTGATAGCGCAGGAAGGAGTGCAGAGAGTGGAGAGGTTGGAGCCGAAGGGAAGGTGGGGGCAGAGGATGAGGGCGGCGGGGTTTGTGGGGATTGGGTTTGGGGAGGAGGCGGCGATGGAGGTGAAGAGTATGCTCGACGAGCATTCGGCGGGGTGGGGGATGAAGAGAGACGATGATGATTTGGTGCTTACGTGGAAAGGACATGATGTGGCTTTTGCTACTGCTTGGGTTCCTTCGTCGGCCACATCATGAGATCGACCTCCTCATATTTCTTCTTCTTCTTCGTCTTCTTCGTCTTCTTCAGCTGAATGTTGGTTTCTTCCTCCACCGAAGCGAGTAGCTGGTCGACGTCTTGTTCTTGTTTGGGAATTAATTGCGTTTTATTTTTTATTGTTAGGTACCCAAATATAAATTTAAATGCAATCAACAAGTTTTCAGTTTGAGATTTTGTATATACAGAATGTGTTGAGTATAGAATTAAATTTACTCATTGGATTAAAAAAAAATTGATAATGAATTTTAAGATTTTAGCTGGCACCTATGATTATATTACTTCAAAAAATATATATATATATGTTAAATTGATTAGGATGAACTTAAAAACAATTAAATTTGTTTTAATATTAGTGTTATATATGGAAAATTTGTATTTTTATTAATTAAAGTTAATAAAGTATTGTAATTATGAATTACTTCTATTTTAAAATATATTAGAAATTTAATGATATTAAAATAAGTCTTAAACATTTTAGCTTAATGCCTCTCCTCATCTTACCCTATTCTTAACCACATCCCTTGTATAGCGAGAAAAACAAGCGTAATGGTTGTGAGTCTTTTATCTCTGTTGTTGTGGATTTGGTTGTTTGGTTTGATGGACGGCTGATATTGTTTTGGGGGTTTTTCGGTTGGGTTTTTGTTAGTTTTTTTGGTCCTGTTGGAATATTATGGCCTTGGTGTGTATGTTGCTAGCTGCTTTCGTGGTGATTATTTTTTCTGGGTTGGCTTTGTTAAGGGTATTGATTCTTTGGTTGTTTCTGGACAATGATGAGACTGCCTTTTGCTCCCTCCCGTGTGATTTATTGTGACTTGCTGGTAACCTTGGTGGATCTTTTGGCTTGTGGTTTAATTATTATTTCGTGATTTTCTCTGATTGTCGAGTGGTCTACTGCCCCAATGGATGGTCTAGCCTCGCAGCTGGGTGGTTGCATATAGCAGCCATTTCCTAAGTCTGATTGTCTTGTCGTATTCATTGATTTTTGTAATTTTCTCTATCATATGCTGGTCATTAGATGTGTCTTCCTTTTTATTGAATAAAACTTATATATTTCTTAATAAAAAAAGTGAGAAAAACAAGAGTGTAGTATAGATCTCCTCTCTTTCTCTTTATATATAGTGAGAGAGAGAGAGGGGGGAAAGTAGAGTCTTAGAATTATGTTGAATTCTTAATAACAAAAAATTAATTAAGAAATAATAATACAAATTTCGAGTTTAATTATAGCAAAAACCTCTAAAGAAATTAATCATAATTCCATGAACTAAATTTGAAAAATTATAGGATAATCACTTCTCTAATCACTAAAATTAAGAGCTAAGACACTCATCAATTAACATTAAAATCCATAATGATAATTACTTTCAGTATTATCATTAATCCAGACTATGCTTTACAGTACTCACACTATACGAGTACTTAGTAAAATATATATATTTCTTTTCATGAGATATAAGCTGTGGTTTAGCTAACTTTTGTTCTCTAGTTTATTCATTTGTCTTCTTTGCTTATAGCATTGAGCAAGCTCTTATAGACGTGACGTGTCAGTGCTATATATCAGTAACCCATCTTCTTTTATTCAAACTACGTTGGGAGCCCTCACGAGGAAAAAGAAATATATCAGTTGCATAATATGCCGATAGAATTGTTATCAGTAGGCCCTCAAATTCTTGTTTGCTTTCCCTTTCAGATTCCAAATACCAGACAATTGTATCTATATGCTAACAATAATCTTATCATTTTACAATAAAAAAAACTTTCCTCGATTGCTACTTCACCTCCTAGTTTGAGGGCATACAAATCGATCGCTTGCAATATAGACTTCTGCTTCGTTTGGGGCGACTTTTTTATTGTTTCTTAAAGCGGCTTTTTAAGAAGCAGTAAAAAAGCCGTCCCAAACAAAACTTTCATTTGGGACAACTTTCTTACTGCTTTCTCCAAACTATTCTTCATCTTCATCGGCTTTTCATCATTTCTTCTTTTTTAGCGGCTATGAAAATTTTATTGAGTTAAAATCTTAAAAAGTACGGAAATTTCACAGGTATTTCATTTAAAAAAAAAACAGTTAATCCTAAACCCTAAATTTGAATAGGAAATTTTTGGGCTGGGTTGGCTGGGCTGGCAAGAAAAAATAAAATATTAAATAAAAATGAATATCCACGTGTACAAATCAGGTGTCACGATTTTATTGAGGTCCGGATAGAGAGCTACGTCCGGACTTCGCATAGAATAATTTCTCAAGAAATTGTGGCTAAACACTATCCCAAACAAAGACATAATGAGAGATAGAATTAATATTAGAGGATTATATAATCATAAGTAAAATTAAGATAATATGATAAAAAAAAGTTTATTATAATGAAAAAAAAGTTTATTATGATGATAATGATGATGATTTACAGGGATTTGATTAAGAAAATGAATAATAAAAGATAAATTTGGATTAGAGGATTAATTCAGAAGTTAAGTTTATGATAATATGATTAAAATTAAGTTATGTATAGAATTAAACAAGATAATGATAATGAAAAATGATTATCAGTTAATTATCCATAAAATATTCGTTATAGAAGTAAGTATACCTCTCACCATTCTTTTGTGCATAGAAATTTGTGTTATTACCATATCAATAATATATAGAAACTTATGTTCACATGAGAACAAATCTACTTTAATAATCTCATGTGATGGACACTTTCTAGCAGGAATTTTTTAAAGGAATTCCGTATAGAATTTCAATCTCTATATTTCATTAAAATTTGTGTTCTTGAATTCTCTCTAGGAGTTATCTAAGATATTTAGGTTTCGTTTGGGACTGTTTTTTTGCTGCTTTTAAAACAACATTTTAATACAAAATTTTAATTTTTGTTTTAAAAAGCTGCTTTAAGAAGCAGTAAAAAAGTCGTCCCAAACAAAATCTTAGACTTCGTTTACGATAGTTTTCTTACTACTTTCTAAAGCAAATTCTTACGTCTTTTTTTTTACAAAATTGCTCCAAATGAAATCTTAAAAGGAAGAGGCCATCACAAATTCCTAATAGACCTTATAAAGTGACTGATAATACTAAAAGACCGAATAGAGAAGGCAAATTAAGAAAGCACTGCAAATGGAATGCTGCAGGCAGCTCTTCTACTGTATCAAACATGCTCCATTTGGATTTATTAGAATCAAATATATAATCATATAACTATATACATTGAGAAGTTTGAATGGGCTGATTCTTGTCATGAAGCTTATGAGCCATAAAGACAGCTTGTCTTCATTCAATATTATAATACGTATTGAAATATTGTAATGCATGGTGGAATAAGTACAAAAGGGCCATATATTAACGTGTTTCAGACGAGTTCTACGCAACTGTAGGGCTGGGTCACAGGTGGAGTTCGGATTCAATCTGAAACTGTTCAACCCGACCTGAATTCAACCTATTTTTGTAAACGGGTCGATTTTTCGAATCCGAACCCAACCCAATTTGGGTCCAGGTCAACCCGAACTTGACCCACTTCGAGTATGTTTTACTAAATTTTTTTATTTAATTCAATTTATTTAAATCTAAATAAAATTAAGAAAAGATTTACTTAAATCAATTTAAAATAAACAAGATTAATTTAATTTGGGCAATAATATTTATAATTTTTTGAAATATCATTTACTTATTTCATAATAATCTTTTAAAACCCTCCTACATTAATTAAAAATGTATCAAATCAAGTTGATTTCGGGTTTCCGGGTCAGCCCAAACCTGACCCGATTTTACAAATGGGTCGAAATCTCTAACACGAACCCTACCTGGTTCAACCCAAATCCAAAATTTTCGGTCGCGTCAAATATTGACACCCCTACACAACTATGAACCATACATTCAAGTGTTCAGTTACATTTACATCTACTAAGAAACCTTTTGTCTTGCTTTCTGTAGCATAGATTTTGTTTGGAACAACTTTCTTACTGCTTCTTAAATAGCGCTAGTTTTTTAGTACCAAAAAATTATTTTAAGAAACGGTAAGAAAGTTACATTCTTTGTACAATTACAATTGTATCCGCTCTTGGTTGAGTAAATATTTTATTATTTCACTTACTTGTTCATCACTAAGGTATATAATTTAACCTTATAGTCAATATTATAGTATTCTATTTGGTAAGACTTATTAATTTACTTAATTGTAGGTTTTTGTGTAAATATATTGTGGAGTGAGACATCATTTACATTAAGCTTATCAATAGAGAGATACACAAGTATATATTTTATTAATGTAGTTTTACATCTTAAATTTGTATGAAGATTCAATACATACAAATAAAATAATGGAGTGCATGAAACACTAAATATTATACAAGAAAATTTAGAAAAGGTGAAAAATAATGGAGTCTGATCTAATTGAAATAATACTACTAGGTGATCATTAACTACAAAGATTCACTTATCTTCAAATTGAAGAAGATAGAATCATCGAACTATGAGTTGCTGGGGGAAAATGACACAAAGTTCGTACAAGAAATTTTCGTCGAGTTTTACGGGAAATTTTTGAAAGGGGAAAAAATTTAGGGCTTGGTCAAGCTAAAATAATTTCTCTACGTGAAAGTTGATTGCATAGATTTCCATGTCCTTAAATTGGAGAAGAATGTGGGATTGTAAGAGTATGAGCTACTAGTGAAAAATGTTGCAGAGTTGATAGGAGATGAGATGCGTTCATATGGTTGTTGTTGAATAATGATTGCCCAGCAATGATGATCAAGTGATCACAAATTGATAATAGAGGTCAAGCTATAACGGTCTGATAATATTGATTTAGTGGTGGCAATCTGATTGCAAAAATCAAATAGTTGTGGCTCAAAGATAGAGGTCAATAAAAGTGATCAGACAATGGTGATGGGCAGCAACGGTCGGACAACAAATGTTAGACGGTGGTGGTCTGAAGGTATAGGATGAGTGGCAACAATCTAACGACGATGATTTAGTGATGGTCTTGCCCTAATGATAGAGGCTAGGAGGTAGGTTTCCAACAAGGGAGATCAGGCAATGATAGTCCAATGGCAGAGGTCAAGAGGTAGAGCTCATGCAACAATGTTATGATGATGATGGTCCAACATTGTAGTCCAATGGCAAGCATCTTCAAACAATAGTGGTCTGATAATATTGGTTGGGAGGTGAACCAACGGTGATATATGTTTGGGAAGTGGTCTAGTGGTGGTGCTTGGTTGAAGTTTTTAAAATTTTCATGTCTATGAGCTCTCTTGTTTATGAGTTCTCTTGAATCTAAGGCTAAGAGCCTCTTCATGTAAAAAATGGGTGCCTATAATTTATTTGAGAGTGGCATTAAACATAAATATGACTAAAATTCAAAAAAAAAATAAAAAAATAACTCCTTCAGACACATCGTATTGATTTTCTTGTTCATAAATAGTTCTTTCAACATTTAAGTGCATTAATGATATTCAAATTAAGAATTATTCATCTCATTGGATTTCTCTAGTTGAGATGCTTGATTTAACTAGTAATATGTAAAATTCAAAAATAATTTGGTCATCCAATTTAATGCCTCAAATTCTTAATTGTGCATTAAATGTTTGATGTTTGCTCATTTCGACTCGAATTTAATCACTTTTTTGGTTGTTAGGTTAGACTCATTAAGCCGATCAGTTGGGCTATAAATTTGTTGAAATCGTAATTTGAATAGTCAATAGTGGAAATTTTAAAAGTTTTCTACTTCAATTTGCATCAAGATTTGTTTCCGATCAACTTGAAACCAAATAAAATTAAAATATTCCCTCTATTTTGTTTTGAATTTTATTTCTTACTCAACAATTCTGCAAAATACTTCTGAGTCAATTGCAATATATGAAATCAAAGGAGTTGAAAACATAAAAGACAATATAATATAGTTTGAAATAATGCTAAAGAAGATTGAGTCTGCATTGTATTGGTCAAAATGCCAATGTTGTAACCCACTCCCCCAGCTTTAAAAATAATTTGGGCATGCTTAATTAACACTAATCAAGCTCTAAATGTCAATCAGATGCTCTAATCCCCAAAATGTAAACATCAATCTGTCAAAATCCACCACTACTAATCTAATCATTAAAACACCTGAGATCAACATTATGTGAATCAAAACAAGATCCATACTATAAAGGAATCCAAATTATTACAAATAGTAAAATCTTAACATTTCATTAGCATCAGATGTTAAGATTTTGACAATTTTAGATTTGTAATGCAATACTTTAATGTGCTAGCTGGCAATTGATGAAATTGGAGGGGTTAGAATGTAAAATAATTGCTAAGTGGAGATTGGAGAGAGAATGATACAACTTTTTTATTTATTTATTTTATTTTAAAAATATTTTATTTGTGAATTTTTGCTGTAAGATTGTCCATAACTCCATATCAAAGTTTACCTATTCTTCATGCATTGAGATTTTGACACCATATTTGTCTTTTTAACATTTTAACATTAAGGATCTTATTGCATGAGAATTCATGTAGCTTCACGAACACAACAACACGAATACGATATGACACAGACACAAGATACATCAATTATTGAAAATATAAAGCACATACACAGGTTAGACATGATATTATAATTTTTTCTATTTTAAAAATAATGTATAAAAATTGAATAAATATAAAATTAAATATAATTTTAAAACAATAATCATTTAACAAAAATTTATGCTTAAAATAATTAATATTAAGATGCCGAGAGTCAAGTGTCAATGCCACGATGCAATGGGCATAGATGTTATGCAACATATATCATGAGTAAATATTAAAAGGGAGTCCATTGTCAATGTTGAGAGGTCATTAATCGCCGATTTTAAGATGTCAGACATAGATGAGCAGTCAAATTTTAGGAGTAAAAAATGCTATTGCCTAACATTAATGTCAAGATAATGTTAAACATTGATCTTTACATAATTTTAAAATATCAATGTTATAACAACTTCAGATATCAATGCTAAGATGATATAGATCATTATTGTGAAACCAAAGTCAAGAGAAAAAAATGAATATTCAATGAACATGGTATTGAGTGCGAGCGATTGATTTGGCGTGAATAGAAAATAAGAAATTTAATTTTTATATCTTAAATAAATAAAAAATTCCAAAATAAGAAATCATATTTAAAAAAATTCATAAAATTTTTAAGACACGCATGTCATTTGAGTATCTAACACGTGTGAAAAAAGTGTCGGACACATGCTCTGTCGAATACGTGTCAGATACTATACACCTCATGACAGAGAAATATAGGTGCATCATAAGTTTTCACATTAATTAATAAAGAATACAACCAAAGAAATACAAACCAAACTTTAAAAAATGATAGTTAATAACTTCACCAAACAAAATCTCATTATAATTAAGGTGCACGAATTTTAAATATATAAATCAAAATAAAGAAAGCAATTTGAGACATTCCACAACTATAAAGTCATGAAGCAGACACATTCAGTAATACAACTAAGTTTTAAAATAAATACCACATTACTAGGTTCAGTCTAATGTGAACATAATTCAGAAATAAGTTGCAATAGCAGAAAATGAAATGCCATCAACAGGTTACAGGCCTACATAGCTCTTCTTAGAAGACCAGCTTTCATACTTTCAATCCATAACAATTACCGGTACTGCAAACAGTAAGAAATAACAGTCAGCAAGCTCTTGAGCAAAGAAGAAAAACACTAATTACAGTATGATAGAACTAGAAAGTAGCACAAGAAGAATTAAAAGTACTGGCTATACTAATGGAGGAAAAACTTATTCTATGATCTATGACCAATGTATATCAGTGAGGTTAAGGTTTCATTTGGGACAACTTTGTTACTGTTTCTTAAAGCCGGTTTCTCTCTCCCTCTCTCTCACACACACCATTGTGAGAGAGGTGAATTATGAATAGAGGGAGAGAGATGAGGCGAGATAGTGAGAGAAAGAGTGAGAGAGATGCATTTTTTAATTTGATACTATGGTGAGAGAGTGTGTGAGAAAGTGATTTTAAGAAGCAGTTAGAAAGTCATCCCAAATGAAGCATAAGAAGATCTTTAAGATTATTTAATAGCAAAGGTTATAATTTATAAACAAATTTGTTCGAACAATGAAACAAAGTTAGTAAATATTCACCAAAAGCTGATGCCTGCATGTAAAATTTGAGGAGACAAATATGAGAAATTTATTTGCAAGAAACAAGGCTGCTAAGACAAAAGGCTTTAATGGAATAAAGGAAAAGATCTCAATATCTCTGTTTGAGAAGAAATTTAACCTTGATAAAGCCAATTTCTTTAGCATTGTTACGGAAACATTGCCTGCAACACATAAGTCCATACTTCCGAATCAAACCATGGGAGTTTCCACAAACACGGCTGCAAGCAACAAGATCTAATCAGTAAATTAGACAGAGTAATCACAAATAACGGCAGGCACATTTGTTGTCATTAAGGTTTTGTTTGGAACAGCTTTCTTACTGTTTCTTAAAGCAACTTTTTAGCATAAAATTTTTTAAACAAGAAAGTTGCTTTAAGAAGCAAAAAGAAAACCCGTCCCAAACAAAGCCTAAGTTCTCATCTCCCTTAATTTTTTGTTTCTCATAACTCTGCTTTCCATGCTTTTATTTGTGACTAACTAGCATCACAGTTAAATATTTCAGTAGTTTTCAGTCCTTCAATATGGTTGGAATTTGGGATTTGAATGTCAGGCTTTTGAGGTTTATTGAGGCTTCGTTTGAGACGGCTTTTTTAAAACTTAAAATCGCTTTCTAATTGTACTAGAAAGCTGCTTTAAGTAGTAGTAAAAAAACCGTTCCAAATGAAGCCTGAATCTTGGGCGAACATAGGACTAATGTCATGGGCAAAGCTAGCCATTCATAAGGATCTGCTACTAGTTGTTTGATAGACTATTAATATATACAGGTAATGATGTTCACATATAGTTTTTCCATGAGACATTGAAAAACAAAAGTGACTGCAGCAGGATCACAAGAACCATTGCACAGTGTGCAATTATCCAGCTCTTATTGCTTAGGTTATGGCAGTGTGGAGCCAACGAGAGATTATTCTGTGCGAACACCAGACGCAATTCATCATTCGGAGACCAACCAGAATGCACCACGTCAGCGGTACTGAGCCAACTACCAAACAAGGAGCGACTGGCGCATTATGGTTGGTCTCTGGATGACGTTCGGCGTCCGCACAGAATAATTCGGCGTCTGCACAGAATAATTTCACGGAGCCAAGACACCTGCCTTCTGAAATAGAAAGCTACAAGCATGCTAAAACACTTAAACAGTCAATTGCAGTTTTTTCTTTCTCAAGGATTATAGTTTTAATACTTTTTGTCAGCGAATATCAAAGAATTTATTGGCATAAAGAAAAGAGAAACGGAATGAGTATATACGTGAAAAGGTTGGAGTAATTCTAGTGGAAGATAAGATTAGAGAGAGTTGCCTTAGATGGTTTGGTCACATTAAACGGAGGCCTTCCGATGACCCGGTTAGGAAAGTTGACGTATTAGATTTGACTTTTGATAAGAAAGGTAGAGGTAAACCTAAAAAGACTTGGTTAGAAAATATTAGAAATGACCTTTCTTTATTAGATTTAAATGAGAATTTGACTATTAACTGGACACAATGGCGAAAAAGGATTCATGTAGCTGACCCCACTTAGTGGGACAAAGGCTTGATGTTGTTGTTGTTGTTGTAAAGAAAAGAGAAACGGAGAGGAAACCAGTTTGCTTTATTATCAAAGTTTGGATTTTTCAATTCCAGAATTTTCAGGAACTGCGCTACTAAGAAATAACAGCAATTGATTTGGTTGCTAGGTTTCGAGATTTGCTTATTTTAAGTAAGCTTGATCTCTGATCTAAACAATTTTTAATATGAATATTTTTCTTTTTGGAATTTTTGGAAGGGGGTATCTATCCGCTGTCACTCCAAAAGAAATGTTTGGCGGCATAACTAATCTCTCGGTGGAACCTAAAGAGGCTACCCACCGACATCGAGCCCACAATTGTTTTGCCCCACTGAAGAGGCAAGGCCGTAGTAGAGGGGATTCAAACCTAGGATGGGAGGTTCCTAACCGTGCTCGACCACCAACCACCCTAAGACTCGGTTGGTTTTAATATGAATATTAATTTTTTTAAGAAAAAAATTTCACCTCCTCTTAGTCGCCTTGCTTCTTTGAGCCCTCAACCAGTAATAGAAGAAATTGAACCGGAGCTTCCAACGTAAAGGTAACCAACCCATGATTTTTCTCGCTTTTGCACACATAAATCCAATGAACTCTAGAATTTAATAAATACTGGATTAAGACAAAATGGATTAGAAACCGGATTTAAGACTTTGTAGGATTTAAAGTTGTCATTTTTCTTATTATGTAAGATTTAGGCCAAAATCCTTCTCAAATCTTGTTGACAAACAGCCCCTTAGAATATAGATAACACGGATGATAATTCATTATCTGACTTAAGTTCATTGTAATCGTTCTAACCACTTTTCAAATTTTATGATGAGGTTACTTAGCTTTTGTTAGAATTAAGTCACAACAAAACTTATGATTAACAATCAAATGCTTTGTTACTTGAATTTTTTGTTATGTTTGTAGATCGAATAGGCATTGCGAGCACTAAAGCTTCCTCCACAAGAATTTTTTTTTTTAAATTTGATAGCATCCTCGTGTTAGTTGCAGAGCATAAGCATCTTAAATTAGACGATATGCTCATGATAACAATATAGTAAATCATATCTAATATAGAAAAATTCCAACTAGAGCTTCTGTTTCAGGGATGATTATCATTAAATAGGAAAACCCATTGTAGTAGTTAAAGGACCTTCTAGTATTGCAGTTAAACTTCTTAGTAATATAAACTGATTGCTAAATACCTGTCCCGAGCAACTTTATCCATACAACATACATCAAGCAGCGCCAGCACTGATGAGGAGCTCTAGACCAATTGCAAGAATGATGGAGAAAACGATGGAAATGATCTCTCTCTCCCTCTCTCTCTCTCTCTCTCTCTCTCTCTCTCTCTCTCTCTCTCTCTCTCTTGGAGAGTATAATATGATAATAATCATAAAAAATAGTAATATATAATAGAAAAAATAGTAATATACATTTTTAAAACTTTGCACATTACAAATACTAAATAAACAAGCATTGCTAAATAGATTGCATAAAATAAAGTACTCATAAGGTCCAAAAGTTATGTTTTAAGTTTAAACAAAACAATAAAAACTTAAGTTGGTAACTTCCATAGGGAAAGCTTAATCTAATCTTCCCTACGATCTATTTCATCACCCATGAAATCTTCCTCATTAATATAATTATAACCCTCAACCTAATAGCATGGTTGTGTATGCTAAAAAATATTATAAACAAAGTTGCATCATAAAAGCAAGTGCTCGGGTGCAGAGCATCTTATACCAAGGAGCCTTATTGATGGTGCCCACCTAGGAAGCCTCTAATGCAATAAATGCCTCACCTCAACTTGCCCGTGTGCCTAAGCAAAAGCAGCTAACTTGTCTTTGAGAAAAATATCCATGTTGATTCCATATAAGCATGAAATTCAACTATAATATTTTATCCATAACACAAATATACATCAAAAAGAGGAAAATTCCTAAATCACCACCTCTACTATAGCTCTTATGTAATAAGCATATTACTCAAAAGAAAAAGGAATGGTGTAAGGGTAATATCAAACCTATTGATAAGCCAAAAGATAGGAAGAATCACAACACAAAAAAAACCAGAATTGGTGAATCACACTAGCACCAGCAGAGGGCAGAACCACCAAGCAAGTTTCAAAGAAAAAAGGAATTGTGTACAGTAGAAATATCAAGCCTGTTGATAAGCCCCAAAGAGGAATCGAAATTATACTAGAATAAGGTGCAGTAGGAGAATCACAATAATAAAAGCAGAGAGCGCATTCTCCAAGCAAGTTTCAAGGGAAGAGATAACTCATAAGTAAAGGCCCGATCCAATAACCCGCATAGAATAGATAATATAGTCCAAGAGAATAACTGAGCAGATATCAAGACTAGGAAGAGGTTGGAATTTAATGTGACAAATAAAAACAAAATGGGTTGTGCAATGAAAAATACTTATATGTAAGTATGTATCCAAATAACTTTGCCTTAACTAGGAAATTAGGTGTAATAAAACAATCTACAAATCTATTATTATCGTGTGCCACTACAAAACAACCAATAAAAAACAATTTAAATTAGTTCATCACCTTCTTGTCTTTACCATTTATTTGATAGCTGCAACTTTGTCTTAGAAAAATGAATATAAATGCAAAACCTTCATGAACAAGAGATCATGCCAACACCAATTTTAACACCTATTAAATCTAACGGTGCTTCGCAAAAACAAATTCTTTAAACAAGTTAGCTTGAATATTGTAAAGCTTACCTTCCCAATAAGATACGCATAAGGGAGTATGACATTGAAATCATTTGGATCATCACTCCGATAAAGGTAACTAACACGTAAGGTAATATCAACAGGATTAGTGTAGACATCAAGTCAAATTAGATCACCATGGATATTTCATTCTTAACTCAAGTCAACAGAGATTTGAGTAAAAAATGATCAAACTAGTTGAAATAGCCAAATTTAAAAGGAATATTATGAGATTGTAAATCTTTTTGAGTAATTTATATTATTATATATGATATGTTTGTTCATTTCCATCAAGTTATCGTAAATACAATTTTATAGCTTATATAGTCCACCTTCAATAGCCAAAAGTATTATCTAACCTATGATAATCCAAGCTTAGACTTTAATTGTTTCTTGCAACACTATTAAAAATGAATTTTAACATTGCACAAGTAGCCAATGAAGACGAATTCAGCAAAAAGGAGACATTCTTTGCTCAAAGGGAAGACTATAGTCACATTCTGATTAGGCCCTTTTTTTCCTTTTCCTCACTCTTTGTTTCATAAAATTTTGCTCTCCAAATATTTCAATTGAGGATGATAGAAATTTTGGATTATAAAGTACATCGCTACTGACCGCCTAGCTAATCAGATTTAGGAAAAAATGAAAATTAACTACAATATAAAAATATCAATTGCATCCGCATTCCTGCAGATAAAAATGTTTCATTCCGCACCAATCGGAACACAAAATGCAAACTGAATTTGACATGAAACACAATACAGCATTCATTAGGTTAAGATTCGTTGAGATTATAAGTAACGGAGTCATAAATTGATCAAGCTAATCAGATTGAACAAAAGTGAAGGCAGTTCACCTATAATGGGATCTTTAATAATTTACGCTAATTTAACGAAAAACTGCTTTTTTTTTCCAAGCAGAAGCCAAGAAGGGAACAAAAATTTAAATCCTCATCTAAAGAGGTTGAACTAGTGTTTGAGAAGCAAAATTAATGAAAAGCTGCATTTTTTCCATAGAGAAGAACGAAGAGGAGACCCAAAACTGAAATCTTTATCTACAGAAGTCTATCAATTTAAACATCAGAACACAATTCATCCAGCACAAACAAATAAGAAACAAAAAAATAATCATGCGCAAGTAACAGCAGATTCTTTTTTTGTAAAAGAAGAACATTCAAAAGCTTCAAAGAAAAAACGTAAAAAAGGGGATATTCGGTCACCATGTCCGAGAGCCAGGCCCGTAAGTTTTGGGATGAGAGTTCCATACATTAGAATGCCCCATCTCTATTTCGCTCGCTCTTTTCTCACAAACAAGAAAACCTAGCTCAATGCCTTCGCCGAATGATCAGTTTTATAGTTTGCGAGACTTCTGAAACCCTAATGGTATGATGGGCAGGGTATGATTAACAAATACCCGCGGAATACGACTTTATTACCAATATGGCACCACCTAAATTGCGCATACAAAAATTAAAATAGAAAGATTTATGCAACGTTTACGATATAAATGCACTTATGTGAAAATGAAGAGAGATAAAGAGAAAATTCAAATTTTAGTTGCCGATTGTTTTTTTGTGAAAATTGTTCACAATGTGGTAGGTGAATTTATCATATTTATATTTTTAAAGATTTTAATTTGGATGGTTGGATTCGATTTCTTTCAATTTGATTTTATAGTATTTTCTCTAGATATAGTGAACTTCTATCTCATAATTTTTTATATGTTATAGTGCTGATTATTTCGAATATTTTAACTAGTTGATTTCATAATTTCACCCGGTAAAATGAAAGTTATTATGACCCACCACGGGGTGGCCTGGTGGTGGAGACTTGGATGGTCAAAGGCCAGGTCCCAAGTTCGAATCCCCTCGGCGCCTCGTGAAAGCCCTAAGTGTTGGCCCGTGTAGATGGCGTGGGTTGCACGCAAGGTCGACCAGGGAGATTAGTGGCCGAAGGCCGACACTCCCTGCCCCAAAAAAAAAAAAAAATGGAAGTTATTATATTTTATATGATTTACAAAAAATATAAATTTGATATTTTAATATTAGCATATTATTAATATAAGCAATTTGAATGAATTTGAGTATGTGATTGGGTAATAGCTGGTTGCTATTATTTTTATAATATTATAATAATATATGGGAAGAAGCAAATGCTAATTATTTATTGAAGATGGCTAAATATTGACCAACTTGTACGTGATGGTGGGTTAATGAGATTTTTTTAAAATATTATAGTTTAGTATTATCATTTAGTAATTCATGTGATTCAATGGTTGTGAGTTATGACGAATTAATTACTGAGCCGACGGATAAAGGGCGATGACTCTGTTTACTAAACCAACAGTTACTAACTTACTAATTATTGTAAAAATATCATGCAGCCCAAAACTTCTTATTTGCTTAGTTTCGTTATCGAAATGCATCTTATTGTATTGATTTACTATTATTATATTGCTATTATTGTACTATTTTATTATTTTATTAATTACTATTATTATACTAATTTATTGTTGTTACTGTATTGATTTAGTGTTATTTAGCATGTGATCCATATACTGAGCGTGTGATATAATATACTAATTTGATAGTGATATGAAATAGTTGAATATCATGTGTATATTCTTATATAGTTTCTGATAGTATTGCATTATATTGCTATGAATTCTGAAAGTCTTTATAGATATTTTAATTTTATTAATTTATCTTATTGTCTTATTGATTTGATAATATTGCTAAGATTTATGTTTAAGAAGGATTATTTACGATTTTATTGATTTAACATCCGTACTAGTTTACTAATTTATTTATGTATTTTACTATTTTAGTAGCATTTGTACCATATTGTTATATTGTTTTACAAACTTTAGTTCTCTTGCATGTATTTTAAAGTTTTTGCACAGATAAAAATTAAAATATCGAGCAAGAGTATTTGTGAGTTATTTTCATGATAAGAATATATTTTTAGCCTTTAAGTATTAAATATATCGATATTAGAATAAAGAGTAAAGATGAAACTTCAAAACATCTAATTTGAGGTGAGTAATCATGTTGCTAAATTACGATAATTATATTTCTTATTATAAGTGTATTTAATCATTATTGTAATTAATTTATCTTTCAATATCAAATGATTGATCATAATTAGCATGATATTTTACATAATTATATGAATTTCGTAAATATTATATGAATGAAATGACTAGATATATATACCTGTATATGCATGTTGAATAATGGATCACACCTCTGCTACTAGTATCCGCATACGCAAAATAAAACAAAAGTTATAAAAATGGAGTACTTTAATTTATCAGTACTATTTTAGTCTGTGTCCCCCATGATAATTATTTTATATTATAGAAATGATAAATATATGACATATGTGACACATATAAATATGCATAATAATGATAGTCATATTCATAATGAATTTTAAATAGAATTATTTTATATTTGAAATGGACATGCATATTATTTCCAATATCTTGTATTACAATAATTAAGAAGCATAATTTACTTGCTGATTTATGACTCACTTTTTTACTTTCAATAATATTCACAGGTATTATCCAATTAATTTAAATAAGTAGAAGAGAAAATATGTATTATAGTCGTGATGCTTAGTTAGAAAGATACTTATAGTATTTTATATTAAAATTTTAAGATTTAGTGACTCTTTTTATTTATTGAAATTAGATTATTAGTTTGAGGGTCCAGGTCAGATCGTGACAAAAAATAGCTTACTCTCCATATAGCTTTCAAAAATATTTGCATGAAAAATGCAAGTTTCCATCAACCTATTCAATGATGCTTAAATTGCATACAATTGATGTAACACCCCAAGACCTAAGGAAGTAATTTAAAACCTACTCGTTAATTCTCTTGTAACTTATCATTTCACTAGAGCCACCTAATCGCCTCAACCCATATAGAATATACGTCAAGAGAATCTATACAAAATATTTCTTTCAAAATAATTAAATCATAATAGTCCATATTACTATGATTGCAACAAAATGAGAAAATACAAATTGAACTACAAAATTATGTGTAGCTTTCAAAATCAGACTCTCTACTTTCTATCAAATTTAGTCTACTCAACAGAACTCTCTTACCCTTACATGAAATATTAATTATTAACAATAGTATGAATATGAAACTCGCTAGGCCACCTTTTCCCTCCCATAATAGAGCTCAGTTCACAACTCATTATAAAATTAAATAAAACAAGAAAAGTATTATTTAATTTACAGTTTGGGTATACTAGTTCACATATGAAATTGAAAGCACGAATGCACATACATTAATGTTCCTTATAACTCTCAAATTCTACCTCCCACCTATTAAAATAGCTGTTGAGAAGATCCAGAATACATAGTAGAACTTATTCCAATATAAAGTCAGTTCATAAGAATAGAGTACTCTATAGCAGACATATATTCATCTTGGACCCAAACAAAGAATTTCATAGTATATTGATTTTCAATAATAGAGCTCCATAATGTCATGAAATGTGTGATAATACAAAAAATTTAAAGCAATTAAATACTAAATATCAACTTCTATAAAAAAAAAACCCCACATTTTAAGTTCCTATACAAAGTTCTTAGAATTTTACCAAATATATAGATGTTATGCAAAATACTAAATTAACATACTTCATCGACTGCATTGAGGTTTAGAGATGTTTCCATTTTTTGAATTTGTTAGAAATTCGTACTTAATAAACCGGCCAGTGAAGTTTTGCATTCTTACAGTCAATTTGTCCATAACAGAGTATAGAACAAAATACTAAAATTTATACGGTGAAAAATTTCTCAAACTCAAGAAAAATAATTTTAAAAGTATATCTTTTTATAAATACTTAGAAATGAAAATCAAAATAGGGTTTGGGTTGCCTATCTCGAGCCTAACAATTTTTCCAACAGAGGATTTCCAAATCTTATTATCTTGGACTCCAAATTGTTTCCTTTTCTTTCTCTTTCCTTCCCTTCCTCTTCTTCCTCAACAAACTGAAGGTGTAATAGGTTTTGACAAATGGATCAAGATATTTTTATTATTAAAAAAGCATTAATTTGGCTTAGCGCTGCAGCGCCCGAATTTCCAATGTTGTAATACCTATAGAGAATCTTCTAGATTCTCCCAAGTCTCGAGAGCTACATGGTGTTGTAATGCTTGACAATGCTATTTTCCCCATTTTTCACAAGGCTCCATGCCGGGGCTCCGCCAAGACCAACGTCGTAGCATTCATAAAAGAACAATTCAAAACTTAATTTTTCACTCCTCAAACCTCAAGCCTTGGTTATTTCTATCTCATTTAGCATTTTAATACTTAAAATTACTATTAACTCAAAATTAATGATCATTAATAAAAATTTACCTAATTTCAGATGAGCAATATCACATTTGGTCCTTATGATGGGGCCTAAGGTCCTTATGATGAGGCCTAAGATCCTTATGAGCATATCAATTGTTATAGGATCATCATACATATTGAATAAGCTTATGATACAATCCTTTGCCATGCACTCCATGCAAAACTCAGAGACAAGCTCACATAAATTTTATTTTTTGCATTACATCTAACATAACTCTAAAAGGTATGCTCCTTCTAGAGTTTTTGTTAGAGCATTGCTTGATGTATAGCTAGTAATTGATGCGAACATCACAAGAAATACCTCCTAAGGCAATAAGTAAATAGGGCCTCCACTCACAATATTTAATGTTTAATAATCAACTCAATTAGACCTATACGTGCACAATGGGGATCTCAGTGGGGCTGATCATTGACCTACCTAAGCGTGTACATAAGATCGAGAACTTTACTATATTATTATTGACTCAATTATATATTTTTAAGCCCACTGAACCTCCAAAATCAATTTTCTATAGATTTTTAACAAGTTTGGAGCTGAAAATTTAATCAATTTTCACAACAGTTGACACACTGACTTTAGTGAGGCCAAAATTATAATTAAATTATAATTGCATATAATTTACTTGGTATAGGGCCTTATGGAGAGGTTCATTTTGACGTCTAAGGAGCGATTGTGCATTATAATTTTTTGAGGTTATAATTGTACATCAATTTATCATATTTTAGGGCTATATATATTCAACATTAAAAAATAAGGGGAAATTTATATATTTTAAAAAGTCAACTAGCATGAATCTTGATGCAATACATATATTGGAAACTTTTAGAATCAAATTAAGAGCCCTATAAACTCTATTTTTGATAATTTTATAGTAAAATCATGCTCAAATAAATAAACTCATACAACATCAAAAGTGTTCCAATCCAAGCTTATATGAGCCTAAATCATTGAAAGATTGAATGATCCCAAAATCTTGCATGTTTATTGTCAAATTGAATGTCTCAATGACAAGAATCCAATGAACCTAATATCATTTAATTCTAAGGTCATTAAAAAACATAAATGTTGAACAAACTATCTCAGATCTAGGGAAGTAATAAGTTTCATCTGATGGAGTATTCTAAAACTTTGACCCTCATTCTCAATATGAAGGAGACTTGAATTTGAGCATGAAGAGTGCTTAAAGATATAAAGAACATTAGAGTTTCTGACATTTAATCCCCTAAATCACTGACATCTATCGTCATTGTCTAACTGCTTAGATTGTTATCATCATCTGACCAATGACATCTAATCATTATAGTCCATTTATTATCTAACCATTATCATTTGGTTATCATCGTCCGACTTTTATCCCATAGCTATCATAATCCAATTATCATCTCCTGAGCGTCGATATCCGTTTGTCATAATCTAACCATAGTCATTTGAGTTTCATCATACCATTGTCACTTGATTGACATTATGTGGTCATTTCTATCTTCAATCAATTGCCATGTAATATTTACAACATGTACCAAATAATTATTCACAAGTGTGTAATTCCATCTTCACAGATTGACGAAAAGATTAAACTCCTATAACTTTAATTATATAGTTATTTTAGCAGGGCTATATCCTACAAATTTTTAGTTTTTTCTTGTAAAAACACTTGTGTAATATTTTAAACTGCTCCAGTATCGTCCAGGCCGATCTGGGATCGTCCTGGGACGATCAGTGTATTTTCAGCTCCAGTTTTGCCCAGAATTTGCTCTAAGTGATTTCCTGTAGGGATCGTCCAGGCCGATCGAGGTATCGTCCCGGGACGATCAGTGGATGGCACAAGTCAGTGAGTAGAGGTTTTTATCGCCTATGAATAGTAAACATCGTCCTGAAAAATCGTCCCTGGACGATGGGATTTTGGTCTGATCGTCCAGGCCGATCTGGACGATCGGCCGGGCCGATCTGTGTATTATAAAGCTGATTTCAGTCGATTTGAAGAGAGAGAAAATAAAAAAAATAAATATCTGATTTTCAGCTCTGAGGAGAGAGAAAAAGAAGGTTTTGGAAAAGTTGATTTCGGGAAGACGCGGAGCCGTTTTCGAGCGAAGTGACTGTTGAGGAATTTGCTGTGCTCGAGGTAAGGCACATTCCGTCTTTCTCAATTTTCAGTTCCGTCGAGGTTGGCGGTATTTTTTCTGTCCGGATTTCGTTTTCGTTACGGTTTTTCGTCCGTATCTTTCGATTGGTTCAGTTTTTACCGCGTAAGTTTCTGTATATCGTTGCCGTGCCGGGTGTGCACGTTTTGACTATATTTTGAAGATTTTCGTCCGGGTGTTTTTGATTCGACTGTGTTTTTAGTCGACCGGAATTTTCTGTGAAATCGTAAATTATCTGTGCAGTAGAATAAATGTTCTGGAATATGCTTATCTATGTTCTGTGCGAATTCGGTGAATTTTCTTTGCAGGAATTTTTGTGTAAATTCTGTATACTGCCGTTGTGCTGCCCGATTTTTGGGTAATTTCTGAATTGTCCGAATTTCTTCTGAATTGAAATGCTATGTGTATAAGCTATAAAAAGGGAGCTATAAGGGGCCTGGATCCTATGAGATTCAGTTAGTGAAACGGGAAATTTAGATGAGCTCAAGTTGGAGAAATATCAGTTATATTCCGGATCCGTGAATTCTATTATTCAGGTGCCGTGAGCACATTTAGCTTAGCTATTAATTATTCAGCGAATTTTTGGTGCCGTGAGCACAAGGGAGACATAAGGGTTAGAATCCGTAGTGATTCTGTTCAGTTTAGTTTAGCTATTAATTACTCAGCTATTATTCTGGTGCCGGGGGCACACTTAACTATTAATTAAATATCTGATATCTGATCTGAAATGTGATTCTGATACGATTTTGTTCTGTTTCGATATGATCTGTATAATTCTGACTCTGCTGAGTTTATTCTGTTCTGTGATCTGATCTGTACGATTCTGATTCTGATTTGATATCTGTCCGTATAAGTTCTGATTTCCGATTCTGTTCCGATTTCTGATCTGATTTCTGTCTGATGAATTTGGTTTTGGTTTCTGAGAATTTAGATTGGTGGTTTGTTGCTTTGCTGAGCTGTTGAGCTCACCCTTGCTTTCTGGTGGTTTTCAGGTTCTGGGAAGGGCAAGGAGGTTCAGGATTAGTTTCAGAGTCTGATCCGATTAGGTACTTTTGTACTTGTTGATTTTTGTACAGTCATGGCTTTCCTGTTCTGTCTTTCTTTCTGTTGAAAGCCATGTACTGTTCTGTAGATGATTATTTTGAGGAAATGAAAAGATAGATGTTTTGTTCCGCTGCATTTGATGTTTTTAGTAGCTCTGTTGTTCTGTGTGTTTTCTGTTGAGTTATGTATTTGGGAAGTTCAGTTCAGCAACCTAATCCAAAGCCAGATCCTGGATAAGCAAGTAAGTGTGCGCTCGCCGCGATCCGGCTCGGGCGGGATCCGTCCCCGTCGGGTCGGGTCGTGACAAGCTTTTGTGGTATCAGAGCACTGGTTTTGGAAACTGGTTGGATTGTATTACAGAGCTCTAGGAAGTGATCAGTGAGTCTGTCTGGGGGTAGTTTTGGGTCGTTCGGCTTTTTATTGTGTTGTTTTTGTGTTGTTTTCGTGATAGTTTTCCGGATTTTCTGGATTTTTCTGTATGGATCAGCCAGACCCAGACATGACAGACGGTCAGAGTGACGATCAGGCAGCACCAGTGGGGAGTACAGCCCCAGTGGTCGGTGCTGATACGCTTTCACAGTTTGCGTCACTTGTTGCTCAGATGATGAGCGAGACTCAGAGCAGAGCTTCTACTGTTAGATCTGAGGACATCGATCGACACCTGCAGTTGTTTTTGAGGTTGAAGCCTCCGAGGTTTGAGGGCGCTGTTGAGCCCAGAGCAGCCGAGGAGTGGCTGAGGAGATTAGAGAAGACTTTTGACGGGATGCAGTGTCCTGCAGACAGGAAGGTTCCGTTGGCTGTTTTTCTGTTGGATGGAGAGGCTGAGCACTGGTGGGATGGCCAGCAGGCAGCCAGATTTCAGGGCAGATTGAACTCTTTGATCACTTGGGAAGAGTTCACTGAAGTGTTCAGAGATTGGTTTGTTCCCCCTTCTGCACGACAGCAGATGCAGGAGAGTTTTCTGAGGCTGGTTCAGGGGAGCAAGACGGTGATGCAGTACGAGGCTGAGTTTACTGCATTAGCCAGGTACGCTCCGCAGCTGGTTAGCACTTCTGCTGAGAGGTGTTACCGATTTCTGAGAGGCATACGAGACACTTTGAGGCAGCCTTTGATACCGTTCCGGATTTCTGATTTCTCTGAGCTTGTGGAGCGAGCTCGTCTGATTGAGAACGACATGACGACTACTCAGCAGCGGTGGTCTGCGAGTAGGAAGAGGTTTGGAGGTGATACTTCTGGCAGTGGTTCCTCTGGGAAGAGGAGATTTGTTCCTGGTTCTGGATCTGGAGATTCCAGAAGGAGCGGAGGATCGTCTGGTACTGTTACCAGTACGACTGGTTCTGGATCTGTCAGTTCGGCACCTGTGTGCCAGAGTTGTGGACGGCGACACCATGGCCAGTGCTACAGGATAGCTGGTCTTTGTTTCAGGTGTGGTCAGCCGGGACATAGGATTGCAGAATGTCCACATATGGGATATGATCAGCGATCTGAGGGTTTAGTCAGACCTGTCGGTTCAGCAGCAGGAAGACCGAGGACTGTTCCTCCATGCTCTGAGGGATTTGCTGGTAGGGGTGGTGGTTCTAGTTCTGCACCACGGAGACCACCTACGATTCAGAGGGAGCAGAGTAGTTCTGTTGCTTCAGCTCCTGTTCCAGTTCAGCCACGAGTTTACAGCTTGAGTCAGCAGGAGGCTCGAGATGCTCCGGATGTTGTGACAGGTACGGTTTACATTTCTGATCAGCCCTGTCGTGTTTTGTTTGACTCTGGAGCGAGTCATTCTTTTCTGTCCGAGCATTGTTTTGAGCTTTTACATTTGGATTCGATGGTTTTACCGGTTTCTTTGTCTGTGATTTTGCCGGCTGGGAATCCTTTGATTGCTCGACAGTTTTGTTTGTGTGAGATCGAGATTTCTGGCAAGAAGTGGAAATCGAGTTTGATTCGATTGCCGATTTCTTCGTATGATGTGATTTTGGGAATGGATTGGTTGAGTCAATATGAGGCTCAGATTGACTGTCTGAAGAAGCAAGTGAGTTTGCTTGTGGCTGGAGAGAGAGTTGTATTTCAGGGATTACGAGGTGTTCTCTCCAGTCTGATTTCTGCGTTAGAGGTGAGCAGAATGTGGAAGAAAGGATATCCAGTATTTTTGGCTTCGGTGCGGGATCTGAACCTGGAGGTTGGTTCTGTTTCTGAGATCCCTGTGGTACGGGAGTTTGTGGATGTTTTTCCTGAGGAGTTGGTTGGTTTGCCTCCGGATAGAGATGTGGAGTTCTCTATCGATGTTTTTCCGGGTACCGCTCCGATATCGAAAGCTCCGTACAGGATGGCACCGAAAGAACTTTCTGAGTTGAAAGTTCAGCTTCAGGAGTTGGTTGACAGAGGGTTTGTACGTCCTAGTGTTTCTCCTTGGGGAGCACCTGTTCTGTTTGTGAAGAAGAAGGACGGTACACTCCGTATGTGTATTGATTACAGAGACTTGAACAAGGCCACGATCAAGAACAAGTATCCTTTGCCTCGGATAGACGACTTGTTTGATCAGCTTTCCGGATCTTCGGTATTTTCGAAGATTGATTTGAGATCCGGATATTATCAGGTAAAGGTGAAGGAATCTGATGTGGTGAAGACTGCTTTCAGTACTCGGTACGGGCACTACGAGTTCTTGGTTATGCCTTTTGGGGTAACCAATGCGCCTGCTATTTTCATGGATCTGATGAACCGAGTATTCAGGGAGTATTTGGATCAGTTTGTGATCGTCTTCATTGACAATATTCTGGTATATTCTGCTTCTGAGGATGAGCATGCCAGACATTTGAGGATTGTATTGGAGACTCTGAGGAGGCATCAGCTGTATGCCAAGTTCTCCAAGTGCGAATTCTGGCTGAAGAGCATTTCATTTCTGGGGCACGTGATTAGCGGAGAAGGTATTTCTGTGGATCCCCAGAAGATTCAGGCAGTTGCTGATTGGCCAAGGCCGACTACGGTATTTGAGGTACGTAGTTTCTTAGGCATGGCCGGGTATTATAGGAAGTTTGTGAAAGGATTTTCACAGATTTCGACTCCTCTGACGAGACTGACTCAGAAGTCAGTTCCTTTTGTTTGGACACCGGAGTGTGAAGCTAGTTTTCAGAGATTGAAGGATTGTTTGACTTCAGCTCCAGTGTTGGCGCTTCCGTCAGGTACGGAAGGTTTTCAGGTGTTCAGTGATGCTTCACTGAAAGGACTGGGATGTGTTCTGATGCAGCATGGTCAGGTAATTGCTTATGCTTCGAGACAGTTGAAACCACATGAGAAGAATTACCCGACACATGATTTGGAGTTAGCTGCAGTTGTTTTTGCTTTGAAGATTTGGCGGCATTACCTGTATGGCGTCACATGTGAGATGTTTACTGATCATAAGAGCGTGAAGTACATTTTTACTCAGAAGGATTTGAATCTGAGACAGAGGCGGTGGCTCGAGTTGATCAAGGACTATGACCTGACTATTCAGTATCAGCCTGGGAAGGCAAATGTGGTAGCAGATGCTTTGAGCAGGAAGTCTTCTGGATTCTCAGGTATTCAGCTTACCTGTGATGACTTTCTGATTCGTGATTTGGAGAGATTGCAGTTGGAGGTGATTTCCTCCAGTGATTTGGAGTTGGCTCAGATGAGTATTCAGTCTTCTTTAGAAGCAAGGATTCAAGAAGCCCAGAAGTCAGATTCTGATTATTCGAAGTTGCTAGCTCAGATTGGATCTGGTAAGACTCCTGAACTTCGAATTTCTGATTCTGGTGCTATTTTCTGTAAGAACAGGTTGTGGGTACCTGTGTTTGGAGATTTGAGGCGGGAGATTCTGTATGAATCTCATCATTCAGGCTACACTGTTCATCCAGGCAGTGGTAAGATGTATGCTGATATGAAGCTTTTGTTCTGGTGGCCTGGGATGAAGAAGGATGTGGCGGAGTTTGTGTCGAGATGCGAAGCCTGTCAGTTGGTGAAGGCAGAGCATCAGCGACCAAGTGGACTGTTGCAGTCGTTACCTATCCCTGAGTGGAAATGGGAGGAGGTAACGATGGATTTTGCTATGGGTTTTCCTCGATCACGACAAGGACATGATGCTATTTGGGTAGTTGTGGATCGATTGACGAAGTCAGCCCATTTTCTTCCGATCAGACAGACGGATTCAGTTGAACGCTTGGCACAGATATATGTGAAAGAGATAGTCAGATTGCACGGTGTGCCTCGTGTGATTGTATCTGATCGAGATGGACGTTTTACTTCCAGACTTTGGAAGAGTGAGCAAGTTCAGTTTAAGGTCCAACATACCTAACGACCATTTGAGATTTTGGAAAGAATTGGAAAATCTGCTTATCGCCTATTGCTTTCTGATTCTATGTCTGATGTGCATAATGTGTTTCATGTATCCACTCTGAGGAAGTGGGTTTCAGACTCTGGGAAGAAGGTATCAGCTGACGAGGTTGAGATTCAGGAGAATCTGGCGTACAAGGAAGAGCCAGAATTGATTTTAGCGTACGACGTCCGCAAGTTAAGAAATAAAGAGATTCCGATGGTTAAAGTCCAGTGGAAGCACCGGACTGCACGGGAAGCAACTTGGGAAAAGGAGTCTGATATGAGACGGTCGTACCCGTACTTGTTTTGACTGAGTTTGGATTGGATAATGTCGAGGACGACATTTTTCTGAGTTGGGGAGATTGTAATATTTTAAACTGCTCCAGTATCGTCCAGGCCGATCTGGGATCGTCCTGGGACGATCAGTGTATTTTCAGCTCCAGTTTTGCCCAGAATTTGCTCTAAGTGATTTCCTGTAGGGATCGTCCAGGCCGATCGAGGTATCGTCCCGGGACGATCAGTGGATGGCACAAGTCAGTGAGTAGAGGTTTTTATCGCCTATGAATAGTAAACATCGTCCTGAAAAATCGTCCCTGGACGATGGGATTTTGGTCTGATCGTCCAGGCCGATCTGGACGATCGGCCGGGCCGATCTGTGTATTATAAAGCTGATTTCAGTCGATTTGAAGAGAGAGAAAATAAAAAAAATAAATATCTGATTTTCAGCTCTGAGGAGAGAGAAAAAGAAGGTTTTGGAAAAGTTGATTTCGGGAAGACGCGGAGCCGTTTTCGAGCGAAGTGACTGTTGAGGAATTTGCTGTGCTCGAGGTAAGGCACATTCCGTCTTTCTCAATTTTCAGTTCCGTCGAGGTTGGCGGTATTTTTCTGTCCGGATTTCGTTTTCGTTACGGTTTTTCGTCCGTATCTTTCGATTGGTTCAGTTTTTACCGCGTAAGTTTCTGTATATCGTTGCCGTGCCGGGTGTGCACGTTTTGACTATATTTTGAAGATTTTCGTCCGGGTGTTTTTGATTCGACTGTGTTTTTAGTCGACCGGAATTTTCTGTGAAATCGTAAATTATCTGTGCAGTAGAATAAATGTTCTGGAATATGCTTATCTATGTTCTGTGCGAATTCGGTGAATTTTCTTTGCAGGAATTTTTGTGTAAATTCTGTATACTGCCGTTGTGCTGCCCGATTTTTGGGTAATTTCTGAATTGTCCGAATTTCTTCTGAATTGAAATGCTATGTGTATAAGCTATAAAAAGGGAGCTATAAGGGGCCTGGATCCTATGAGATTCAGTTAGTGAAACGGGAAATTTAGATGAGCTCAAGTTGGAGAAATATCAGTTATATTCCGGATCCGTGAATTCTATTATTCAGGTGCCGTGAGCACATTTAGCTTAGCTATTAATTATTCAGCGAATTTTTGGTGCCGTGAGCACAAGGGAGACATAAGGGTTAGAATCCGTAGTGATTCTGTTCAGTTTAGTTTAGCTATTAATTACTCAGCTATTATTCTGGTGCCGGGGGCACACTTAACTATTAATTAAATATCTGATATCTGATCTGAAATGTGATTCTGATACGATTTTGTTCTGTTTCGATATGATCTGTATAATTCTGACTCTGCTGAGTTTATTCTGTTCTGTGATCTGATCTGTACGATTCTGATTCTGATTTGATATCTGTCCGTATAAGTTCTGATTTCCGATTCTGTTCCGATTTCTGATCTGATTTCTGTCTGATGAATTTGGTTTTGGTTTCTGAGAATTTAGATTGGTGGTTTGTTGCTTTGCTGAGCTGTTGAGCTCACCCTTGCTTTCTGGTGGTTTTCAGGTTCTGGGAAGGGCAAGGAGGTTCAGGATTAGTTTCAGAGTCTGATCCGATTAGGTACTTTTGTACTTGTTGATTTTTGTACAGTCATGGCTTTCCTGTTCTGTCTTTCTTTCTGTTGAAAGCCATGTACTGTTCTGTAGATGATTATTTTGAGGAAATGAAAAGATAGATGTTTTGTTCCGCTGCATTTGATGTTTTTAGTAGCTCTGTTGTTCTGTGTGTTTTCTGTTGAGTTATGTATTTGGGAAGTTCAGTTCAGCAACCTAATCCAAAGCCAGATCCTGGATAAGCAAGTAAGTGTGCGCTCGCCGCGATCCGGCTCGGGCGGGATCCGTCCCCGTCGGGTCGGGTCGTGACAACTTGTGTCTCTTATTACAATATTCTCTCATTTATGTTTGATACATCATAAAAAAAAATCTTCTTGATTGGGCGCAAATCTCGAGGCAAAATCAAGTTGGAAACTTCCAAAATAAAAATTGGTACAATATGAACTCCAATTTCGGCAAACTTAAAGTCAAACTGAGCGTCTCAGAATTACAAACCCAACGACACCAAAATCTACTCAATCTGAGCCCAAATGAGTTCAAATCAAGTACTCAAAGCACTGTTGGAAGGTAGAAACCACAATTTGGAGCACCAAACATTTTCCAAATGTGACATTATAGTCGAATCGAGCGACTCGACGAGACAAATCCAATGAGCTCAAGATCACTAAATTCTAAAGTCACTAAAACATTCAAATGTCCATTAAACGATCTATGATAAAGGGGATCAATAGGGGTGTCAATTCGGGTCAGCGGGTCGGGTTCGGGTCAAACCCAAATTGACTAGGCTCTAAACGGGTCAACCCGAACCCGACCCATTTTTATAAACGGGTCGACTTTTTCAACCCGGACCCGACCCGAGCGGGTTGCTGGGTTGACACGACCCAACTCGGATTTAAAAAAAAAAAACTCAAACACTGGTTCGGGACGTGCACCGCAGCAGGGACTGTTCGGGACTCGGGAGTCTACGGGACGATCACGGCGCATAAGCTATAGCGGCTGAGCCGCGGCAGCCAGCAGGGCCGGTTCGGGACTCATCTTGCCAGGGCCGGTTCGCCGGGTTCGGGACGCGCACCTCGGCAGGGCAGGCACGCACACGGCTTCGGTAGCGCCGGTGCCGCAGCAGCAGGGCCGGTTCGCACCCACGGCGCACGCGGCAGCGGCAGGGCAAGCACTGAGGCATGCACGCGCGAGACTCGCCCTTTCGGGATGCGATAGTCTCGAGCTTCGGGACGCGCAGGCGTCGACGCGACTTGGCAGCTCACAGATGGCACGTCGGGCAGGGCACTGGATGCTTTGGGCAGGGCTTGCAGCAGACCCAAATCCAGATTTTTGGGTTGCCGGGTCAACCCGAACCCGACCCATTTTTTGAAACGGGTCAATTTATTGAACTCGAACCCGACCCGTTTCACAAACGGGTCGACCCGAACTCGGATTTTTCCAGGTCAGGTCCGAGTCGGGTCCGGGTCATGTCAAAAATTGACACCCCTAGGAATCAACATCGGCCATCCATCCAAACCACTCCAACTTACCCATGATCTTCCATCAATTTACATATCATGCCACTCTAGAAAATATATAAATAGGGTCCCCCTTTCTCATGAAAGGGGACCCCAAGCAATGAATCATGAAGAGATCGGAGATAGCTTTTGCCCTCTCGCTCCTCCTGGACCACCGCCCGACGTCGAAGTTCTGTCAGACCACCACCTGACGCAGGAGTTCCGTTGGACCACCGCTTGACGCCAGACTTTTGTCAGGACCATTGCCTAAGCCCGGAGTTTCGCCAGACCACAGACGGATGCCGGAAGTCTGCTAAACTACCGATGAACCTCTGATCGAGGCCCGAACTTTTTCCAGACCATCGATAGAAGTTGGAGTTCCCCAGACCATCGAATAATGCCTGGACCACCACCTTACAACTACGGTCTTTCTGACCCCTGTCTCATGTCGACTTTGGTCCTTCCGACCTCTGTCACCTATTACGATCCTTCTGACCTCCATCGCTAGAAAAGAATCTTTATGACCCCTATCTCCTATCGATTATGGTCCTTCCAACCTCCGTCGCCAACTACGGTCCTTCCGACCTCCATCGCTAGACAACGGTCTTTCTAACCCCTATCTTCTGCCTACTACGGTCATTCCGACCTCCATCGCTTGACAATAGTCTTTCTGACCACTGTCTCCCGCCAAATATGGTCCTTTCGATCTCCCTCGCTAGACAATGGTCTTTCTGACCACTGTCTCCCGCCGACTACGATACTTCGGCCACCATCACCAAACAACAGTCTTCCTGACCATTGTCTCCCACCGACTATTGTCCTTCCAACCTCCCTTGCCAGACAATGGTCCTTCTGACCACCATCACCAGACTAGGGTCTTTCCGACCTCCGTCACCCGAAGACTATGGTTCTGCCGACTAAAATGAACATTTCAATACTAATTCTTCCAATTCCCACCATGTAATATGATGTACATTTGCTACATCAACCTAAGGCCTTCCCCCCAAGGAAGAACCTCTTTTGTAATTAACTGTAAATAATAGTGGATTCATTCAAACTGGGTCAGGCCCATGGTTTTTCCCCCTATTCAGGGGTTTCCACGTAAAAAACTCTGGCGTCTCATATGAACGCTATATCCTCTCTTTTATCTGCTTGTGTACTGGGTATTCGTACAAAGCTAAGATTAAAAAATTTATATTCCTCTACCGTTGTGAATATTCCATGACACAACAATGTTTATGCTAGATTTTTATAAAAAAACTAAGATATTAATTTAACACTCTACCCTCACAAATATTTTAGCATACAATAATAAATAAATAATATTATGTTTGTAATAAAATACCTGTCATTTATGATATAAGCTATTTAACACAAAAAAAAGTAGATTGGGATTTTTGGCTCACATCATAGGTCATGTGTTTCAGGCCTTGCAAGTTGCATAGTGGGGTCTTTATATGAATTTGATGTTAAATTTGTTCTGAAAAAATTAACAAAAATAATAAATATTATATAAAAGAACTATCTTAATTAGTGTTGCAAACAAAACTGCTACGTTAAGGACCGGTCATATCATTAATTTTGTATAATGAATTATATTTAGATTTTGTTTGAGATAGAACAATTTTTACTTTTTAGTACAAATATTTCTTAAAATAGATATTTTTTATTAAAAAGTTATTTTAAAAAATAAAAATAAAGCCGCTCCAATTAAAGCCTAAACCTCAATATAGTAATAAAAAATTACATTATTTGTAAAAGATAATTAATATCAATTAAATAATTTCACAGATAAAAAAACTATATATATTATGAGGTATAATATCACTTCCTGCCTCAAACAATCGTCTATCAAGAGAACAAAAAGCTCATTTAACTTGCAGATCTTCAATGGAGAGTAACGCCAGTTCATCTTCCGCGTGGGTAAGAAATCTCTCTCTCTCTCTCCCTCGCTCCCTTTTTGGATTTCTTGTGTTGAATTCTGCAAAGTCAGTCAGCTCCCGGTATTGATCAGGAGGAAGTTGGGGAGCTGTATGGAGCAGAATCAGGATGGGTAGAGGCGCGTAAGTCATGTGATCATCTACCATCTTTGTCTACCGATCTCAGCCACATTCCCGGTCCCGATTCCCATTGCAGCAGGTTGGCAATTCCCCTTTGTGTGAAACCCTAACGCGGCGGGTTTTTAATTTACTCTAAATGGTGCAAATCATTAATCCATCTTTTAGAAGTTATCCCGATGTCCTAAAATTAGCGTCTTTTACTCTAAATCGGTGTCTTTCACTACTGTAATGCAATTGATTCGCAGTTTATTTTAAAATACTGTCATTTGCTTCATGACATTATTACGTTGCCGCAGGAAATGAACACCAAACCCTTGATCGATAGAAATTGGTTTAAGCCATTTTTATTACTTTCTTTTTTTTATTATTATTTTTATTACTTTCATAACGAGAGTTTTGTCTGTTCTTTAAAATCTATTCAGCATGGTATAAGCTTGAATCTAAACTTTCCAATTTGAGGATTGATGGGGTAGTTCAGATGGATTCAATGCATACTGAACTTTATGCACTTATCTGATAGAGGTGTTGGGACCCCACAACTCCTCTCCTGATAATGAAAACAACTAAATTTGTAAATAAAACTATCATTAATATAACTATGCATAATATTAGGTCAAAATGCTAAAGAAAGAACCACGTTTATTCAAATTAGATCAATTAAAATTAAATGTAAAAGAAACAAGAAATCAAGGCAAATCAAAGGAAGAGAATAATAAAATAAAATCACTTTAGGGAAAGTGAAAGAGTAAACATTATTACATACATTGTTGCTTTTGATAGATATAGAGAAGTTGGACTTGTGACTTATAGCAGAGAAAATCGAAGACATATGTGGTTTTGTTAGACTTGCAAACAAGATTGATCATTTGTTTGGCTAGGGAGAGTTTTGCATTCAGCAATTAAGATCAAAGATGAAGAGCAACTCCTATTTTCGACTCTAGATAAGTCTGTGTTTGACTTGCAAATGAGATCAAAATTCAGAAGGGAAGACCGAGTCACTAAGTTTGTGCGCGTTTGTTTTATCATGTTTCTACTCTGGGGACTCTGCTTTCTACTTCTTGAGGGTTTAAGAGAGAGGTTTGCTCAAGTGAGGATTGTACATGAGATTAAGTTGGGCAGAGGGTTTTAAATAGGTATAAAAAAAAACCCTTAGTGAAAACTAAGTAATCATAATAAATAATAAAATAATTAAATTAAATATGATTGGGCATGTTATAAGCTTTGTGTCAAGCTCTATAGCTCATCAATAATGCCCATAACATGCATTAATTTGAGTATGTACGCTCTATTGGTATGTATGGTGGTTCCAATTCAATCGCCCTATTAGGTACATGCAATTATGGATACTCTAGCTTAAGCAGCCACACTCGATCCTTCCCAAGCTCAGAGGTGTGTGCGCCTAGGCCACTCAGGCTCGAGCTTTCTTTTTGGGGCTCAGGTCAATATTTTACTACCACTTTTATCCCATTTGGCTTTTTTTTTTCCATGTTGAATCATGTGGAGAATGCTTCAAGCTTATCTGGAAGTTGAATTGCATTCATGTTCTATATAAGGCAAGTTTGTCATAATTTTTTGGGCGTTGTTTCACTTCTGTGTAATTTAAGGTCCATCAAATTGGAAATGTCTTCATAATGACTCAAACTTCAAGAAAACTACCAACATAAAAAATTGGATTTATTTAAAGAGGGTTAGTTTGCAATCCTAAGATGACCCCCATGTTGATATTCTCGGAGTGATTCTGGTTAAATTGGTTAAATTTGAGCATCGATTTTTAGAGAATTATGATCAAGTTCATTCCAATCTTACAAGAAGGACACAAAAATATGTTGTGATCCTTTTGAGCTAAAAGAAAAGTATTTTGAACATTTTAAAAAGAGATTAAAAAAAGGAGCAAATAATGTGTCTCTTAAAACCATTTGCTCTAGATTTTTTTAAACTATCTAATTAAAGATGCCAAGAATTGTGCTCCCTTGATCCACGTCCAATGTTGGTCAATCCCTTGAGCATATACATTGTGGAATACTTCAATATGACGTGCTTTGATTTTCCATCCTCTTATTGACAAGAGGACCAAAAGTTCCTCGTTCAAGAGGCATTTTTCTCTAACATGAATCTTAAATACGAGGTGACTCATCTATTCGCGTAAGTTTTGGCAAAGTATCAAAACGTCTTCATCCCAGGGCTTATAGGGGGCTGTAAGAATCATATAAACATCATTTTTTACACATACTAGTTGTCATAATTGAAATTTTTTATCATTGTACAATTACTTCTAATATTAGTTAGTATTCCATCATGCATATATTTAATATCTTTTACGGACATTTGACACAACTTTCTTTCTTAAGGTGTAATTATTGTGATATTTGATCATATATCTTCTTAAGATTACTAGATTATATAAAGATCATTCCATTGCTATTTAAGTATTTTTATTATTTTTATTTATTCAAAAATTGCTTCCCTTGGGCCTTGGTTTTTTCGGCATGAAATAAAATTAATTTTCTGAAATTGATGCAAGTTTTTGATAGGTACCACTTGAGTATTTCAAGTGATTCCTATCGGATCTAAGCCAAATCGCAACTATTCCGCTGTTTTCTATGAGAAAACAGCCACCAAACACAAAAACAGTGGAAAAATCTGAGAGAACTCGTAGGGAAAATAGGAAAACAATAGCAATCGATTGAATTTCACTAGTCGATTCAAAAGACAAGAAAGATACAAGTTTCCTTCGATTCGAGAGGAAGGAATAACTCTCCAAATCTCTAGCCGTAGCCTAGAGCCCAAAAGAAAAAAAACTAGATCTCCCAAATCACATTCAAAATCAACATAACCCTAATTTCCCCCTCATCTCCCTAATTAAACATGAAAGGTGGATTACAAAAGACCTAATTACCCCCTTCTAATTCAAATTTTCCCTCCCAAAAGACTCCACGTGGGCTCCCTGGGTTTTCCGCCCCCTCCCTGTTCGCGTGGCTTCCGTCGGGTGAAGACCTGGACCGGTCCAGGTTGGACCGGTCCTGCCGGCTCAGGTGCCGGCCTAACATTACCCCCCTCCCAAAGTACCACCTTGTCCTCAAGGTGGAAAGCATGAAACTGCTCTGCAATCCTCTCCTGTGGCTCCCAGGTGGCCTCATAGCCAGGGAGGCCGCTCCACCTAATCTTCACCTCCTTTTCCCCCTTCTCATTGATGCGCACTCCTTCTACCGCTAGAGGCTCCAATGTCACTTTCATGTCCTCCCTCAGTGTGCTGGGCAGCTCTGGGCTCACGGCATGCTCCCCCACCACTTTCCTCAACTGTGAGACATGAAAAACGGGGTGTATTCTGGCTGTTGGAGGAAGCCTCAATCTATAGGCCACCTCTCTAATTTTCTCCTCCACTTCAAAAGGGCCAAAATATCTTGCTGCAAGCTTCTCATTTCTCCTTTGGGCCATAGTCCTCTGTCGGTATGGTCGGAGCTTCAAGTAGACCTTGTCCCCAACTGCAAACTGTATATCTCTCCTTTTGCTGTCTGCCTGCTTCTTCATCAGTTGTTGGGCTCTAAGTAAATGCCTCTTGAGCTCTTCCAACACCTGATCTCTTTCCTTCAAATGCTGATCCACTGCAGATACTGGAGTACTACTATGGTTGTAGTGTACCAAATGTGGGGGGTCCCTCCCATATAACATCTTAAAAGGTGTCATCTTGGTTGCCGAGTGAAAGGAGGTATTGTACCAGTATTCTGCCCAAGCTAACCATTTGGCCAACTGCTTTGGTGTTTCAGACACAAAACACCTCAAGTATGTCTCCAAGCTCCTATTCACCACCTCTGTTTGCCCATCAGTCTGTGGATGGTAGGCTGTGCTCCTTTTCAATACTGTTCCCTGCATCCTGAATAGCTCCCTCCAAAAATGGCTCAGGAACACCTTGTCCCTATCAGAAACAATAGACTCTGGTACCCCATGCAGGCGGACTATCTCCCTCACAAAAGCTGCTGCTACAGACACCGCTGTGTACGGGTGTCTTAAGGGAATGAAATGAGCATATTTGCTCAGCCTGTCGACCACTACAAGTATAACTGTGTAGCCTTCTGATTTTGGGAGCCCATCAATGAAATCCATAGTAATCTCCTCCCAAACCTTCTCTAGTAGGGCCAGAGGCTGTAGTAATCCCCCTGGTGCCATCGTCAGGTACTTGCTCCGCTGGCAGATATCACACTTCGCCACCATCTCCTCTACATCTTTCCTCATCCCCTTCCAGTACAATTCAGCAGCTATCCGGTTATAAGTTTTTTACACTCTTGAGTGCCCTCCTATGGCACTCCCATGAAACTCCTGTAGCAGCTAGGGAATGTGGATGGAAGACCTTGGAATCACACTCCTTCCCTGATAGTACAGTCTTTCTCCCACAACTGAGTAGTCTGGGTGGCTGTTCCCATCTGATAACACATCTTCTTTGATTTTCCTTAGCTCCTCATTCTGAATGCTCTCCTCTTTGATGGCTCCCCAATCTATCAATACTGGTACTGATACAACCATCCCCTGGAGCTCCCCCATATAGCGTGATAAGGCATCCGCTGTCTTATTCTCTAGTCCCGGTCGGTAGTGGATCTCAAAATCATATCCCAGCAGCTTGGACAACCACCTCTGGTGCTCCTCTGTGACCATCCTCTGCTCTAACAAGTACTTCAGGCTCCTCTGATCAGTCCTGACAATAAAGTGTCTGCCCAATAAGTAAGGTCTCCACTTCTGGATGGCCAGTACAATAGCCATCAGCTCTCTTTCGTAGAAAGACTTCAGCCTAGCCCGGGACAACAGTACCTGACTGAAATAACACATTCTCGCTAAATGTGGTCATCTTCTCTTCCAGATCCGCCTTAAGTTGACCCATCTCGGTCTCCAAGACTTCTACCCGCTTAGATGCCATGAGAACCAACGAGATGCCTACGGATCCGCAAGGAAAAACTTCCGGACAGCAAGAATCTCCCTCCAAACAGTCATCTGCTGTTTTACTCAACTGCTGTTCTCAAAAACCCTAAAAACTGCTGTTTTCAGGGGAAAACAGCCTCCGACAACCCAAAATATGCAAAAATCTGCAGCGAAACAGTGGAAAAACAGCCCTCCACCGTCCAGATCTCGCTCTGATACCAATTTGATAGGTACCACTTGAGTATTTCAAGTGATTCCTATCAGATCTAAGCCAAATCGCAACTATTCCGCTGTTTTCTATGAGAAAACAGCCACCAAACAAAAAAACAGTGGAAAAATCTGAGAGAACTCGTAGGGAAAATAGGAAAAACAATAGCAATCGATTGAATTTCACTAGTCGATGCAAAAGACAAGAAAGATACAAGTTTCCTTCGATTCGAGAGGAAGGAATAACTCTCCAAATCTCTAGCCGTAGCCTAGAGCCCAAAAGAAAAAAAATAGATCTCCCAAATCACATTCAAAATCAACATAACCCTAATTTCCCCCTCATCTCCCTAATTAAACATGAAAGGAGGATTACAAAAGACCTAATTACCCCCTTCTAATTCAAATTTTCCCTCCCAAAAGACTCCACGTGGGCTCCCTGGGTTTTCCGCCCCCTCCCTGTTCGCGTGGCTTCCGTCGGGTGAAGACCTGGACCGGTCCAGCCGGCTCAGGTGCCGGCCCAACAGTTTTCTCAGTTTATGCTCCATTATTATCCCCTATAGCTTAATTGTATGTTTTATAAGTTTTTATTTCTTTGTAGTTTGCACTTTTATCTACAAGAATATATGATTGTGGTGTTGTTTAGGCATTAAATATATGCAATTAATTGTTAACTTGTGTAAAACATTCGTACAATGAATTTGCAAAAATTTTCATCATACTTGAAATATGTTTGAATGAAAGTTTTTTTTTTTTTTCCAATCATGATTAATTTTAGGTGTGGCGATAATGCATCTATTGATGTTTAAAGAAAAGTAAATATCATACAAGTCCTTGCGGTTTTTTAAGGTGGTTGGTGTTTTTGAAAAATGCTCCACTTAGTTCCCTCATATACAAGATTAATTCGTGATGATTCTTTTGTTAATAGAACCCTTAAATTGAATGAAAATGACAAAATTAACTTTATATTTTCCCTTCATTTTCTGTCTTAGTAAAAATTGCCCCATATCCTCCCCTCCTAATGTCGGTGTTCTTTAATGATCTCCAATGTTTTGGCATTCTCCCGCTCCTACTTTTCGCCTCTCCTGTCTCATTATAGCCTCCCATATTTTTGTTCGCCTTCTTCTCTGACATTAGCAAGGCTAGCGACTTGGCCTCAATGATAATAAGGAGCTCGGGCTAAAAATCTCATGGACTTCACTTCCAAGTAGTTTGATTTTGAGATTGAGAGAAATCTATGGAATTATATTGCTGATCAGGGGGCTTGGATAGATTATCGGAGAAGAGCTTAAACTTTGGAACTAGATAAGAAGATCAGGCTAACAAAATTCTAGTCATAACATTTGATACATTTCAAACATAACAAAACAAATCACTTAGCTAAATTAACGTAATATTTAATGTTGTTAGAAAAAAGAAACTCTACAAGATCAAAAATCAAGCTAGGACCATAATGAAATCTCAAAAGATGCCATGGACACATGGAGGGTTTTAAAAAATGCTAACCTATGTGAAGCGCTGTCCAAACCCAAGGGAATTGTATGATATTTACTCTTTAAAGAACTTTAAATCAAAGCATCTTCAGAATGATTAATCTCCCTACTAAATTCATGAATGTCATCTCCCCCATTAATTTTATTGTTCACTTCATCCACATTAATTTGTAAATTTCTTCTATGATATTTGTTTGATACCCCCTTGGCGTTTTGTTAACAATGCTGTTACTTCCTGTAGATGTAGTGATTCAATATTGATTTTGACTATTATGCATTTCCAGTATTTTGTAGGATATAGGCAAAAAAATTTAATATTTGCTCAAAATAAAATGCAAGTTGGAAGTATGCTCAAGTGAGGGAATATGATATGATGTTATCTCTTTTGATGTCAACTCTCAGTCCATATCTAAATTTTAAAAAAATTATCTAGAAATTTCAATTATTTTTTAACACAATAATAATTTCTCAATTTTATTCATCTATTCAGTGATAGTTATTGTTCATTATTTTAATAAATTGAATTCATCGATTAGTTGATTAAGACTTGATGAAGTAGATAATTCTCTTTTAGTAATTCTTTCACCTTACATAGAGTAGTTGTAGGTTATCGACCTTTTTTCCATCTTTATCCAATACTTTCTAGCTTGCCCTGTTAATTTTAGTTTTGCAAATCTCACTTGACACTCGACATCTTTTGCTACTCAAGAAAATTATTAATGTCCTGTAATAGTTAGAGAATGTCTGAGTGTCTTGTTCCATCAAACGTATATGCTTCAAGTTTAACTTTGTTAGTTATGCAATCGTTTAAAATATAAACTTGATTTTTATAATTGCTATAAACTTCATTACATACATCTTCTGAGGTTTATCTTTGATTATTTCTTCCACAATGAATTTCTCTTCTTTTAGCTATATTGGCATTCATGTGGATATGCTCATCATTATAATCATAATCAATTTATAATTCATGTGTCTGATTTTTTTTCAAGTGTTAATTCGAGCCTAATCCTGAATTGTGTCCTAACTCATTTGATTTGATTATTTAGAAATTCATCCAATAAATTTTGAAAGGTTACCAAAATCTCAATTCTTTAATAATATGTTAATTGACACTGGTATTGAGCCTTATTTGTTGTTGATATATTAAACTCAACTTGATTTTATACCAAATCTGATGAAGTATGTCTTAGGGTTTAGGTTTCATAGTTTAATTGTATGATGTAATGCATGAAATCATGGACACAATCAAATTTGTAATTCACATAATATCAGGTTAAACAATACTAATCTTTTTTTTTATGAAAATTTGAAAACATATAAAATTTACACAAATGATAATTCAATGGTCGCATGAATAGAAACTAAGCATATAAATTCATGATCAATGAAAATCATAAGTTGATTGAAATTCACATTGTAATATGAAATTTTAGATTGTGCGTGATAGGCCAACAACTAAATATATGGATTATAAAAAAATCAAAGAAAGAAATCACTTAAAGATTAATCCAATCTTCACTCTTGTACAAGGAAATAGTTTTGCCCGCAATTTGGTAGTCACCATTTGATCCTGGCTAGAAAGATTCTCGGCCAACTAGCACTCAAGCACAAGAATGAAACAAAAATACTCAAATAAATATATTGAAACTATTCTTATATGGTCCAAACTCCCGTTTAATAATTAAAAAATCTCTCCTCCTAATAAATAAATAAAAAGAATCAAATCCGTATACTTGATCAAAATTCTTGTGAGATCAAAGAGGGATGCAGAAGCCTTACATGAGAACCCAAAAAAATCATGTGCAATCAGGCATGGAATTGCCCACAGAAACATTGCCCACGAGCACATAAAGACAAGCTACCCGGAAGGCTCACGCATCTATAGGTCCAAACAGGCAACCAAATTATATTAAGAAGTATCCAATGAAAATCTCTGGAGACCCAAAGAAAGGCTCAAAACACAAGTAGATGTCCAAAGAACAAACCATAGAGAACCTGATGTGAAACAATCCGGAGTTTCTTAGGAAATTAAAGATAGCAAATTAACAAAGTGTTTCCACAATAAATTTATTACTTATAACAATGATTGATCCTTAGAATTCTTGGTTTTTAACTTGCTTAGGCAAAGAAGAGTGAAATCGATTAACCAAACAATTCAAGAAAACACAAAGAATAATTGTATGCTACGACAATAAACAAGAATCCACTATTTAATAATGAGAACTTTCACCTTTGGAGCCCATACGCTCAAATAGTCTAGGCTTTAGCGGAAGAAGAGTCTCCACATTAGAACCGAGGTCACTCCGAGGAAGAAAGCACCTAAGATCGTCGTTCTTGGATAGGTGGCCGGAGCGGTGGAGGATGATGGTCGTCCAACGATGATCCAACTCCCCTTTGATCTTTGTTCGTCGATCACATCAACTAATGTGTAATGGATACGGTCGATGTAATCTTCAATAGTATCGTCAAATCGAAGCCCACGTCAAAGAACGGTGATTGGAGGATGTCAACTTGATCTCGATCGTCATGTACGAATCCAAAATTCCATTCGGGTTCCGCCATGCATCCTTGTCGGGCGGGAAGATGCACAAAAGAAGTGGGAAAAGAGAGGAAGAAGGTGGCGGGTTGGTGGAGGAAGGTGGGATTGGCTTGAGCCCTTGAGAAGTTTGAGTGGAGAAAGGCTCCAAAGGAAAATAAAACTGGAAAATCTGAAGTAATTTCAGTTTTGGTAGTGGTGGGAGGGAATAAATTTGAGGAATTCAAATTTAATTCCAATAGGGATTGATGGGGCGGCAATGGGAAGAAATTTGGGCTGATTTAGTGGTGTATTAATGTCATTTGGAAGAGAGAGAAGGCCAATAAGGGTGGCCGGCCATATGAAGAGGAGAAGAGGGATTTGAGAGTTAAGAGAGTGGGGCCCAAGTTTAAGTAAATAATTTAATTAAATCTGAATTTTAATTTCAGATTTAATTATGTCTTAAGTAACTTCCCAAAATTTAAAATGAGAGGGAAGCCAAATTTGAATTTCGAATTTGGCTTTAATCTCTTTAATGGGCTTGCTTAATTGAATGAGCACCAATTAGGAAGGTGAATAACTCAAGAGATTTGAAATTCAAATGGTGTGAGAATCCAAGAGGGGGAGGTGGCGGGATGGGGTTGTTGGGCTGGCCGGCGGGAGGCTGGCCGGCGGGCGGCTGAGTTGCTGGCCGGCGGGAGGCTGCAGCTAAGGGGGTCGACGACTTTGGGCTGCTTGGAATAGGCGGCGGCAAGATCAAAGGGAGGAAGAGGTAGGAAAAAAATCTAGGGATTCAAAGCGTGAATTCCAATATTCCACAATTGCTTCCACCCAAACCTTCATGACGATGACGAGATCAAGAGGAATAAGGAAAAATAGAAGAACAAGAAAAACCTAGAACTCACAAAGAGATCTAGCTTCTCCTACGAACTCACTAAGAGATCGTGGAAGTTTGCACTCACAAAGAGAACATGAAATGTCAAATATTCATTCATTCAAAACTAATCTTACATAGGAAAATGGTCATATATATAGGCCTCCACATGACAAAGAAAACAAAAGACTAAAATGCCCCTTGGACTACAATAGCGACCAAATACCCATAAGAGCAAAAGCGGAAAAAAACATAAAATAAAATAAACTACTACAATAAATGACTAAAATACAACTCATGATCGTGGCCGTCGATCTCTGGCGTCTCCTGATGGTATATGTGTCGAAATCGCTGACGATGACCTCATCAGAACCATTTACTGAATAAACAAATAATTGAATCGGGAAGGCAACCAAATCAAGCTTTACACTACATTCAGCTACTATTGCTACTCTGACTGTAGTCTGAATTTTCTTATTATTCTAAGCACGTATACTAAACTGCTAATGTTACGAGGAACTCCTATGAAACAACTACGCTACTATTCTAAGAGGTATCATTTGTGAATCATACCAAACCAACATAAACATTAGAGAACATAACCCGTTCTTTATATGAATCGCCATTATAAGCATTTTTCCAATAAAACTAAAACACAGAAAATTCAGCTAAAAAAACTTGACTAAAGTAAGATCAACACTTTGATTATCATCTTGCTCGTTCCGACGCATGCATTTTGTATTTTTCATGGACATTAACTTTGAGGTTTGTATTCCATAATGCTACATATATCAACCTTTATTCATCCTTGCATTGGCAGAATTTTCATGTATTGAGTATGCCTTATTTTGATAGTTGCAGCAGAAAATTCTTGAGTACAAGATTGGTTTTACAACTGCCACAGCATTTTTGAGTGAGGGATGTATTTAGGCTTCATTTGGGATATCTTTTTTATTGCTTCTTAAAGTAACTTTTAAGTACAATAGTTAAAATTTTTGTACTAAAAAGCTGCTTTAAGAAGAAATAAAAAAGTCATACCAAACAAAGCCTTAAATATAATTTTATTGCATCCTTGTGATTTTATTAAGTAAATCCTTATAATAGCACTTTCAAGCTTTCAATATTTAAAATATTATAATTTATTGTTAAGCACCATATAAAAATGGAAACACCATTACAGATGCCAGCATCCTGCAGAGAATTGGTTGTGCCTGACCTGTAAAGATGTCTTGTGCAGCCGCTTCATCAATAAACACATGCTCAATCATCATCAGGAGACCGGCCATTGTTTGGCTTTAAGCTTCAGGTTTGATCAAGTTTTGCTTTTGTTGCTAAATGAATATCTTACTGTACAAATTAGTGGGCTTATTTGCATTTCTTTAATAATAATAATAAAAAAACCACAGTGATTTGTCAGTATGGTGCTTTGCTTGTGATGCATATCTGGATGTTCAAATGATCCAGCAGCTGCAACCAGTTTATGAAGTTGCCCATCTGTTAAAATTTGGACAGAGACCTCCTTTTCAGGCCATTAATGGCAATGAAGGGTCCTTTTCTAGTTAGAAGGGATTGAGAAATTAGTCTTTAATATTTATGTAAAGTCTTCCAGCGCTTGGGTTCTGAGAATGAGAGGACAACTGATCTTTGAATATTCGTGTTTTTCATGGAATTGATTGAAAGCTTAGTGATGTGGATGTTTATAGAACTTATATAAAACTAGAAAAATATTACTTGCTGCTATGATGTAATCCTGTTGGGGTATGTTAAAAAAAAATCATTTTATATGTAAATTTGTTGTGAAGCATAAAGATAACATCATTCTTTGTAGAAGAGTGACTACCTGCTTTAACGGCTAAACAAAATACTCTTTATAACAATCATTGGTGAAAGGTTTGTTTAAAAATTATAGATCGTTATCTTTATGCAGCTCACCTTAGTCTTTTAGAGGGAGTTTTTGTTATCAATATGTTAGGAAATACTGGAAGATCTTAATTAAAACCTAATAATATTGGCAAAAACAACGAGAAATATTCACAACTCTAATGGGAAAAAAAAAACAGTAGTTTTTATTGTAACAATTAAGACAATGGAAGGAAAATACCAAGATACAGTCAATCCTCAATTTGAGAGGAGGATTTATCTCTCTTAATCCCTAGACGTCGCTAGATCCCGAGACACCAACTCCAGGAAGAAAATAATTATAATAATTTTGCATGTCCTAACCCTCATACAAATTCCTAATTAAAGCAAACATAAAAAATAACCAACAACAACATCAAGCCTTTGTCCCACTATGTGGGGTCGGTTACATGAATCCTTTTTCGTCAGTGTCATATTAAAAATCAAATTATCATTTAAATTTAATAAAGAAAGATCATTTCTAATATTTTCTAACCAAGTCTTTTTAGGTCTACCTCTACCGTTTTTAATATAAGTCAAATCTAATACCTCAACTTTCCTAACAAGGTCATCGGAAGGCCTTTGTTTAATATGACCAAACCATCTAAAGCAACTCTCTCTAATCTTATATTCCACGAACATTAAAAAAAAAAAAAACATAAAAAATAACCAAAAGGACTAAAGAGTCCTCTCTTCCCTAAGTTGTGGACCCCACCACCCAAGTGGGCGGCCAATTGAGCCTGCAGGTCAGTAGGTCAGTAGGCTTTTGCCTGCTATAGGTGTGGAGTCGGCCCAAGGGTTGGGTCAGCTAGACCAGTCCAGGAGTCCCTCATGTACCAGTCTAGGCGTATCACAATCAAAAGATCTTGAATACAAATTTTGCATATGTGATGTGTGTGTGAGTTTATCTTAATTGGCCTAAATGTCTCCGCCCACCCACACACACAAAAAGAAGATCATCATCTTAGCATGCTGAGAAAATCTTCAAAAAAAAAAATAAAAATAAAAATAAAAACTTCAGAACATATGGATTTATCACATATAATCCAATATATCATAATAAACTTAGGTTTATATCATTCTAGTATACAACAAGCGCAAAGAATCATGATTCCTGTCACCTCTTTTTAAACACTAAACAGAAAAAATAATAAGACAGATGTTACTCATTAATAAGAGAGAAGAAATTCTCTTCCATTTTGTTTAGTAAATGATTTAGGCATTAGTGAGGTTTACACAGGAAAATTTAAATTTGTGCTGCCTTGTACATCACAAGAACGATCAAGACAATCCAGTTTTCCCCACCTTGCATTTACTCTTTGACATGGGAATATTTGTTTTCCTAAACTGCAAACATTAATATAGAAATTCAGTCTAAATGGAGAAGAATCAGAAGAATAGACTACCTTGAACCTTTACCTTCTGTTTACAATGTTATGTACATGGCATAGCCATTGGGAAAGCTCGGCTTGTGATCCTGCCTGTACAGGATTTGATCTGTAAATAACCAGAGAGAGTAAAACAGATCGTTCTTTCATATTTATATGGATTTTGGATTAATCTTGTTGAAAATGAAATGATTTTTTCATGCAGAATTGTAGAGCTTAAGAAACTCATGGAAATCTTGACGCAACTTGGAGAAAAATGATCATAATGTAAATGGAACTTACTTCAGTACTTCCTTAAAATGATCTGCACATTCTTTGCAAGGATAAATTCGAGACAATATGGCCATCTGCATAGGTGATGAACCAATGGTTTTTCAAACTTCAGCAAAAAGAATTATGGCATGCCATCACTAAATAATAGTAATGCTAAAGAACCAAGCGAACAGAAGAAACAAACTCATGGGAATAAAAATAAAATATTTTATGCTAAAATCACTATGCTCAGTCCCTCAGTTTATTTAGATTCCCTCCAAGGAAAAGAGGGCAAGGACATTGCATATAAGAGAAACCTCCCAAGGAAAGAAGTGCAAGGACATTTAAGAAATCATGATAAAGGTTTCGTTTGGGATGACTTTTTTTCTGTTTCTTAAAGCAGCTTCCTAGTACAACAATTTTTGTGCTAGGAACGAAGCCAAAATCTTATAACCAGGAAAGCTAAAAATCTTAGCTACTAAATGTTGTATGTAAAAGAGCATGCCATAATTACATACACAAGTAGCAATTGTGAACATGACTGAAATATGCATCACAATCTAATGTTATGTCTTATAAGTAAGATAATAAAATAATGTTCTGTATATGCTGGAAAGGATTGTTCAGGAGTAAAAACTACAACATGGTAAAGAAACTCTTTAACCACAAATTCATAAAAAGGACTCCAAGCTTTTAACCAATCTATGATTGAGACAAACTGATACCAAAAAGTCTTTCTAAGATATCCAAGCATTCTGTACCAGGCACCTTATGATGGAGGACATTTGCTGCATTAAAAGGTATTCCTATTTCCCTCACTTTTTATTCTTTTAAATACAATTGTTAAACTAAAGACACACAGCAAGTTAAACAACTATTTTACAAATTATATTCTAGTATTGCATTAAAAAATAGTAAGAGCATTTTCCACATTTCTCACAGATAAAACTGAATAAATTTGCAAGAACATAAACCATACCAGTTCTTTTACATCCCGCTTTTGTTGCCTAGTTGGAATGTCAGGAAACTGAGAAATTCAATGAAGAATTATTAATTAGGTACAGATAGAGAAGTTGCAATCTCTGTTTGAAAATTCTGATAATTCAAAACATGCTCAAGGTTTGTTAAAGATAATAGTGCATTACAAAAGCAAATCAGAACAAGAAACGATCATTATAGGCCAATAAATTCCCCTCATATTTTGTATTCCCATCTTATTCGTTTCTTAAGAGGAAATAATGAGAGATTGTCCCATTTTATTTTCTTTTGTTTATTTTTAGAATACTAAGTGTTGCAGAGATGAGGATATTCAAGTGGATGAGCGGCTTTACCCTTAGAGATAGGATACGAAACGAGCATATACGTGAAAATGTTGGAGTAGCTCCAGTGAAAGATAAGATTAGAGAGAGTTGCCTTAGATGGTTTGGTCACATAAAATGGCGGCCTTCCGATGACCCGGTTACGAAAATAGAGGTATTAGATTTGACTTACATTAAAAAAGGTAGAGGTAGACCTAAAAAGACTTGGTTAGAAAATATTAGAAATGATCTTTTTCTTTATTAGATTTAAACAAGAATTTGACTTTTAACATGACACAATGGAGAAAAAGGATTCATGCAGCCGATCCCACGTAGTAGGACAAAGGCTTGATGTTGTTGTTCTTATTTTTAGAATATTGTTATATAGGCATCCTAAATTGATTTATTTAAATCAAGCAACCAGCAAACCGCCTGGTACTGAGAATATACAGGTTATAAGCCAATTTTCATGAATAGCCATATGAGAATTAGTACGCTAGTGGTTGGGAGTCATGGGACATTCCAACAAAGTTTCAGGATAGTGGCTGGAGTCATGGGAAATTCCAACTAAAGCTTCATTTGGGACGGCTTCTTTTCTGCTTCTTGAAGTAGAAAGAAAGTTGTCCCAAAATTTGTACTAGAAAGTTGCATTATGAAGCAGTAGGAAAGCCGTTCCAAACGAAGCCTAAGTTTCAGGATATGCCAAAAGCTGATGCTTTGCAAAGTCCTACATGGAAACCTGATTGGGTACCCATTGAGTACCCATGCTTTACTCGGACGAGCTTCGCCCACCCACACCCATGACTTTTGGGATGTCGTACCCACCTATACTCACCCACTTTCCATACTTTTGAACGCAATTTGTCACGGACTAATGACCTTGAGGCTTGTTGCCCTTTGCTCTGATTGCAAACTTTCAAGCCGCATATCAGAATTTACCGTAGTCGCAGTGTAGTTAAGTGTTGCACACTACGTAGTGAGGATTGTAGTAATATAAGATATACGATGATTATTAATGTAAATTGATTTATTCCCCGATGTTGATTACCCACTCATACCCAACCACAAGGTCATGAGCGTACCCATATCCACCCATACCCATTGGTGGGTGTGAGTATGTGTATGGGTACCCAATGCAGGGCTCTAATGCTTTGCCATCATGTGCATGGGTAACGTAAGGTAACCTTGGATAAAAATTCATTGAATGAAAATAATGAAATATTTTTGGTGCCATTGATGAAAGACTGCAAGTCTTGCTTAAGATATAGGGTAGGAAAACAGATAAAAGAAGTACATGATTATGACAATAAAGAAATAAAACGTAAATTGCCAGACTTGAGGTGTAAAAAGTGCTCAAAACTCAAATCCTTCTTTGAGTGATGAATGGAAAAAAACACTAGAAAGAGAGTTTTCTATGCTAGCTACATAGGATGTGTATGACTGGTTGCACATTTCTCAATCTGAAACTCAGTCCATAATATTTATCATAAAGTTTTACTAATCCTAAAAAGGTGAAGCAAATAAAAACAGAGAAAATATCAGCAGTAACGTGCACGATATTTTCCTTGTGGGCAGGGGCTATGATAAATCATGTGTAGAAACTAAAGAATTTAGAATAAGTAAAACAAGTAAAGAAAGCCAATAAGTGTCGAATTTGGCGAGATAAAGAACTGAAGTAGATCCTAGATCTGACCAACAAGTTAACATCTTTAAGAAAATATAATAAATGTATTAGACCGGTTCAGCCAGTCCACACGGAGCTGGCTCAGGCGGAACAGAGGCGGAAGAATTCCACCTCTGTTGTACACCGCTCGAACCGCCAAGTCAAAGGGAGCTGTTGAGGAAGAATTTTTGAGAGAGTTAGGAGGAAAATTTGAATGTAGGGACTGTTTAAAGATTTCCTTTTGATTGTATGCATTAAATAGTTTGTTTTCCTAGGGTTAGGGCATCTTGAATTTGACTGAAATTTGAGATATCTTAGATTTTAGTTTTTGGGCTCTAGAGGCGTCTAGAGATTTGGGAGAGATAGATCCTCCTCTCGAATGGAGGATCAATTGTATGTTGTTATTTTTCTTCCGTTAGTTTGATTATCACAATAAAATTACTGTTTTTCTCTAATTTTCCGTTGGATTTGTGGAGATTTCTCATTGTTTTTGTCAAGATCGTTAGGTTTCACTTTAGATCTTCAAGTGTTTCCTAACAAAATGTTTGGCCAGCAAGAATTAGTTTTGTTTGCCAAATTAAAAGCTCAATTTCATCCATATAAGATACACAAGAAACCTTGATTTGGACGGGCCTAAATCCAATTTTACATACATTAATAAGCCATCTTCTATAATTTCTGAAGGTTTGAAATTCAATTTGGGACAATGTTCCTCCATTCAAACTATGGAAACAAAAAGGCCGAATCACAATTTCACAAGGATACAAAATATTTGTTGTCGAACAACTGTCACAGAAAGTAACCAAAAACTGTCGCGCACAAAATTTCAGCCTATTATTCCTCGTTATCTAAGCATTACAAACTAAAGTTTGCAAACCTCAATCCGAATTCCAAATTTCAAATATCAAGCCCTTAAAATCATAAATAGGACCACAATAACAAACAAAATTATAAAAAAAAAAAAGTCCAATGGGTGAGGCAAAAGATCAAACACCTGGGCTGCAACCGTGTGCAGAAGCGTCCAAGTGGCCCTCCCAAGTTCCTCTTTGGTCAGTGGAGCTGCAGTAATCTTCTTTTCGAGAGCAATCTGCGAAACAAGAAAAAAAAATCAAAACTTTTCTTACAATAATAAATGCTGGAACCATGAGGATCGACATTGGGGTGGGGGAGGTGGCCGACCACATCGGGAGTAAGCAGAGCAGCGTCGTTAACAGCTCTTGGATTTGAGGCAGTGAAGAAGGAAAATAACGAAGCTTTAGAGTTCCCGGCGACGGAGGAGGGTTTATCAAGATGGTCTTCGCAACGGGCGGGTAAGATGCGAGATACGTGGGTTTGGAAGCATTTGCCGAAGGAGTCGCAGGCTTTGCGTATGGCTTCGAAGGGATTCTCCGACATCGCTGCGACCTTCCTCGGCTCGTAAGAGAGTAAAATTGCTTTGCGGATTGATAGAGTTCGAAGTGTTCCACCACCGTGTCGAAGTAAAAGCGTTCGGCGGGTATTTGCACAGGAAGAAAACAAAAAATGGGAGCGGAATTAGCTCTATTTTTTCCCAAGGCAAAAAATGCATGGCATTCAATTTTTTTATTAATATTTATTTTTTTAATTCTTACATAAATATTAAAGTTTACAAAAAAAAAAAATTATACCTTTTTTCATCTTTATTAAAATTGTGATAATACATGTTCAACTATTTAAAAATAATGGATATATTAATTTTGTAAATAATTAAAATTTGAATATTATGTATTTAAGTGCCTTTAACTAATTATTGATTTCCTCACTTATCTTCTTCCATTAAGTAAGATTTAAAAGCCCCTACGAACATAATTCAATAAATCAATAATATAGCAAAATAAACATCCCCTAATAAAATTCTATATTTGAGAATGTTATTAATTAAATCATTAAAATTTTAAGGAAAATAAAAATAAGAGTTGATATTTTGTTATTGTTGAGGGCTAGAATATACGCGGCGATAGAGTTGTAATTTTACATTTTATCGTTGCAAGGATATCCAGCTCACATACAGAGAACACAAGATTTTTTACGTGGAAATTAAAATCCTGAAAAGTGGAAAACCCACGGGGCCTAACCCAGTTGAAAGATTTCACTAGAATTTGAGTTGAGTACAATGGGCTGGCTCGTCCTTAAGGGCGATCATATTATAAATGTCAATTGGGTGAATGAAGTCTAGTGTTAAATCTGGCGTCACTTGGAAGTTGGGGCATTAGTTAGGCAGGTAACGGCGCATTGTTGCGTCGGAAAATCTACAGCGGATTTTTCGGCGCAAACTACGCCAGAACATTTTCGGCGTCAGTTATGCCGGTATCGGCGTCGGCAAAAACCAACATTTCACCATTTCCATCGCATGTTACAGCCAAAATCACCGGCGCATGTTCCAGCGGATATGGTGCCGGGGTATTTAAACTCAACGAAATAAAATCGGCGCATGGTGCGCTAGAAATATCTCCGGCGGACAGGACGCCAGAAAATCCGCCGGCGAAAGCCCTATTTTTCGAGACCGAGCCCCTTTGGCTCGTCACTTCTTTCCTTCCGTTCTCTCACCTCGCCTGTTTCGCTCGTCACCCTCCGTCGCTCGCTGTAGATCGCCGTCGCCGACAGTCACCGGACTTTGCCGACGGTCACCGGATTTCACCGAGGCATCCTAGCTTTCGTGGTCGTGTTCATCTTCGTCGACGCTCGAGATCTCGACGGAACGAAAGGTTTTTTTTTTTTTTGTTTCTTTTGACGAATTTTTTTCCTATTTCAGTTGGATTACATAAATGATTAGCTTATCTTTTTTGCTTTAGACTTACATTGAATTTATGGTATAGTAATGGAGCATAGATTTTGAAAGAGATATTATAATAGTACCAAAAAATCAATTAGTTTAGGGTTTAGGAGTAGAGGCTGATGAGATCATGTGCGAAAAGAAGAATATGGTAGGAAGGATGGGTCTTGGTTTCACTTTGATACCATTGATGATGCAAAAAAGAAACAAAAAAAAAAAAAAAATAGAGATGAGAAAAAAGATTAGTAGTATTAGAGAAAAAATATGCTTTGTATCAAAGGTTCACAATAAGCATATTTTTTTTATGTATTAGTTTTGGAGGTGATTACAAAGCATATTCAAGTTGTTTGGTTAAAGTGGAGGCAATGTTTAAAATTGCGTATTCGGGTATTGAGGCGTTTTTCATTCGTGAGGCGAGGCGTAAGCCTCATGCCAGTGATGCGAGGCGGGCCTCAACCAAGTTGAGGCGCAAGCCTCATAAAAAACACTCGAGGCGTAAGCATCGAGGCGTACTAACGGCGTTCTTTCCGTCGGTAAATACCGGCGGACTCTTACGATGAAAATTACCGGCGCCGATGTAGCTGGAATTATCGGTCGAAAAGTCGCCAACTGCCATCATTTTTTGTGCCGGTAATGTGTCGGAAAGTGCGCCAGAAATGTTTCCGGCGAATTATATGTGCCTGACAACATTTAACGACGCGTGCCAAACCGGCGTATGGAATTCCGCCAGAAAGGGCGCCGGAAACACATCATTCTGACGGATATATTATAGTAGCGGCGGATTTTATCCGCCGGTATTAACGGGTTTTCCCGTAGTGGTAGTCCGATAGTGGCTTGACAAAACTCTTGCATCAGTTGATGGTCTGGCATAGTTTAAGGCCTCAAGGTGGTGGTCTGGCGAAGTTGAGGGCCTCAGGTGGTGGTCTGGCGAAGTTGAGGGCCTCAAGTGGTGGTCCGACGAAGGTGAGGGCCTCAAATGGTGGTTCAGTGAGGGTGAGGGCCTTAGGTGGTGGTTCGACGAGGGTGAGGGCCTTAGCTGGTGGTCCGGCGGAGGCGATGGGCTCAAGTGGTGATCCGGCAGAGGCAAGGACCTCAAGTGGTGGTCCGGCGAAGGCGATAACCTCAAGTGGTGGTCCGACGAAGGCGATAACCTCAAGTGGTGGTCCGACGGAGCAACAACGTCAGGCAGTGGTCCGACGAAGCTCAAGCAGTGGTCGAGAAGGAGCTTCTTCCTTCTCTTCTCTTCTTCTCTTCTTGCTTGGATCCCTTTTCAAGAGAAATGAGGATCTATTTATAGATTTTTGGAGTAGCATGACCTATAAATATGTGAGAGATCAAAGGTAAATGGGGAGTGGTTGGATCGACGGTTGATATTGAATGCCTTAGTGATGTTGGCATTTGATGATATTGGGCTCGTTGGATTCATCTCGTTGACCCGCTCGATTTGATTATAAGCATGTTATGTTTGGAAACTGTTTTGGTAATCCAAATTGTGGTTTGAACCTTCCAACAATGTTTCTAACCCTTGATTTGGACCTGTTTGGGCTTGGATCGGGTTGGATTTGGAGTCGTTGGGTTTGTATTCTCTAGACCCTCAGTTCGACTGTAAGTTTACTGAAATCGGAGTTCGGATGGTCCTAATTTTAATTTCGGAAGTTTCCAACTTGATTTTGCATTGAGATTTGTGCTCGATCAAGATAATTTTTTGATGACATATCAGTTATGATTTTTAAGATTTGTTTAATATTATAATTGATATGTCACGAAAATTTATCCTGATTGGGCATGAATCCAGAGGCATACTTGAATTAAATTAAATGCTTCACGAACACTTTATGATTAAGGAATCAATATGGGTCATTCAATGGAGCACTCCGAATTTGTCTCATATCTTCTCCATATTTATGGAGCATGTCAATCTAACAATTTGTAGATAGAATCCCACTTCAGACATTAAGGGAGCTTAGACCCCATAGGTTAGAGACTCAAGAAACTTGAAACATCTCATATACTACTTAATTATTTTCTTTTTTAATTAATATGTATACACTTACTCAAAAAATATATACATTATAATTAACTAATAGAATTTTCAATTTTAATATTTTCTAATTTATATTCAAAATATAATTTTTAGATTAAACTTCCTTAATAATATCTAAAAATTCATAATTCAAGAATTTCACATAAAAATATAATAATTAAGATTTTATTATTTAAAATAATTCTTTTAATTTACAATTTAATTTTATAAATACTAAAATAATTTTCTTACCTTTTTCCTCCACATGGCTCACGCTTCCGAGTCACTTGCCACCTCTCTTTCTCTCTCGGTGTCATCTCATCTCCCTCTCCTTTTCTAATTTATAGAGACGAGCCCTCCTTCAGTTTTCTTTGAATCCTTCATAGCCTTCAGTTTACGAAGCAGGCCGTGGCCAGAAAACCAAACGACATGGACGGTACTTCTTTTTTTTCTCAGTCAGAGTCTCTTCTAATCGTGTGGTTCAATTGGAGTGAGTGAATCGAAGGTATCACACATAAGGAGTCACTTCTTTCCTCATTCGAATGCATTTCCCAGCTCACTTAACATCATTCGGTCCCGCTAGCGGCTCTCACACTCGTGTTCGGCTCGCTCGCTTCACCCACTGGACTTTGCTGCTTTACCCAAGTTTCAATTAGAGTCAGTTCAACTGAACCTATTCAACCGGTTATTACAAAATAAAAGATGCTCCATATCCTTCATGAAAGACTCTCTCCTAGGTGGTTCTAAGAGGACCTTAATCATATATAGCATTATTGCATTCTAATAAATAGGCATATCCTTCATTCATGGATGAGATTTTGGTTGGTAAATTGTATCTATGATTTTCATTAAACCTTTACATCATTTTATCTCTTGTATTATCTTAGATTTTGTGTGACCTAAGGTGATCTCAATTTTTCTTTCTTAGAAGAATTCTCTCATGCACATAGGAAATGTATCCTCATTTTTCTTTGTAGATAATTATTTTTTTTAATAGTAATCCACATGGCTATTTGTTGCATCTATCTTGCCAATCTCTTCAATAAATACTCTACATTGTATGTGGCTCTCCTCAATTGTTAGCTTGGTTTGCGCCCATTTGAGCTAAGAAATATTCGACTCATCCGAGCACTCATAGTTGAATGAGCTAGCTCTTGGCTCATTTTATTTGAAATGATCTCAACAAAATAGATTGTTAAATCTATTGCTAGACTAGCCTAACCAATTCAACCACCTAATGGACTCTATAAATGTCTACAAACTTAAATGGCAGACTTTGTTGACCGCATCAAATTTTGATTTTTAATGTGCTTGTTGAATACAAAAATGGATTTGAAATGAAAGTTGTATTAATAATTGACAATTATTCCCCATCGAATGCTTATAATAATTAATAAGTGATTTTGAAAATACATTTATAATTTATCACAAGATAAAATATATTTGATATTTATTTTTATTAATTTATATGAGGAGGGTGTAGTCATTGTTAGGGTAGCAATGAAGACCAATATAGATAGCCCACAACTAGTGGTGGCAACCAACGATGGGAGTAGGACGAGCCGGAGCAGGATTCGTGTGAGTTAGTTCAACGTTGGACAATGATCGTGTGGAAATGAAATAAATATCTATGCTAGTGGTTTAAACTGTTGTTTTAAGTGGTTATTGTAACCGCTATCAATTGAAGCGATTCAAATCACTGCTATAGTAAAAATCACGTTTAAAATATAATTTATAAACGTGATTTTCCGTTCTTTCTCTTAGTTCTCATAATTGGCTTTTTTCAACTTGGAGCTTAGATACGATGCATTTGTTGAAATTTTTTCTCCCTCAATCATAATTGAAGATCCTTAATTACTATTGACCTGGTCCCTCTCAGAGAAACAATTATTACGTCCTCCGATCGGATGCAGAGGAACATCCGGTCGTAGGCAAAAAAAACTAAGTACCGCGGTGTACCGAGTTTTTTGAAAAATTCGGTACACCTCGGTACCGTGTTCTTTTTACCTACGACAGGATATTTCTTGCATCCGGTCAACCGAACCAAATAAAAATTCCTCTCAGATAATACTCCAATTCTAAAAAAATATTTTAATAATATATGCATAAAATATTATATTGCTAATATTTTTTATTTTATCTCAATGATTGTCATAATTTTTTATTAGTTTTTATCTTCATATAAATATATTTTATTTTTGTTTTTATTTGAACAGCACTTAGTTAAGGCTAACATTGAGTTAAATATTTAATTAGTTAATATAAATTCAAATATTTTAAAATTTATTAGGATCAAATTTTTATAAGGATGTAAGCATCGAAATTAGTAAAAATCAACAAAATAAATAAAAATTAAACTATCAGTTATTTTAAATGTATTTTTCGTGTCCAAATCAACCAATTGAGCCAAAAAATGTCTAGTCGCAATAGCTTAAAAAACAGCCGCCTAATCACCAAATATATAAGTGATATATTTTTCAATAGTAAGAGAACTACAAGGAAGATGTGTATAACACATAAAATAAAATTAGATTTATACAAAGGAAATGAGCAAAAGCCAAATACCTTAAAAAAAGCTCAAAATAACCCAAAAAACACAAAGTAGTCGGCACTATTGAAATGTAGTAACCATCCAAGATAGCTAAAAAAATGTAGAACATGCTATTCATCAATAATATATAGCAAATTAAACAAAAGAGAAATGCTTAGGAATGATTTCTCAACAATCCGCCCATGAAGTGCCTGAGAATGAAACATCAGAAAAAAGAGAAGGGGTGCGAGAGCCATAAGAGACACTAAGATTTTTATGTGAAATATCTTAAAGAGGGAAAAACCCACGGGGTCTGGCACAGTTGAAATGATTATCCTAATGTTTATTGTCGGCGAGCGACAGAGATCGGAGGGACTGTAGTCGGCGAGCGATAGAGATCAGAGGGACCGTAGTCGGCAGGTAATGGAGGTCAAAGTGACAGTAGTCAGCGGTCAGCGACCGGGCTGTTGTCTATTTATAGATTTTCATGAGTAGCACACCTCATTAATATGGAGAAGATCTAGCACAGATTTAGAGTGCTCCATCGGACAACACATATTGATCCCTAAATCAAAGAGCATTTTTCAATTGTTTAAGTGTCTTAATGATGTTAAAATTAAGAGAATCTGAGCTCGTTTGGATTCGTCTTGTCGAATCGTTTGATTTGAATCTAAGCATGTTATATTTGGATATCGTTTAGTTATCCAATTTACGCTTTGAACCTTCCAAATGCGGTTCAGACACCCAAATCGGGCCCATTTGGGCTCGGATCGGACCGATTTTGGCGTTGTTAGGTTCACCTCTTCTAGACAGTTAGTTTACCTATAAGTTTGCTGAAATTAAGATTCAGATAGTCCCAAAATTAATTTTAAAAATTTCTAATTTAAATATGGCTTGAGATTCATGCAAGATCAACGACTTTTTGTGAATTATCAATAACAATCATAGAAGCTGAAATGCAGAGGGATTATTAGGTGCGGAGTGCAGACGGTTCCCGTCTGCACACTAGTATAAAATTCAGCTAGGTACCGTTCGGTACCGCTCGGTACCACTAGGTACCGCTTGGTACCCTGTGTCAGTGCAGACGGTGCTCACCTCGTCTACACTCCGCACCTAATAATTATTGCATTAGTTAAAGTAAAGATATAAAATATTGAAGGAAATAAATTCTTTGGTTTGAATAGACCAGAGGCGGCTGCCATAACGAACTACGTCTTTTGGCCAATCAAGCTTACTCAGCTCATCTTTGACCTTCTCTCTCTCTCTCTCTCTCTCTCTCTCTCCCACAATGATACAATATTACACAAGCCAGCTGGATCCTAGTAAGAGAAGGTGATGCAGCATGATCAGACTTAGAGATTTTTTTATCAGGACTTTAAATTTATTATAAACGATTTTTTTTTATAATTATTAATATAAATTGGATAATTTAACATTTGAATTCGATCATATATTGTTGCTCTTATCCATACTATTTTAATCATTACATACAATTTTTATTTATTTATTATTATTTAAAAAAAATTATGTGATTCTATTAATTTAATTATGATCACAATTTTCAAATATTATAAATAGTTTCAAATTATTAATGTGTTTAAGTATTGACCATAAATTAACTTTTATAAATGATATTTCTTATTTATAATATAATAAGATGAATGAATTTAATTTAAATTTTTGATGTAACTAGCTAACTACTCCCCTCTCTTTTCTCTCTCTCTATCTCCACCCTATTATCCTAAAAATATATAATTTTTTAATTAACAATAATAAATTAAGATAAAAATCAATATATTTTATTTTTTTTAGGAATAGGATATCTATCCGCTGCCACCTTCGAAGAGGAGGTATTCGACAGAGTAAATAATCCCTTGGCGGCTCGCCCAACAGGTGTCTGATCATGCACTTATTTTCTCCATACTTAATGAGTCTCGCCGCTTGAGAGAGGAAACGAACGTTGGTCGAAGGTTTCCAACTACGCTTGCCCAACAACCCATCTAAGCCTGACGGGGTACGTCTAGTATTTGATATCAACAACAATTTTCTTAAAGCATTTGATTAATTTTTAAATCATTTTAATTTAAAATTTAGTTATAGAATTACTTATGATATTAAATAAATATTTATCTTTAGTCTTTCAAGCATGCTGTAAACCATTCTTATTAGTACATAGAAATGTAATTAAAAAATAATTGGAAGCCAACTCAGACATTGAGAAATTTGTCTATATAAGACAAAAATGCTTCTTTTATAATAATCTCATCTCCTCCAACATTCTTTTACATGTAAGCACGCGATAGATCGATATGGCAAAGTTTCTGATAATCAACAGAGCTCTTCTTGTCTTCACAATAAACTTGCTCGGCCTTTTAGTTCAGCCGAGCTCCGCCCAACTCCGTCAAAACTACTACGCCAACATCTGCCCGAACGTAGAAAGCATTGTCCGAAACGCCGTTACAGCAAAGCTCCAGCAGACCAGCGTCACCGTCCCCGGCACCCTTCGCCTCTTGTTCCATGACTGCTTTGTCAACGTAATCGATCAACTTATACTGCTTTGTTTGCATTTTGTTCGATGTGGTACTAAATTCGATCTCTTTTTGCGTTGCAGGGTTGCGACGCGTCGGTGATTGTGGCGTCGACGGCGAGCAACACGGCGGAGAAGGACAACTCCATCAACCTCTCCCTCGCCGGCGACGGCTTCGACACGGTGATAAAGGCGAAGGCTGCTGTGGATGCCGTCGAACAGTGCCGCAACAAGGTCTCCTGTGCTGATATCCTCGCCATGGCCGCCCGCGACGTCATCTCCCTGGTTTTATCAATCGCCTCGCTCTCTTTTAATCTCTTTAATGTCTCTTCTCTGTCGCGCGCGCTCTATTTCTGATAATACTTTGCGTTATTGTACTCACACAGTCCGGCGGACCATCGTATGCGGTGGAGCTGGGAAGGCTGGACGGGCTTAGCTCAACGTCGGCGAGCGTGGACGGTAAGCTGCCTCTGCCGACATTCAACCTTAACCAGCTCACAGCCATCTTTGCGGCGAAAGGGATATCTCAAACGGACATGATCGCGTTATCAGGTAGATGACGAACCACTTTAAGACTTTTACGATGTTCTTGGAATGCAGCGTACAGCCATAATTTGCTTCACCAAGCGGACTATGTCAGTTAGGACTTAGGACCGGGTTGGGGTTCCCGCGGCTGAATATTTACGTATCGTTTGTCGCTTCGTCATGAAATTTAATTTAAAACAATAAAAAAAAAAAAAATTTATAATTTATTATTTATATTATATTGGGAATAACTTTATTATTATTGCTTTGATTTTTATACAAGCTGATCCTCAAAGTCATAGAGGAGGGAATTTTTATTGCGTCCTCCCACCTGACGTAGAGATACGTCCTCCCACCCCTAAAAAACTCGGTTTTTGCTCGGTATTGCTAGCTATTATTTGGTATTAACGAAGAATATCATCATGTAAAGACAAATACCAAGTTATACCGAGCTATACCGAGCAATACAAAAAAATACCTAGTTTTTCCTTGAAAAAACTTGGTATTGCTCGGTATTGCTCGGTATAGCTTGGTATAACTTGGTATTTGTCTTCACATGATGATATTCTTCGTTAATACCAAATAATAGCTAGCAAAAACCGAGTTTTTTAGGGGTGAGAGGACGTATCTCTACGTCAGGTGGGAGGACGTATCTCTACGTCAGGTGGGAGGACGCAATAAAAATTCTAGAGAAGGGCTGTTTGATTTGAAGTAAAATGGCATAAGCACTTTAAATGTAGGAATTTTTGAAAATATTAATATTTGATCTGAATTAAATAAAATATAGAGTAAATTTTAAAAATATTTATAATTCATATTTTACTATTTTAGTTCAATTTTGTTGTAATAAAAAATTGTTAGATTCTTATATTTGATATATTTTTTATAACATTATAAATTTTCTGTCATATTTATTTTACTTTAACTCAAAAAAAAATAAAAAAAATAATCGACTATATTTATTTTATACTCATCCAAATAATTGAAATATTTTAAATATATTGAAAGTTTTTTTACATTGTACTTTTATTTACTTTGTATTAATTTTTCATCGAACCATACATGCAGTCCTTAATCATAATAATTACAAAAATGATTAACTAACCAAACAACTAAATTCTGGCTCACAGTTTAATATGGTCAATGTTTCATTACAGCGGCCCACACAGTTGGTTTCTCACACTGCGATAAGTTTTCAAACCGGATCTACGATTTCGGGGGCAAGGCCGGTTCGATCGACCCAAGCTTGAACCGAACATATGCAACACAGCTACAGATCCAGTGCCCACACAATGTAGATCCAAACATTGCTGTTCCGTTGGACCCAGTCAGCCCACGGGTCTTTGATAACCAATATTATCTAAATTTGCAGCAAAGATTGGGCCTTTTGAGCTCCGACCAAGTTCTCGCTGAGGACACTCGAAGCCGGCCTACAGTTAATAATTGGGCTACAAACTCAGTTGCCTTCAATCAGGCCTTTGTGGCCGCCATAACCAATTTGGGCCGTGTTGGTGTAAAGACCAACCCATCGGAAGGCAACATTCGTCGGGATTGCGCCGTGCTTAATTAATTTGCACGAACGGCTATGAGAGTTTGTTTTTATAATTGCGCCATGCTTAATTATATAAATAATCTTATTTTCGAAATTATCCCCAAGCTTTCAGAGAATTAGTTCATATATACTTGCTATTGTATGTTGGCCCTCTCACACATTAATTGATTGTAGATGAACATCATTTGGTCTTTGTGGTTAATTGTTGATACGTCATCACAAAATAATCTTGATTGAGCACGAATCTCGAGGCAAAATCAATCCGAAAACTTCAAAAATTAATTTCGGGAGCATATGAACTCCGATTTCAACGAGCTTACAGTCAAACTGAGCGTCTCAGAAATACGAACCCAACGACACCAAGATCAACTCAATCCGAGCCCAAATGAGTCCGAATCAAGGGTTCAAAGCGCTGTTGGAAGGTTCAAACCACAATTTGAGTTACCAAACGGTCTCCGATTTTGACGAGCTTATACTCGAATCGAACGGCTCGACGAGACGAATCCAACGAGCCCAAGATCATCAAATTCCGAAATCATTAAGGCCTTCAAATGTCCAACGAACGGTGCATGATCGAAGGATTCGATATCGGCCGTCCATTCGGATCACTCCCAATTCGCCCTTGATCTCACGCCTATTTACGGGCTATGCCACTCCAGAAAAACTATAAATAGAGCCCTCATTCTACACCAAGGGACTCAAGTGAAGAGAGAGAAGAAGAAGAGAAGGAGAAGGAGAAAGGGGAATAGGAGATTCCTCACCTCCTCGACCACCGCCGCCGGAGCTTCTCCTGCCGCCTGAAGACGCCGGAATTCTGCCGGATTTGGAGGAAACGCCAAGAATTCGTAGAAGAAGAGAAGGAGAAGGAGAAAGGGGAATAGGAGATTCCTCACCTCCTCGACCACCGCCGCCGGAGCTCTTCCTGCCGCCTGAAGACGCCGGAACTCTGCCGGATTTTCAGGGAACGCTAGGAATTCACAGAAATTTTGTAAACTCACTAGAAGAAACAAATTGTATTTTGATTATCCCAATTTGTGGGACGAATCAGCCTCCTGTAATCTGCAAAATCACTAGTGGAACTTTACAACTGGGCGAGGCCCCGTGGTTTTTTCCCTTTTTTGGGTTTTCCACGTAAAAAACCTTGGTGTTCAATCTCTTTTCCTGTTTGTGTGTTAAACTTACGTGCAACGCTCGGACGCAAATTCATAAACTCTACCGCCGCGTATTTTCTAACACGCAACAGTTTGGCGCCGTCTGTGGGAAACACAATCCCACTACTTCGAGTACTGCTACGATGGTGAATAGGCGCAGCAGTCGTTTAGTTGGAGCTTCTCGCTCCAACTCTCATCAGTCCAGAAATCCGTCTATTAACCATAGACGACTAATGTCAGCATCTTTTCACCCTGGGGGGCAGAATGCTGCCGGAGAAGGGACTTTGGGACATTCTTTAGAAGAAAGAATCCGGAAGATGGAAGAATCGCAAAACGAGATCCTCCAACTCCTACGAGATGATCGACAGCCGACGTTGGAGGAGATCCTTCCCCCTCGGGATCCACCAAGGGTTGAAGATATTCAATTCGAGCGTCGACAAGAAGAAATTCGTCTTCCTCTACATCCTCAATCACAACATGAAGATGAACTTGCCGATACAGCGAGTTCAACACATCCTCGCATTTTTTCGGATCTCCCCGAAGGCTCTCCCCAACCACACATCGCGGGATTCCCTCACAATGTCCTGCGTCGCGAACTGCAAAAATTGGTACGGGAAGAGTTCCCCCGAGGAGATGTGAGGCATGCTCTCCGACAGAGGAATTTCCAGGAATCATCACCTCTAACGGAAGCCATTCTTCAGCACCCCATTCCAGTAGGATTCAAAGTGCCAAATGTTGAGTCCTACGACGGGACGACCGACCCATATGAGCATATCGACTACTACAGAACCATCATGCATATTCAACGAGCATCAGACGCACTCCTCTGCCAGGTCTTTCCCGCCACCCTTAAAGGACAGGCCCGAACATGGTTCTACTCGCTTCCATCTGGAACGATCCCCTCTTTTGTCAAATTGGCCAAAGTATTCGTCGAACAATTTGTGGCCAATCGAAGAATTGCAAAGGATTCTTCCCACCTTTCCGGGATTCGCCAAAATGAGGGAGAATCGTTGAAGGAGTATTTTCAACGATTTTCCACTGAAGCACGACAGATTCCAGGAGTAGACCCTGAATTACTCAGAGGGGTCTTTCTTGGAGGTCTTCGTCCTGGCCCCTTCTATTCGGCCCTTATGCGAGACACCGTCCATTCATACGCTGACTTGATCCATCGCGTGGAGGCACAAATCTCTGCGGATGAAGCTATAAATGCCCACAGGAAACAGTTTGAGCAAATCAGCGGGAAGCGCAAAGGTGCACCTGGGATGGATAATTCTTTCTCACAGCAGAAAAAGCATGGGAAGAATAATCTACCTCATAGGTCTCCGTCATCACGACGAGTACCCCGACAGGACAAGGAGTACACCCCACTCAATACATCCCAAGCAAATGTATTAATGGCCATCCGGGATCAGGAGAACGTGAAATGGCCACACCCCTTGAAGCCCAACGTCGGAAACCAGGAGCAATATTGCCACTTCCACCGTAGCCGTGGGCACACTACTGAAGCATGTTGGCAGCTCAAGGAAGAAGTTGAGAGACTGATCCGACAGGGATATCTCCGACAATTCATCAAGAATACACCAACCCGAGATGAAGTTGGTCCGACTGGGGGGCAGAATCAGCAACAAAGACAACCATTGAATAATATTCAAATGGTTGGAGAAATTGAATGATCACACACTTTGTGTATTTGTACTAGCAATATTACTTGTCTTGTTGTCGCTCTTATATTGAGTAGAGTGTTACTTTGATATCTCTAATGTCTTCTTCCAAGTTTAATGTTGTGGTATTGTCACCATACGTAGATCTCATGTGTTGAGTGCTTTGTAATTTGTAAGTCGTACTAGGGAACAATTGTACTATCTTACGTAATGCAGTAATAGAATATTCATGTTGTTGTGATATGATTTTTCCTCTTATGAAGGATAAGAAAAAATTTCTCAAACTCTTTCTCCGTGATTCGAGAAATACACAATCCATATTGTATCTCAATCACCGGACGATCAATCCTAAGGGGATTTGATCCTGACCTCTTCCACACAGGTTAACGTCGTCGAGCAGGGCTCCGACATACAACCTCGGATAGGTCTTACATCCTTGGTGGATTCTCTCGACCTCTTCCACACATGTTAATGTCATCGAATAAATGCTCTGACATACAACATCGGATAGGTCTCACATTCTTGGTGGATTCTCCTGACCTCATCCACACAGGTTAACGTCGTCGAGCAGGGCTCCGACATACAACCTCGGATAGGTCTTACATCCTTGGTGGATTCTCTCGATCTCTTCCATACATGTTAATGTCATCGAACTAATGTCCTGACATACAACCTCGGATAGGACTTCTACCCGACGTCGGACTCCTCCCTGTCGTCAGACTTCTGCTCGTAGGAAGACTCCTACGCATCGTCAGACTTCTGCTCGCCAGCAGACTTCTACTCGTCGTCAGACTTCTGCTCGTCAGCGGACTTCTACCCGACGTCGGACTTCTGCTCGTCAGCGGACTCCTACTCGTCATCAGACTTCTGCTCGTCGACGAATCTTCGTCGGTCTTCTACCCGACGTTGAACTCCTACCCGACATCGGACTTCTGCTCGTCAGCGGACTCCTACTCGTCGTCGGGCTTCTGCTCGTCAGCGGACTCCTACTCGTCGTCGGACTTCTGCTCGTCAGCGGACCCCTAATCGTCGTCGGACTTCTGCTCGTCGACGAATCTTCGTCGGTCTTCTACCCGACGTTGAACTTCTACCCGACGTCGGACTTCTGCTCGTCAGCGGACTTCTACCCGACGTCGGATTTCTGCTCATCAGCAGACTCCTACTCGTCATCGGACTTCTGCTCATCAGCAGACTTCTACCCGACGTCGGACTTCTGCTCGTCAGCGGACTTCTACCCGACGTCGGACTTCTGCTCGTCAGCAAACTTCTACTCGTCGCCAGACTCCTCCTCGTCGACGAATTTTCGTCGGTCTTCTACCCGAAGTCAGACTTCTTCCTGTCGTCGGACTTCTGCTTGTCGGCAGACTACTACGCGTCATCGGCTTCTCGCAACGCATTCTCGAACTCTCCCCTTTGACTCCACACTCGATCGTTGACTACTAACGGGCTTCAACTCGATCGTCCATCGCCAACAAACCTCCGCTCAGATGAAAAAGAGATCCCGTAGGCTTCTGCGCGCAAGGAGGGGCACTAAGTCGAGCAGGAAAGAATTCCAACTCGCAAATAGCGGAAGCCTCAACCGCCAATAAGCCGGAGGGGGAGGAAGAAATCCCGTAACTCCTGCACCAGAGAGGGAGCGCTAATTCGAGCGAGGGACATTTCCCACGCGCAAAACAGCGGTAGCCTCAATGTCAGAGAGCCAGAGGGAGAAAGGAAATCCCGTAGGTTTCTATCGCCAGTAAACCGGAGGGAGAGGAAGGAAATTCCGTAGGTTTCTATCGCCAGTAAACCGGAGGGGAAGGAAGGACATCCCGTAGGTTTCTATCGCCAGTAAACCGGAGAGGAAGGAAGGACATCCCGTAGGTTTCTATCGCCAGTAAACCGGAGGGGAAGGAAGGAAATCCCGTAGGTTTCTATCGCCAGTAAACCGGAGGGGAAGGAAGGACATCCCGTAGGTTTCTATCGCCAGTAAACCGGAGGGGAAGGAAGGAAATCCCGTAGGTTTCTATCGCCAGTAAACCGGAGGGGGAGAAAGAAAATCCCGTAGGTTTCTATCACCAGTAAACCGGAGGGAGAAAGAAAGAGAAGTTGCAAATTCTTCAAAGGCCTAAGGGATCTATTTATAGGTTTTGGAGAAGACATGAGGGAGTTATAGCAAATTTCGAAATTCCAAAATTTTCTAAATTTTTTCTGAATTTTTTGAATTTTTTTGGGATTTTTTCGGAATTTTTTGAACCTAAAAAGAGCAAAAAACACTTAATTTTACGCATGTGGGGCCCACTTGAGGCGGTGGGCCGAATGGCCTCCTCCCCACCGTCGAAACGGCGCGTCCAGCGCACCAATCCGTGGGAACTACGCGTGGATTGCGGCATGTGCATACGGGAGCGCGACAACACGCGCAACAGCCGGCCGCGGCAGCGGCCGGCGCGCGGCAGCAGCCTGCCCGCGGCAGCAGCGGGTGCCAGACTGCGGCAGAACCTGGCTAGCCCGGGTTAGCCCAGGTGCGGGTGCGGAGCACCGCGCGGGTCCAGCCGCGCGCGGTCAAACCGCGCTCCGCGCGGCTCATTCCGCGCGGTTCCTTCCGCGCGGTTCCGCGGGAGCCGCCGCCGGCGAGCGGCGGCAGGCGGCGGCCGGCCGGCCAACCGGCCGGTTCGGCCGCCTACATGTGTCCGGGCCCGATTTTCGGCCCGGACGGTCCGATTCGAACGTTTTTGGGGTCCTCGGACCCGTTTTTCGACGTTCCGGACTCAATTTTGGCATTTTCAGAGCCGTTCGGGGCTTCTACAATCCCGATCAATCCTGGGTCACTCAGAAAAATTTTTCGAAATTTGTGACACATATTTTCGGACCCCTGAAGCTACGACGTCCGAAAATAGGGGGGCAACTGATACGTCATCACAAAATAATCTTGATTGAGCACGAATCTCGAGGCAAAATCAATCCGAAAACTTCAAAAATTAATTTCGGGAGCATATGAACTCCGATTTCAACGAGCTTACAGTCAAACTGAGCGTCTCAGAAATACGAACCCAACGACACCAAGATCAACTCAATCCAAGCCCAAATGAGTCCGAATCAAGGGTTCAAAGCGCTGTTGGAAGGTTCAAACCACAATTTGAGTTACCAAACGGTCTCTGATTTTGACGAGCTTATACTCGAATCGAACGGCTCGACGAGACGAATCCAACGAGCCCAAGATCATCAAATTCCGAAATCATTAAGGCCTTCAAATGTCCAACGAACGGTGCATGATCGAAGGATTCGATATCGGCCGTCAATTCGGATCACTCCCAATTCGCCCTTGATCTCACGCCTATTTACGGGCTATGCCACTCCAGAAAAACTATAAATAGAGCCCTCATTCTACACCAAGGGACTCAAGTGAAGAGAGAGAAGAAGAAGAGAAGGAGAAGGAGAAAGGGGAATAGGAGATTCCTCACCTCCTCGACCACCGCCGCCGGAGCTTTTCCTGCCGCCTGAAGACGCCGGAATTCTGCCGGATTTGGAGGAAACGCCAAGAATTCGTAGAAGAAGAGAAGGAGAAGGAGAAAGGGGAATAGGAGATTCCTCACCTCCTCGACCACCGCCGCCGGAGCTCTTCCTGCCGCCTGAAGACGCCGGAACTCTGCCGGATTTTCAGGGAACGCTAGGAATTCACAGAAATTTTGTAAACTCACTAGAAGAAACAAATTGTATTTTGATTATCCCAATTTGTGGGACGAATCAGCCACCTGTAATCTGCAAAATCACTAGTGGAACTTTACAACTGGGCGAGGCCCCGTGGTTTTTTCCCTTTTTTGGGTTTTCCACGTAAAAAACCTTGGTGTTCAATCTCTTTTCCTGTTTGTGTGTTAAACTTACGTGCAACGCTCGGACGCAAATTCATAAACTCTACCACCGCGTATTTTCTAACACGCAACAATTGTAATAGAATAATTGATTAATATAATGATCAACTGTTACTGGCCGATTTTTTTTAAAAATAAACCAACTTTCATTCAATACTTGGGAAAATACGAAGGCCCACGAGAAGACAAAATAAAATTACAATGCTTGAAAAGAAATCTCCAAATAACTATGAAGGAACAATGTAAATGCTAGACTGACTCATGAAAGAAAATTTTGCAACCACCCAGTCGCCAAGAAAGGATCATCCATTGGACATTTGAACGCAACAAATCACAAAGCAACCAGAGGAGCGCCGTAAGAATCTATATCATTCCAGAAGCTTAAGAAAACCAACAATCATAATTGAACCATCAAGGTTGCTAGCAACCAAAGACAAGTTGGATTTGTGCAGAACGAAGCCTCATAATAGTCCAAAATCTGGCCCAACAACAGAAAGAAAGAACAAGCCAGGAAACCCCTAAATAAAAAAAATCCACCCAGCCCTAGAACCGAAATTCACACCAACCAGAGACAAGAAAACACAACATCCGAAAAAGACATCCAACTGGTCGATAAACTTACATTTAGCTAGTAATAGGGATGCGGATGGTATCATGGTAACTAGGATTGTTGTATAATAAAGACAATATGATTGGGATAATATCACCGAGATTATTTGACAAATTATAGTGGTGATAGTCAAGGAGTATACGAGGTGGTCTATGGTTTAGGGTCAAGGGGATTGCCCTACGGCCACTCTTGTCAAATAAGGCCGTATGGTAGTTCGCTAGGCAATCTTTAGCTCAAACCTTGAGAGAAAGGACAAACAACATTGTAAAAATAATGTTGATAAATTTTATTATTTTGTAATTCAATCAAACATTTGACGATAACAAGGGCTGTGCCGATTACAATGCTAAACTATGACTTCATTTAGGACAACTTTCTTATAATTTTTTAAAGCAGCTTTCTAATCAGGAAGAAAGTTGTCCCAAATAAAATCATGATAAAGCATGTAGGCTTGACATCAAAATAAAATATTAATTGCCCACACTTAACGCTCTGCTCTTCATCTTCTATCAACCGCAACATTAACAACAAATATACTTTTCCACATGAGAAGTAAATAAGTAATACTGCAAATGTGTGCATCCAACTACTAATATATGCGATAATACGACTGAAGGTGATTCTTATATGACTGTCACCGAGTTTTCTCAGTTTAGGTATTTAAGAAATCGATTTTAGTAATCTTAATTCCCTTAATTTTTGTTAATAAACTTATTGAATAATATATTTTTTATTAGATTGGTCTGAAATTAGAACCAACTAGAAACAAGTATGGTGAAGGCCAGCTGTGAGTCAAGTCGACTTGCCAGCCAGCTTGAGCTCGATCTACTTGATAAATGACTTATGAGCAGAGATTTATTGAGCTAACAAGTAAAATTTGAACCAGGTTTAACTCTAATCATTAGCCCACTAGCCGGCTTATTTTAAAAAAAAAAAGTTTAAAAATATTGTTTTCAAATGCACTTAAAATATATTAGAATATAATATTTTTAGTATAAAGTTGTCATAAACGAAATCTAAACATACTTAGAAGCCTAAATATAGAAAGTGATAGACTTCTACATTAGTCATTAGCATAATATAAAGCAGTAAATAATAATATAAATGCATAATAACTGTTGCGGGCTAGAAATTACGCGGCGATAGAGATTTTATTCTACGTCTTAGTGTTGTACGTATAACTAGCACACACAGAGAACACGAGATTTTTTACGTGGAAAACCTTTAAAAGGGAAAAACCACGAGGCCTAGCCCAGTTGAAAATGGTTCCACTAGACTTTGAGTTTGTTACAAAGGACTGAATCACCTCCAGGGGTGATCAGATTACAATCAATTACTTAAGTAAGACGTCGAGTCTTCGGCGGGACGTAGGGACTGAGTGTCGGGCCTTGAACAAGACGTCGGGTCTTTGGCAGGACGCAGGAGCTGAACGTCGGGCCTTAAGGTGGTGGTCCGGCGAGGTTCTGTGGTGGTCCGGCGAGGTTCCTGCGGTGGTCCGGCGGTGGTTCCTGCGGTGGTCCGACGAGATTCCTGCGGTGGTCCGGCGAGGTTCTGCGGTGGTCCGGCGGCTGTCGAGGAGGAACTCCTTCCTTCTTTTCTTCCTTCTCTTCTTCATTCTCTTTTCTTCTTCTCTCTCTTGCTTGGATCCTCTCCTGTAAAGAATGAGGGCTCTATTTATAGATTTTTTGGAGTGGCATGGTCCGTAAATAGGTGTGAGATCAAGGGCGAATAGGGAGTGGTTCGAATGGACGGCTGATAGTGAACCCTTAGATCGTGCACCGTTCGTTGGACATTTGGTGGCCTTAATGATGTCGGAATTCAGCGATCTTGGGCTCGTTGGATTTGTCTCGTCGAGCCGTTCGATTCGAGTATAAGCTCGTCAAAATCAAAGATTGTTTGGTAACTCAATTTGCTGTTTGAACCTTCCGGCAGCACTTTGACTGTAAGCTCGCTGAAAACGGAGTTTGGGTGCAACCAAAATTAATTTTTGAAGTTTCAAACTATCTTTTGCCTCGAGATTCGTGCCCGATTAAGCTAATTTTTTGACGATGTATCAATAACATTTCTGAGTTCTTCAAAATTATTAAAAAAAAAACTTTAATTATGTGATGCTGGAACGCTGATGCAAGACAGCAGGAATAGTGGGCTGACATAGTGAAGGCGGGATGCGTACTTTCTTTTTTCGATCTGTTGAGGCGGCCGAAAAGCTTGGGTAAGTCGAAAATGGCGGAGAGGAAGAGGGAGGCCGTTCTAGAAGAGGGAAATTTTTTCAAATTTTCAAATTTTAAAAGGAGTCTGAACCGTCCCTGAATAATCTGCCTGAGAGCCGTCCGTTTCTTCTATAAATAACGGGCATCCTTACCAGTCCAATTCATTAACCCAACTGTTCTTTTCACTGTAGTCGAAGCAAATTAAAGCCTTTCAATTCCTCTTCCATTCCTCATCTCATGGGGAAGAAGAATAACCACTCTTCCCCAGCAGCTGCTGAAAGTTCTGAAACTGAAGCTGTTGATAATCTAAAAAACCTCAATGGCCAACTCGTGAAGGAAGTGGCAGAGTGCCTCAAACAAATTGAACAACTCCAGTTTCAGCTATCTGCATTAGCCTCCCATCACAACATCATCGCATTAATGGCGATGATCTACCTCCTTCACCTCCTCATAAGTTATATCTCCCTCCATATTTCTTCCCAAAACATTCTCGCCCAACTTCTCATCTCCTTATCTGAAAACCCCCGTTATGCTCGAACTCTCTGTTTTTTTTTTTTTTTTTTTTATGAAAGTTTAAAAGCTAGCTTATATTTAAACATTTATTTAATTTAAAATAGATCAGAAGATCATGAGTTGGCACTATCTCGTGTTTGGAGCATTCGAGGAAGATTGAAGATGCCGAGCACGATGGTGCAAGAAAATGAAAGAAATGGATCTGTTCTGCTGCTGTTGCTACGGCTTCATTCTGTGTTGTTGCTGCTGTAGTGACCTTGTGCTGCTCTAAGAGCACTAATCCTAAAAATTAGTTGTGGAATTTAGATTAATGAGTAGCATGGTTTTATCTATTTAATGCATGTACTGTTATTTATTAGTTTTATCATTGTTGATATGTTTCCTTCTCTTAATTTTTAGTTTGATAGAGATATTTCATCATTTTACTTAAAAATGAGCAAAAATAATAGTGGCTGTATATTGGTGCAGCGGCTATCAGTAGAAGAGAAGAAAACCGAAGGGAGAAGCAATGGAACAGTAGAGTTCCTTGCAGCAACTAGTATTACTGTGTTAAAGAGATAAGCTGCGTTTTTCTCAGCTTCTACAGCCATATAACTAAACATTACGGAAATTAAAAATAGAAAAGCAGCTGAAAGTAACTAGTACTAGGCATAACAGAAAAAGGCAATTCTCAGAGAATAAGGGGTAGCGGGAGTCCTCCTACCTCCCAAGTTCCGCCAGCACAGTGCGGCTTAACTGATGTCCGCATCAGCTCTCCCCCGGCGCTCCGAAGGGCTCGACTCCGACGAGGTGGTAGTAGGTTGTGCATCATCAGGAGGATGGAAATTGTATAAGTCTGCCACATTGAAGGTGGACGCGGTGCGAATATCTTCGGGTAAGTCAATGACATAGGCATTGTCATTGATCTTGCTGAGTATAGGAAAGGGCCCTATTTTTCTGGGACAAAGCTTGGAATATGTTCCTTGCGGATAGCGCTCTCGCCGCATCCGAAGCATTACTAAATCTCCCACGTTGAATGACTTAAATCGGCGGTGGCTATCAGCATTTTGCTTGTACTTGTAATTGGCCTTTTGCAGATTTTCCTTGACTGACCTGAGAGTATCTTGAACTTCATTAATTGTTTTGCCGGCTAAGGTTTTGCTGCCTTTAGGTAGAATGGCGAGGTCTACCATTTGGTTGGGAATTTTTGTGTAGACTACCTGAAATGGGCAAAGTCCCGTCGATCTATTGAAGGACACATTATAAGCAAACTCCGCATGAAATAGCATTTCTTCCCATTTCTTTTGATTGTCCTGCACCAAACATCTCAGCATATTCCCGAGCGTCCGATTGACCACTTCCGTTTGGCCATCGGTTTGTGAATGATAGGCTGAGCTGAGTTTTATGTCAGTATTAAGTCTCTTCCACAACTCTCGCCAGAAATGGCTCACGAATTTCACGTCTCGGTCGGAAGTGAGGCTGCGCGGTACTCCATGTAAACGCACAATTTCTTAAAATAAAAGTTGTGCTATATTGACCACATCAAAGGTTTTCTTACAAGGGACGAAGTGCGCCATCTTCGAGAAGCGATCGACCACCACCATGATAGAGTCGGATCCCCTCTTGGTCCGCGGCAAGCCCAACACAAAATCAAGTGATAAATCTTCCCATATAGAATCGGGATGGGAAGAGGGAGATAAAGTCCGATATTTTGAGCCGTCCCTTTGAATCGTTGACAAACAAAACATTTTTCAACAAATCTCGTGACGTCACGTCGTAAGTGTGGCCAAAAGAAACACGATTGTAGTAGCTCTACTGTTTTATCCCTTCCCATGTGGGCTGCCAGACCTTCGCAGTGCAGCTCTCAGATTAATTGATGTCGCCATGATGAATATGGAATACAGAGACTATTTACTTTGAATAAAAACCCTTGCTGTAAGGAATAGCTTTGGGTGGTCGGCCTTGCAAACTTCCCAGATATCCGAAAAATCATTGTCTGAGGCATAGAGTTCCTACAACATTTGTAGTCCTACAATCTTTGTTTGTAAACGGACGAGCAATGCGGACCGCCTACTCAATGCATCGGCGACTCTGTTACTCCTCCCCGCCTTATGCTTGATCACGAAGGTGAATCGCTGAAAGAAAACTATCCAGCGAGCGTGCATCCTGTTAACGTTCTTCTGGCTGTTAATATACTGCAAGGCGTGATTATTGCTACACAAAATGAAATCGCGGTGCAGCAGATAGTATTCCCACAGTTTCAAGGCGCGAACAACTGCGTATAATTCTTGCTCATAAGCCGACCAATTCTGGCGGGATGCACTTAATTTTTCGCTGAAGTATTCCACCGGCTTACCGTCTTGTGACAGAACAGCTCCCACTCCTATAGCGGAGGCATCTGTATCGACCTAGAACGGTTTGTCGAAATCGGGAAAGGCCAAAACCGGTGTCGAGCTGAGAGCAGCTTTGATCAACTCAAAACTCCGTTGCTGATCCCGCCCCCATGCGAATTTTGTGGACTTTAGGTAATTGGTGATAGGCGTCGTGATCTCCCCGAATCCTTTGATGAAGCGCCGATAATAATTGGCCAAGCCATGTAAACTTCTCACTTCATTTATGGACTTGGGCGCCGGCCAGTCCTGGATAGCGGTAATCTTCTGATGTGATGTCTTGATTATGTCGGAAGACAAAACGAAGCCCAGGAATTGGATTTCAGTTGCGGCAAAATTACACTTATCTAAATTGATAAGCAATTGGTGGTTACATAGGGTTTCAAAAATGGACTGCACCTGGATTATATGATCAGCAAAAGATGAGCTGAAAACAAGTATATCGTCAAAATATACAACACAACACTTATCTAAATACGGTTTGAGGACGTTGTGCATTAGCCGCATGAATGTAGAGGGGGCGTTGCAGAGGCCGAACGACATCACTCGCCATTCGAATAAGCCCTCGACCGTCTTGAAAGCAGTCTTCCATTCGTCTCCGGGACGAATACAGATCTGATGGTAGCCGCTCCGGAGATCTAACTTGGAGAAAACGGTGGCTCCCGCGAGCTTATCCAGGAGATCATTGATCCGGGGAATGGGAAATTTGTACTTGACGATGATGCGATTTATGGTGCGTCTGTCTATGCATAAATGCCATTGCCCATCTTTCTTTGGCACGATAAGCGCCGGAACGGCACAAGGACTAAGACTAGGTTGGATGAACTGTTTTTGCAACAATTCTTGGACAATATGGCTCAGGATCGTATGCTTCTTAGGACTCATCCGGTAATGGGGAAGGTTCGTTAACACTGCGCCGGGGACAAACTCAATTTGGTGCTATAGTGACCGGAGGGGCGGTAATGAAGGTTGCAATTCCAGAGCAGTCACTTCTTTAAATTTCTGGAGTAAAGCTTTAATGGATTGATTAACCACATGATCATCCTTTCTAGCAGTGTCTTCTAACACCAGTGCCAGCAAAGCAAGATTCTCATCCTGACTTTTCAAGAGGGCCGGGCCAGATACTACTCTAGCATAAATGAGGCTGTGAGTGGACGTTGATGAAGGAGCGGCGGCACCTGCGGGTAATAATTTTAACCGTTTTCCTTTCCACTAAGTAGTATACGTGTTGGCTCGACCGTCGTGCAACGCTCCATTATCTATTGCCAAGGTCTGCCCAAAATGAGATGACAAACGTCCATGTCTATGACGTCGCAAGTGACATGACACAAGTAATTTTTGCCAATGGAAAACGTCACGTTGCAAAGATCAGTCACAGTAAATTCTAATCACTTCTTAATCCATTTGATTTTATATGGATTTGAAATTTTTGTGACTTTGAGTTGGAGCGCCTGGACTACCCCACGAGAAATGATATTCTCCGTACACCCGCTGTCGATCACGACATTACAAACCTTTCCATTGATGGTACATTTGGAACAAAATAGGTTGTGCCGCTGTTTACTAATTGAAGTCCTTGGGGGAATAAGTAATTTCTGAACCACACAGAGCACGGGTTCGCCGACGTCCCCTTCCACCTCCTCGCAAGCTTCGTCAGCCTCCACTTCATTTCCCTCCAGATCGCCTTCGTCGTCCCCTTCGATGAATTGAGCTTGATGTCGGGAAGGACATTCATTAGATTTATGTCCCGGTTGTAAGCATCTAAAGCATTTAATGTTGGACGGTTTGGCATACGGATTATCTCGGCCTCCCATAGCTCGCGGTCGGAAATGTAATTTGTCTTCTCCTGTCAACTTCACTTCTGTTGGCTTCACAGGGTTCGAACTAGAAGCGAGATCTTTAGCTTGAGTACCTCCGGTTTTATAATTCCATGGATTAACCTCAGTGAATGTCCTTCGCGCCACTATGGGCTTATATGATCTTTGCAACTGGACCTCACCCTTAAGTGCGAAGTTCACTGCTTGGGAAAGTGTCCACACCGAATTGAGTTCCAATTTGTCCAGAAATTCCTTCCTTCAAGACACCGGTGTAACGGGCGACGAGTTGATTTTCTGATTCCAAAAAATCATTGCGGGCGCTGAGCCTATAAAACTCCTATTTATACTCGCTGACCGAGCGATTTCCTTGCTTGCAATGTTGGTATTGAATGTACAGGAGATGTTCAAAATCCATGGGTAAGAAATGCTGTCTCATTAATTGCTTCATGCGGATCCAACTCCTCACAGCTCCTCTGCCTTCTCGTCGGCGGCTTTTGGAGTACCTGCATCCACCAAGCGCTTGCTCCCCCCTTTAAGCGGCGGGCGACGTACTTTACTTGTTTGGCCGGAGGGATTTCCATGTATTCGAAGAAGTTTTCGACCGCCGCTTCCCAATCTAAATAGTCTTCGATATGCAGTCTCCCTTAAAAAAAAAAAGGAATATCAAGTTTGATGCGCATACCTTCGTGTTCGGTTCTCATCGGACGTTGTCTTCTCATTCTATCAGCTCTCGGTAACGGAAATTCCTCCTCCACATCCGATGGTTCACCTTCAGAAATAGATTCAAACTCGGAATCTGTAACTTCTGGGCATACAATAGGACGCCGTCTCGGAAGGACTTCTCCCCGTAACGGTCTTCTAAGCGCCGGTATGGTTGCCGGAACTGCCGGGTGAGCTACTGGATTGTTAGCCACCCGGACTTGCTGCATTTCATCGCGCATTTCGTCCGCAAATCGTGCAAAGTTATTGATGAGCTCCTCCAATTGCTTGGATGTTTGCCTTTGCGTTTCCCACAACGCCTCCAAGCTCTGATCGCTGTCGGTTCTGGGTCGGCTGCTCTTCGCCATTGACGCCGGCACTAGCTCTGATACCAGTTTTGGTGCAGCGGCTATCAGTAGAAGAGAATAAAACCGAAGGGAAAAGAAATGGAACAGTAGAGTTCCTTGCAGCAACTAGTATTACTGTGTTAAAGAGATAAGCTGCGTTTTTCTTAGCTTCTACAGCCATATAAACTAAACATTACGGAAATTAAAAATAGAAAAGCAGCTGAAAGTAACTAGTACTAGGCATAACAGAAAAAGGTAATTCTCAGAGAATAAGGGGTATTGGGAGTCCTCCTAGCTCCCAAGTTCCGCCAGCACAGTGCGGCTTAACTGATGTCCGCGCGCGTCATATATTCAATTTGTGTTGAAATTAATATTTTTTTCTAATAATTTTTAAATATGATGTTAACATTTATACATATGAGTATTATAAACTTTTAATATTATTTTACCTTCGCATTTTATTTTAATGTATCAAATATGACATTATAAAATTAATATTTTTATAATTTAATAGCATGATTTAGATAAGGATGAGATGTATTGTAAAATTAATGATAATTATGAGTTAAATAATACTCTAATTAATTAAGATTGTTATAGAACTATTATAAAGAAATTATATATATTTTTTTAAAGTTAGATCCATGAAGCAACCTTAAAAAAATAACCACCAAATAAAATTTTGTTTGCATTCTAAAAAATAAAGCAGTAAAAAAGCTATCACAAATTAGATAACGAGACTCATGTTAACCAAAGATTATTTTTTAACTTCTTTCTGAAGTACTTTTTAGTAAATAATTTTTAGGCATGCTTATGTTTAACTACAAAAATGATTAGGCTTGCTTATGTCACAATAACTACAAAAATGATTAACTAACCTAACAACTAAAATATGGTTCAATGTTTAGGCTTGCTTATGTTTCATTGTAGAAGCCCACACAGTTGGTTTCTCACACCGCGATAAGTTTTCAAACCGTTTGTCACGCCCCAAGATCAAACTTGGAAAGAATGTCAATCAATTACTCCAACAATTTACCAGAGTTATCTAAAAACCATCAGTAAGCAATCTATCAAACATCTATAAAATTTAAACATCAATATATCAGTCGATTCATATCTCAAAACATCATGTACAATACTCAAGAACTACACTATCAATACAAGTAAAGAAACTATCCTGTCCTGAGTACAAAAGAATCATCAATCGACCAAAAGACAAAACCTGAAGATCTGGATCAATTCCTATCTCCTGCTCCCAAGCCCTGACCTGAAAATATCAACCACATATAATGAGCTTTACAAAGCCCAGCAGGTCACCTAATACCTATAACTGAAATCAAAGCACGGCGATGCTATCAATATGCATGTCAATCTATCAATCCGTATCAGTTAATGGTCAATGAGTCTATGCAGCGGAAATCAATAGTCAATAAAACCAGTCAATGCAGCGGCAGGCAAATCGATAAATTAACTCAATCAATCCATATCCGTCAATCAAATCGATGCTGTCGAATCAATGAAATCAGTCGAGAAAAGCGATACGGAACAATGAATCTATAAAGCAGTCAATACAATGTAGAAATAGTAGGCAGTAGTACAATGAATCTATAGGCAGTAGTACGATGTCCATGTTCATGCTTTCAATGCAATATTTATATCTATCTATGTCCATATCAATGCTCAGTAGTCAATCGATGAAATCAATATAATCCGTACGATACAGTAAATTCGATCAAATCAATATGGCAGAAATCGATAAAGCAATAAATCCGTAAATCAATACAGCAATCATGCAATTCAATACTATATACTGAACAAGTACAATCTACTGGCTATGTTGCTGTTGTAGAATCCATATTGCTGTTGTAGATATCATTTACATTGGTTCAATCAATAAGAGTCGTCACTCTTTTCGCCCGTCGGCATATCAATAAACTCCTTATGACTCCCATTAATATATCAATAATCAATGTTTAAAGGAAAGCCCGTCGGCCCACCATCCTGTACAGGTCTATCAATCTTCAACCAATGTTCAACCAGGTTCCACTTGTGATCAGTATCAATAATCAATCAATAATCAATATTAAAGCAATCATATCAATAATCATATGCATCTCGATTCAATCTATCAATTTCAGTCAAAATAGAAATCATACGAAAATCGGGCAGAGTAACGGTAGTCTATCGAATTTACACAAAAATCCTGCAAAAAGATACAAATTCCGAATTTCTCCAAATTACCAACGAATATCCACGGCATCAATACAAGACTATCAATGTAAAGAATCCAAATCAAATCAAGTCCTGATAATTTTCTATTCAAGTAAAATCGCGTAGAATCAATTCCGACCGGTAAAATCTTTGTAGAATACAGTCAAATCGTGTATAATAGTCATATCTATAACATACTAAAAGTTGTGCGGTGAAAGTTGTGTCAATACAAAATCAGGTCTAAAAGTAGATTATGAAAACACAAAATAGTGCACAACTCGATCAAAACACAATATCTTCAAAAACAGAAACAGGGTTCGGAGTCCTTACCACGAGATCTACACTTTCTCCAACAGCAGCGTCGGACGAAAAGCGCTCCGCGGCCTCCAAAACCAAGCTTTTCCTCTTTTTCCCTTTCTCTTTCTCTCTCCTCAAAATATCTGATTTTAAAATCTAATTTTCTCTCTCCTCAAAACGAGCTCATTTCCTTATATCTTACTCAGATTGGCCTGGCCGATCGCCAGATCATCCCGGGACGATCAGATCAAATCCTGATCGTCCTGGACAGTTCCCAGGGCTGTTGTCTGGCCGATAATTTCTACAGTACAGATCGGCCTGGACGATCTCAACATCGTCCCAGACGATCTGTACAGAAATCCTTCCAGAAAACTCACCAGAAATCAGCTGTTTTCAATGCACTGATCGGCCTGGACGATCTCAACTTCGTCCTGGCCGATTCTGGGAGGAAAATCCAATTCAGAGAGGAACAGTAAGGGAACGAGATCTTACACCGGATCTACAATTTTGGGGGCCAGGTCAGTTCGATCGACCCAAGCTTGAACCAGACATACGCAACACAGCTAGTGATCCAGTGCCTACGCAATGTAGGTCAAAATCTTTGCTGTTACATTGGACCCAATCAGCCCACGAGTTTTTAATAATCAGTATTACCAAAATTTGAAGTAAAGAATAGGCCTTTTGAGGTCCAACCAATTTCTTGCTAAGGAGACCCACAGTAGGCCTACAGTCAATAACCCTAAACCCTAAATCCTAAACTCTAAACAACAAATACTTTCATATTACATGTTACAGTTGATTCTAACTTGATATATCATCAAAAAATTATCTTGATCGGGCACGAATCTTGAGGGAAAAATCATGTTGGAAACTTCAAAAATTAAATTGGAGACCATTTGAACTCCGGTTTCAGCAAACTTATAGTTGAATTAAACGTCTGAAAAATACGAACCCAACGACACCAAATTCAACTCAATCCGAGCCAAAATGAGTCCAAATCAAGGAACTGAAGTGCTGTTGGAATGTTCGAACAACAATTTGGATTACCAAACATTTTCCAAACATTACGTGCTTATAATCAAATCGAGCGCCTCGATGAGACAAATCCAACGAGCCCAAGATCGTTGAATTCAAACATCATTAAGACCTTTAAATGTCTAACAAACAATCCACGATCAAGGGATTCAATATCGGTCGTCCATCTAACTATTCCCAATTTACCCTTGATCTCTCATATATTTATGGGCCATGCCACTCCAGAAATCTATAAATAGACCCCTCTTTTCTCTTGAAAGGGGGACTCCAAGAAAGAAGAGAATAAGAGAAGAGAAGGAAGAAGTGAAAGAAGAAGCTCCTCCGCTGGACCACCACCTGAGGCTGTGAGCTTTGCCGGACCACCACTTGAGGCCCTGAGCTCCGCCGGACCACCACTTGAGGCTCTGAGCTCCATTGGACCACCACTTAAGGCCCTCACCTCCGCCGGACCACCGCCTGACTTCATTGCTCCACCGGACCAACACCTAAGTCCCGGACATCTCTCGGACCACCACCTGAGGCTTGGACTTCTGCCAGACTACCACCTGAGGCTTGGACTTTTGCCGGACCACCACCTGAGGCCCAAACTTCTGCAGGACAACCGCTTGATGCCTGGAGTTCTATCAAAGTACTGCCCTACTACTATTGTCTTTCGGACCCTTATCTTATGCCGACTACGATCCTTCCAACATTCGTCGGCTACTATGGTCCTTCCGACCTCCATCACCTGACAACAATGTTTTTGACCCCAATTTCCTACCAACTATGGTTTTTCGGACCTCTGTCTCCTGCCAACTACGGTCTTTCTGACCTCCATTACCAGATAACAGTCTTTCTGACCTCTATCCTATCGACTATGGTCGTGCCGACCAAACAAACATGTCTATATTAATTGTAACTCCCACCATGTAATGCGCACTATATGATGTACATTTGTACCATCAAGCCAAGGCATTCTCCCAAGGAAAGGCCTCATTTGTAATCAACTGCAAATACTAGTGGATTCATTCAAATTGGGTCAGGCCCCGTGGTTTTTCCACCCTTTTAGGAATTTCCAAGTAAAAACTCTTGTGTCTCTTATGAACGCTACACCCTCTCTCTTATCTGATTGCGTACTGGATCTTTGTGCAATACTAAGACGTTAAACTTCATATTTCTCCACCACAACAAACATTCTAGAACGCAACATAAGTAAATTTATTTTTCCACATAAGAAGTAATACTCCAAATGTGTGCATCCAACTACTAATATCCTAATCTAGCTAGCATGTAGGTTTGACATCAAAATGAAATATTAACTGCCCGCACTTAACGTTCTGCTCTTCATCTTCTATCAACCACAACATTAACAGCAAATACTTACAGATTGCATGTCGCACTTCATTCTAAATAAATTTATTTTTCCACATGAGAAGTAATACTTCAAATAATACGACTGAGCGAGGCTCTTATAAGAATGTCACATAGTTTTCTGAGTTGAGCATAGGTATTTAGGAAATCGATTTTAGAATCTTAATTCCCTTAATTTTTGTTAATAAACTAATTTAATAACAATTTTTTTTTTAATTAGATGTATCTGAAATTAGAATAAACTATGTACCGATAGGGTGTAAGTAAGTCAAGTCGACTCATGAGTCAACTTGAGCTCGACTTGATAAATGACTTCTAAGCCAGGCTTTGCTGAGCTAATGAGCTAAACTTGAGTTAGATTTGACTCTATTCATTAGCCCACAAGTCGACTTGTTTAAAAAATATTAATATAAAATGCACTTAATCTATTAGAATATAGTATTTTCATTACAAAATTGATAAAAATGTTTAAAAATAATTCCATTTTCTTATATTAAATTATTATTATTATTATTTTAATTTCTCATTTTGTTTACAATTTTATTATAATAATTATTTATTTATTTTTTTCATAATAAAAAAGTTAGTAACAAAAGAAATCTAAACATACTTAGAATTGCCTAAATATAGAAAGTGATAGACTTCTTCATTAGTCATTAGCATAATATAAAGCAGTAAATAATAATATAAATGCATAATGACATTTATGAGTTCTTATCTCGATCTATTGAGGCGGCCGAAAAGCTTGGGTAAGTCGAAAATGGCGGAGAGGAAGAGGGAGGCCGTTGTAGAAGAGAGAAAAGTTTTTAAATTTTCGATTTAAAAAAAAAAACTTTAATTATGCGATGCAGCAAAGTTATACACTAAAATCATAACAGAACATAGAGAAAGAAAATGGCGGAGAGGTAGCCGAATAGTGCGTACTTTCTTATCTCCATCTGTTGAGGCGGCCGAAAAGCTTGGGTAAATCGAAAATGGCGGAGAGGAAGAGGGAGACCGTTCAAGAAGAGGGAAAAGTTTTCAAATTTTCGATTTTTAAAAGGAGTCTAAACCGTCCCTGAATACTCTGCCTCAGAGCATCCTTACCAGTCCAATTCACTAACCCAACTGTTCTCTTCACTGTAATAGAAGCAAATTAAAGCCTTTCAAACCCTCTTCCATTCCTCATCTCATGGGAAAGAAGAATAACCACTCTTCTCCAGCAGCTGCTGAAAGTTCTGAAACTAAAGCTATTGATAATCTAAAAAATCTCAATGGCCAACTCGTGAAGGAAGTGGAAGAGTGCCGCAAACAAATTGAACAACTCCAATTTCAGCTATCTACATTAGCCTCCCACCACAACATCCTCGCCGGGGGCGATCACAACGTCTCTTCCATAGCTGAGAGACATATCACTAAAGCTGCTGCACATGACAAGGCGGAGATGGCCGTGAAGAAGACAGAGTCGGCTGCTGCTGCTCAATTTGAAGCGGAAGAAATGCTGCTGCTTTTCCTTATTAGTGAGAAAGATGAGATTCAAAGCAATATGGAGCGCATTATAGTGGATAAGGATTGCGCTATTTGGTGTTTGGATCAGTCTTTGGAGCAATCGAGGAAGAAATCAGATGTAGAGCTTGCTCGTGGAAGAAAATGAAAGAGATGGATCTGTTCTGCCGTTCTTGCTACAACTTCATTCTGTGAGGAAAGAATATTCATATGAACTTTTTATATAAGTTTATATGATTTTGTTTTGATGTAAAAAAGATGACATTCCAAAATTCATATTTTTATACAAGTTTGTAGCTTGAATTATTTAAGGATGAGATTTAGGTTAAAATTAATGATCAATGTGAGTTAAACTTTTATTGAATTGTTAGCTTATAAAGGGAGCATAAATATCATCAAATTTAGTTCTAAACTTTTGATTAATTATTAATTATTAGTTAGCATAAATATTGATAAAAATGAATATTCATATGAGCTTTTAGCAACGTAATAAAAAAATAAAATATAATAATATCATTAATTAAACATAATCATCCCGATCTATTTCAAACTCCTTATCCGTCTTGTCATTTCAACGATTTAATAAATTTAAATTTAAAGTCTTATAATAGAAATTGATATATCATCAAAAAATTATCTTGATCTGCCACGAATGTCAAAGCAAAATCAAGTTAGAAAATTCAAAAATTAAATTAGAGACCATCTAAACTCCGATTTTAGCAAACTTATAGTAAAACTGAACGTCTCAGAAATATGAACCCAACGACGCCAAATTCGACCCAATCCGAGCTCAAATAGATCCAAATCAAGGATCTGAAACACATTTGAAAGGTTTAAACCATAATTTGGATTACCAAATGGTTTCCAAACGTAACATACTTATAGTCGAATTGAGTAACTCGATGAGACGAATCCAACGAGCCCAAGATCGTCAAATTCTGTTATTATTAAGACATTCAAAGGTCCAGTACACGGTTTATGATCAAGGGAATCAACACCAACCGTCTATTCAAACCACTCCTAATTTATCCTTGATCTTCCTTCCATTTACTAGACTCTACTATCAGAAAACTATAAATAGACTCTCATTTCTCATGAGAGGGGACCATAGCAAGAAGAGAAAACAAGGAAATAAGGAAACAAGAAGAGAAGGAAGAAAATGAAGAGAAGGAAGAGAGATATATTGCCACCAAACTCTTCCTCGACCACCGCCGGAATTCCACCCGGTAGCTAACCGACGCTAGAGTTCTGTCCGACCGCCAACTAAAGCCGGAGTTCTGCCCGACAACCGACCAATGTCAGAGTTCTGTCTGACCTCCATCTGATGCCGGAGTTCTTCCTGACAGCCGGCTGACGTCGGATTTTCTTCCAACTGTCAATTGAAGTTGGATTTCCTCCCAACCACCAAACATTCTCGGATTTTCGATCTCTGTTTGTAACTGGATTTCAACCCGATAGTTGATTATTCTAATATGATCGTCCTCAATTTCAAGGACGAGTCAGTCACTTGTAATCAATTCAAACACTAGTTGAATCTTTTTCTATTGGACGTGGCCCCATGATTTTTTCCTTTCTTCAGGATTTTTCACATAAAAATTTTGGTATTCTTTCATCTTCTGTTTGTGTGATGGATATTCGTACAACATTGAGATGAAAAATTCTAACTCTATCACTGCATATATTCTAACCCACAATAGAAATATATAGGAGTTTTTTGGTTGGAGGAAGAATGAATTCAGAGTAAAAAATATATAGATATAAATTATTTATCATTAAAATTTTCTCATATATGATAGAAATGTCTTTTATTTTTATTCAGAAATATATGTTACGTCAGTCGTGTGGTGGTTCGAAAGTGACAATTAGGTGCTCGGGTGATAATGATAATTGGGTGAATGGATGACAATGGTGGTCAGGTGGTGCTCCGATAGCAGTGTTGCTCAAGTGTAGCTTCAGATTCTTCAAGTCGCTGAGCTCTCTTGTATCTCTAGCCCAAAGCCTTCTTCATATAGAGAGTAAGAGTCTATTTAGACCTTTTTGAGATTTACATGCATGATAAATTTTAAGGAAATTCAAAATATTCCATCAAATAATTCGTTATTGATTTCATTGATCATAGAGCATTTATTTAGTATTAAAGTGCCTTAATATTGCACAAATTAAGCCATCTTAGGCTTGGTTGATTCATCTCCTTGAAACTTTAATTTGACTATAAGCATGCCAATTATTGATATCATTTGAACCTTCAATTAGTTTTCTAAAGATTTTAACTACGTCTGAAGCTCTTGATCTAGGCTTATTTGACTTTGATCATATCATTTTTTGTGTCGCTGGGTTTGTTTGATCGAGCCGTTCATTTTGACTAGCTATAAGTTGAAATCAGAGTTTAAGTGATACAAATTTAATTCTAAAAATTTTCAATTCTAATATGCATCGATCTATATTCGTGCTTGGTTAAGCCAATTTTTAATCATGCATGGCTTACTCCCCTATTTTAAGATGTCATAATCTCATATGCACGAAAATCATAACAGGATTAGTATGTTGACCAAGTCAAGGCGGGAGATGTGCTTATCTCGACCTGTCAGGCGGCCGAAAAGCTTGGGGGAGTTGGCGGAAACTCGCCGGAGAGGAAGCCGGACGCCGTTGCAGAAGAGGGAAAGATTTTAAATTTTCTATCTTTTAAACGGTCTCACTGCCATCCGGTTCTCCTCTACGGTTAGAATACAGATTCATTAGCAAGCACTCTCTAAAGCTCTATAAATAAACGGCAATCTTATCAGTCCAAATCACTTAACCCAACTGTTCTCTTTAGAATAAGTAAATTCAAGTCTTTCAAACCCTCTTCCATTCCTCTTCTCATGGGAAAGAAGAACCGCTCTGCCTCAAGTTCCCAAACTAAAACTATCGATCAACTGAAAAACCTCAATGACCAGCTGGTGAAGGAAGTGACGGAGTGCCGCAAACAAATTGAACAACTACAGTTTCAAATAGCAATATTCGTCTCCCACCACAACATCGACGTTGCTGAGAGCGAGCGCGATGTATCATCTATTGTCAGGAGCGAGCGCGAAGCCTCCCCTAGTTTCACTGAAGCCGCCGCACATGGCAACACGGAGATGGAACTGCTTGATGTGTATAAACTATAAAGATGAGATTCAGAGCAATATGAACCGCATCATCGAGGAGAAGGATTGTACTATCCCGTGTTTGGAGCAGTGGAGGACAATCGAAGATGCGGGATGTGGTGGTGGAAGAAAATGGAAGAAATGGATCTGTTCTGCTGCTGTTGCTACGGCTTCATTCAGTGTTGTTGCTGCTCTAGTGACATTGTGCTGCTATAAGAGCTCTAATCCTAAAAATTAGTTGGGGAATTTAGGCTTTGTTTGAGGAACTTTTATTAGGTCCGGTGTAAGGACGTATAGGAACATCCAGTCGGAGGCAAAATCCTGCCAAAAAACTCGGTATTTGCTCAGTATTACTAGGTATTATTTGATAATTACAAGGAATACCGCTCTGTGAAGATCAATACCGAGTTATACCGAGCAATACCGAGTTGTACCTAATTTTTTCTAGGAAAAACTCGGTACAATTTTTGTATAACTCGGTATTGCTCGGTATAGCTTGGCATAACTTGGTATTGAGTCTTCAAGTGATGGTATTCCTCGTTATTGTTTGGTATTGCTCGGTATTTCTCATTTTTTAGCGTGATTTGGCCTCCGACCGGACGTTCCTCGGAGGACGTGATAATTGTTCTTGTTTGAGACAGTTTTCTGAAGCTATTTTTTAGTATAAATTTTTTAAATTTTGTACTTAAAAACAGCTTGAGAAAGGAGTAAGAAAGCCGTCCCAAATGAAACCTTAGATTAATGAGTACATGCTATGGCTTGATCTGTTTAATGTATGTACTGTTATTTATTAGTTTTATTATTGTTGATCTGTTTGCTGCGACTAATTTTTAGTTTGATAGAGTTATTTCGTCATTTTAGTTTAAAATTGAGCAAAAATAATATTGACTGTATATTAAATTTGTATTTATTTGATTTTTTTTATTAAATATGATGTTAAAATTTAAACATATAAGTATTATAAACTTTTAATATTACTTTACCTTCGCATTTTATTTTAATGTATAAAATATGATATTAGAAAATTAATATTTTTATAATTTAATAGCATGAATTATATAAGGATGAGATGTATTTTAACATTAATGATAATTATGAGTTAAATAATAAACTAATTAATAAATATGGTTACAGGAAAATAATAAAAAAAAAAAAAAACAACAACATATATTTTACATTAGATGATGAGGCTCTAACCTAAGAATGTTAATCAAAATTCCTAACCAACATAAATCAAGATGAGATTTATTTCTAACTTTAGAGTATTTGAATTTAAAAATAATGTATTCGGTCAAGCAATGGCCTAGAATCAGTGGTCAAATGGTGATATCCTACAATGTGGTTGGTTGGTGTTTAGATGGGGTGATTGGACAATTTTCTAATGGCGATAGTTGGGAGGTGATCCAACAACGATGGAAATCAAGCAATTTTTTTATGGTGATTTGACGACAAAGGTCGGTCAGTGTCAAACAACGATAGTCAAATAGTGGTAGTAGGTTGGCAATGGTCTAATGATTGTCCAACGGCATCAATTTGGAAGTGGCTCGACAACAACAAGCAGGAAGCAATATGACGGCTATGGTTCAACGATGGCAATTTCAGCGTTATGGGGATAGTGATCAAGCCCCATTTCAATGATGGTGGCTGGTTAGTTTTCAATTGTAGAGTTTAGACAGTGGTCTAATTATTGAGATCAGGTGGAGATTTGAAATTCTTTAAACCTTTGTATGTCACCAATCTCTTTTTCGAGGTCTCGTTTCATGTAAAGATAGATGGTCTATTTATAATTTTAAAAATTATACTCTTTACTAATGTAATCAAAATTCAAAATACTCCATTAAATGTCTTGTATTGATTATATTGATCATATAGTATTATTTTTCACATTTAAGTGTTTTAATGAATTTGTCTCATCGATACACTCAATATAACTATAAGCATATATAATTTGAATATTATTTGATCTCTCAATTAATATCATGAAGTTTCTTGTTAGTTTTTGTGAAATCAAATTGTGTCAATCAATCGGGTTGCATATTTGACTCATATCTCAATTTTGTATGTCGAGCTGTAAATCCAGCTCTAAGGCATTGTGGACCTAATTATGGGATAGAGAACTCAACATCACAATATTGTAATTCCAACACCACAATGCTATAAACTCAATGTCGTGGTGTTGTAGACCCAACAATAAGGTGCTACAAAACAAAGAACTCAATGCCAAGGCGATGCGGACCCACTTTAATGGTTTTTTCTCCTTTTATCAATTGTGATCAATTAAAGAGTGTTATTCTACTGTATCAAGATGTAGGGACAAGATTGTAGACGTGAGTGAGAAGTGAAGAAGATAGTGTGAGTATGAAGATCCATACAATTTCACTCTTTTTTTCTTGGTATGATGTGGCTCCATAATTTTTTTCCATTTTCAAATTTGTCCATGTTAATTCTGGTCTTCCTTTTCCTCTGTTTTTGTTTTTCTTGTTTGTTTCAAATTTGTTTACTCCCAACATTTCTATTCATGCTTCACGTGTATGATTTGGGGCTCATTTGAGCTTGGATCAGTTTTTTTTTGGTATTGTTGGGTTCAATTTTGTCGAGATGCTCCATTCAGATATAACTTTGTTGATATCAAAGTTTGGATGATCCTAAATTTAAATTTGAACATTTTCATTGCAAACATGCAACAAGATTCATGCATGATATGAGACTGGATTTTATTGTGCTTAATGATATGAGAGGGTTTAGTTATAAATTTGTCTAGAAAGAGAGGATGATGCACATCTGTACTTAAAAACCAACACTCTATTTTTTCTGTTGCACAGCATAAAAAATGCCTCCATGATAATTACAAGAACATCTCTCTATTCTATTGATATGGGTGGTAGACATGTAATATTAATGTTTTAGAAATTAGATATATAAATAACATAAAATAAAGTGGTATATACGTAAATTTTCCAAATATTAAAAAATACAAAAATCAACATAATTTTACAAATGCATAGTAATTGCCATCTACATTTTTCATCAGCTTTTTTGTTAAAAATCATAATGAGCGCATTTCAAAGTTCGCTGGACCAATCAAAGCAAAGCAAATATTACTTCAATTTCCAATTATCATGACGAGTATCAACCACCACAGCATCCAATAAAAAGGATATTTCCCATGCTGCACCGTTAGTATTAAAAAGACTGACAAAAATTTAAATTCAAGATTTGTCTATGGACTATGGTTCACAATGTTTAATCACTTTTCAATGAGCTATAAACAGCTTTACATAAGCTAGGAGCCATTTTATAGCTTATACATACAAGGCCAAGATGTAATTCACTAATATGGGGACTACTATATTTCAAGGAATTTATATTAAAAATTAGCATACTTATTAACATTAAAAAATTTATTAGCTCATCAATAGAACAAGAAGATTCATGCTGTGCAACTTAGCTTTCAGATTCAGGCGCTTCATATCCCCAGGGGTTTTTACTAGCCCAGTTCCATTGATCACGGCACATCTCCTCAATTCCATACTTAGCTCTGCAAAACAGATTATTCAGAAGTGATTAGGAAAATTTAACATCTATGTTTTGATACACACCTCCAATTTAACTCCTGCTTAGCCTTCTCCGTTGATGCGTAGACAATTTCGGCATCGCCGGGTCGCCTATCAGCCATGATCAAAGGGATTTTCTGCAAATGGAATATCAAGCATGAGTTGGTCAATATCAGACAAACAACTGCACTTAAACTCAAAGAAAAATATTTAAGGTTTCGTTTGGGATGACTTTCTTACTGCTTCTTAAAACGGTTTTCTAGTTAAAAAATTTTACTTTTTGTACTAAAAAGTTGCTTGAAGAAGCAGGAAGAAAGTCGTCCAAAACGAAACCTAAAACAACCTTTCCAGATGCCTTCTCAAATGCTGCCACCATTTCCAACACAGATGTTCCCTTTCCAGTTCCTAGATTGTAGACTTCGCAGCCTGCGGCGAGCAGATCAAGCTCAAATCAGGAAATGATTAGACCATCCTATTACAGAAACTAGATTGCTATTATGCAGGTGTAGGTTAGGTTACATGTGGCAGGCAGCTATAAATCCAAACAAGAAAAAATAAAATCTCAAATGCAATTTACCGATACTTTGGTCTTGGAAAAGTTTGTTAAGAGCTGCAATATGCCCATCAGCCAGATCCACAATATGAATATAGTCACGAACCTGGAGCCAGTGGAAAATTATATAAGCATATTCTAACACTGTTAATCAATATCTACTTCTGTAAAATGAAAAAGGAAATTGAACTCAGCATATCAGTGTTTATATCATTTAGCAGAAGAACTACAAACAACCAACTTTGCAACTTGAAACTAAGTTCTTAAAATTGAAAGAGGAAAAGCTCTGATTACAAATCAAAGTTCTTCCAATATTTTAAAAGGACAAAAGAGTGAAAAAGGAAAAGTTCTAGAGGAGAATAACAAGATTATCATGAAATTAAATGAGTTTTGTGTTAGACCGGTCCAGCCGGTCCGCACGGGACCGGCAAAGTCGCGTAATACGCGAAATCTACGCAGGAGGCGGAGATCGGGCAGGCCGTCCGTTCAAGAAGAGCATTTTAGGAAGCATTTTTGACTGTTTTGAGAGAGAAATTTGAATGTAGGGACTGTTTAGGGATTTCCTTTTGATTTGTATGCATTAAATAGTAGATTTTCCTAGGGTTTGATCATCTTGAATTTGGCTGAAATTTGAGATCTCTTAGATTTAGGTTTTCTTTGGTCTCTAGCGGCGTCTAGAGATTTGGGAGAGATCGATCCTCCTCTCGAATCGAGGATCAATTGTATCTTGCTGTTTTTATTCATCTACTAGTGAAATACAAGCTTTCCTTAGAGTTTTCTCTCAGATTTTCCCGGGCAAGTGCTGTTTTTCTGCTGTAAACAGCAGATTTCTGTTGTTTTCCTGCTATGGACAGCCAGTTGGCTGCTGTTTGTTCGCCGATTTTGGTTAGGTTACTTGCGAACTCAAGTATTTCCTATCAAATTGGTATCAGAGCGTCGTTTTTGGGACCGTTGGCGGCTGAAATCCTGAAAATTTCAGTAGTTTCTTTGTTCCCGGAATAAGATCGTTGAGATTCTTTGGAAGAACGATGGCCGGGAAGAAGGTAGAAGTCTTGGAAGGTGAAATCGGACAATTGAAATCCGATTTGGAGGAAAGATTTTTCGATTTCCAAAATCAAATCACCTCCAACAATGAAAGGTTGGAGGGGAAGTTCACCGTGTTGGAAGAAATGATGAAGAAATTACTTGAAATGAAGACCAATCCGGCTACATCGGAAGTAAGAGATACCATCGACGGCCATGGCATGGGAGGAAATCCAAACCCGTTGCGGGGGAGGAGGAATTCAGAAGTAGAGATCCTGGAGGAGGAGAACGACATGCCCCCTCTGGAACCGCTTTCGAGGGAAGAGATGAGTATGGGATATGACAGACGGGGGGATGATTTTGGTGGGAGGGGAGAGGTATCTCATCGCCGAGGTGCTGAATTTGAAAGAATTCAGCGTCGAGGGGGAGATTTTGAAGGAAGAAGGGAGGAACGTCATCGTCGAGATTTTGAAATTGAAGGTATTCAGCGTCGAGGTGATGATGTTGAAGGGAGGGGAGGAGAGTCTGAAGAGGGGTTCGAGTATATTCGTCGGAGGGACGATCGGGACACTTGGGGAGCGCCTCCTATGAGAGGAATGGGAGGCTATGGAGGATACCGGGGAGATCCCAAGGTGAGGAAGTTAAAGATGCCCATTTTCAAGGGGGAAGACGGCCATGGCTGGATCTACAAGGTGGAGCGTTACTTCGCAGTCAACGGGTTGACAGAGGATGAAAAATTGACAGCAGCGGGTCTGTGTCTGGAAGGGAAAGCTTTGGCATGGTATCAGTGGCATGACAGGAGGGAGCCCATCCGGAGCTGGAGAGAGTTCAATGATTGCTTATTAGAGCGTTTCCGAACCGACGAGGGAGGAGACTTCTATGAGCAATTCTTTACCTTGACTTAAGAAGGGACTGTGGCAGATTATCGAGATCGGTTTGAGTACTTGGCTAGTAGATTGGATCACATTTCAGAGTCAGCCTTAGAAGGGAACTTCATGAAGGGGCTGAAACCAGAGATCCGAACAGCAGTCAGGGTACTGGAGAATCTTGGAAAGGCTATGGAGCTAGCGCAGTTGGTAGAAGATCAGAAGAAATCAGAAAGAGGGGCTCGAGGAAACTGCTCAGGAGGCTCTTACAGGACGACGACCACTCTTCTAGCACCCAAGGGGCCTGCATCAAGCAACAGTAATGAGACCACCCGGGAGAAGCCAGTAGAAGGGAGTGGGGAAAATTTCAAGAGGCTGACAAAGAAGGAGATGCAGGATAAGAGGACAAAGGGGTTGTGCTTCAAATGTGATGAGAAGTACATGCCAGGGCATAGGTGCAAGGACTGAACTCTTCAGGTTCTCCTTGTATGTAAAGACGAGGAAGACGAGGAGGGAGGTGGGAGCAGATCTGAAGAGGAGGAAAAGTTGCAACTGGATGTGGCAGAAATCTCTCTGAACTCTGTAGTGAGATTCACTCCGAGTCACACTATGAAAGTGAAAGGAGAGATAGATGACCGTGAGGTGGTGGTGCTAATTGATAGTGGGGCTACCCACAATTTCATTTCCACTCAGGTCGTCAACCAACTGGGAGTGAAATTGGTGGACACTGGTTGTTATGGGGTGATGATGGGTACAGAGAAGGTGGAGAAAAGCCAGAGAATCTGTAAAGGAGTGGTGTTGACCATCCAAGGGATTTAAGTAAGGGAGGACTTTCTCCCACTAGAGTTAGGAAGCACTGATGTCATCCTGGGGATGAAGTGGTTACAAACCTTGGGGGAAACCAAGGACAATTGGGGAGCACTCATGATGGAATTAATGGTGTGGATGGGAGAAAGGTGGTTATAAGGGGAGATACAGGGCTATCCAAAGCCATGAAATCACTTAGGACCATGGTTAGGGACATACAAGAGGTGGGAGAAGATTATTTGGTGGGACTACACAAGCTGGATGTGATCAGGATGTAGGAGGAAGGGAATGTTTCTCTTTCAGTACAACCTTCAAGTCAACAAATTGATAAGGATTTTCAACCACATCAAGGATGACCACCTCCACGGGAACACGAGTATATCTCCACCTTGAGGACAAGGTGGATTTTTGGGAGGGAAGTATTGTTAGACCGGTCCAGCCGGTCCGCATGGGACGGCAAAGTCGCGTAATACGCGAAATCTCCGCAGGAGGCGGAGATCGGGCGGGCCGTCCGCTCAAGAAGAGCATTTTAGGAAGCGTTTTTGATTGTTTTGAGAGGGAAATTTGAATGTAGGGACTGTTTAGGGATTTCCTTTTTATTTGTATGTATGCATTAACTAGTAGATTTTCCTAGGATTTGATCATCTTGAATTTGGCTGAAATTTGAGATCTCTTAGATTTAAGTTTTCTTTGGGCTCTAGCGGCGTCTAGAGATTTGGGAGAGATCGATCCTCCTCTCGAATTGAGGATCAATTGTATCTTGCTGTTTTTATTCATCTACTAGTGAAATACAAGCTTTCCTTTGAGTTTTCTCTCAGATTTTCCCGGACAAGTGCTGTTTTTCTGCTGTAAACAGCAGATTTCTGCTGTTTTCCTGCTATGGACAGCCAGTTGGCTGCTGTTTGTTCGCAGATTTTGGTTAGGTTACTTGCGAAATCAAGTATTTCCTATCATTTTGTTTTGTTGTTTTTCCTTTTGCATTCAAACATCTAACTTCGCTTTACAGATCAAAGGCAATAGCAATAAGAACAGACTCAAAAGTATTACCCCAGTTCCATCACTGGTATTATAATCGTTTCCATAAACACTAAGTGCAGGTCTCCTCCCAACGGCAACTTGTTGTATAAAAGGCATGAGGTTGTTAGGTATTCCACGAGGATCTTCACCAATATCTCCACTGGGATGAGCACCAACAGGATTGAAATATCTAAGCAATATTATTCTCCAATCAGAGTCTGATTTTTGTACGTCACGGCAAATATCTTCAATGATAAGCTGCAATCATCTTAGTCTTGTTAGCAGAAATGATCAGCACATTTTATTATTAATATTAATGGTAAGAAACACGAGCGAATAACCTTGGTTCGTCCATAAACGTTTGCCGCACTAGGAGAGAACTCTTCCGTGCAGGGAACTTGCTTTGGCCATCCATAAACAGTTGCAGATGATGAAAAAATGAGCTGAAAACCATTAAGATTTAAGCATGGGATGAGTCGGTTTCATGAAAGAATGCTTCTTTCTAGAAAGAAAGAGATGGTGATTTCACAAAAGAACACCATTATTTGCATAAGGTCCATGAGGCAGGTGGATGAGAGCATAAAGGTATCTTTGGTGGGAGTATGGTTTGAATGTTTGATTTAAGGCAAAGGAGTTCTGAACAAAGTTGCTTTTTCACATAACACCAAAAGCTAAATAACTATCAGAACTAGCACTAGTTAAATATTAGAGAAATTCTCCTCCCAAAATGACTATCCGAAGACTATTTGCTCATTAATACAAACCAAACATACTTACTCAATGTATCATTTAATCATCATATAATCTCAGTTTACCATGCCATATGTCAGTTAATGAAATGATCGGTTTGGATTTTCCTAAAACCCTCTGCAATATAATTAACCTAGTTAAACTTTGGAGTTCTTTTGTATGATGAAGAAAAACTCCATTAATGTAAATCTAAGTTCAAGCAGATGCAATCTTACCATCTATAATTCCCAGATGAAAAGGGTATAAGAATTTCATAAATTTTCTAATTCTTGGTTTATCATACTTGCTATGAGAAAAAATGTCCTGCATGTAATTGAAACAAAAAACTGAGAGCATATTTTAGTTCAATAACACTAGTACTCCAAAGTTAGTGGAATGTGCTTCAGGATATTGAAACCTTATTTTATAGCTGGACAGCAAATGATAAAAAGAGATTGCCAAGGGAATAAATAGCTTATTTAAGCTATTAAATGAAGTTTCCGATCTTTTAAATCTCCAAACTAGCCTTATAACGAAACAAAGGAACTTCTAAATAATGCTCAGCAGGAACAACTAACAAAGAATAAATGAAAAATAATTAGATCTTAAAAAATAGTGTTAGTGACATAATCCAAGAGAAAGGTATAATGCTTACATTTTTGCAATCATGAGCAGCCATCACTTCTAAGAGAGTTATTGTGCCAATAAGATTGTTGTTATAATAAAGCAAAGGCTTATGGACACTTTCGCCCACAGCCTTCAAACCAGCAAAATGAATAACAGCATCGAATCTGAAAGTTAAAAAGACATTAATAAAGTAACTAAAAGATCAAAAAGATAAAAATCGAAATTAGAGCATTGAGAAATATTAACATCTATACCAATATTGCTACACCGACTAAGAATTTTAGCTTGATAAATGGTACAAGTATATAATGATTGTTAATCTAGAACTACAACTGAAAGCTAAGCTAAATGTGCAATTCATGCAAGTCCTCAAGCCTTTTAATGAAAACAAGCAATGCACCTACAAAATTAGCAAATAAACGTTTATGGTCAAAGCAATTAAAAAGGCTTAGCTTCACAACAACGCCATAAAAAAGATGTACGAGGGGCTGGAGTATTTCAAAACTTTTAAGACACGTACCAACCATTTTAAATAAATCATTTCAAAACTTCTAAAAAGTACAGCATCAATTGTTTTAAATGCACGCACACAGAGGGAGATATGAAAAGATAGAAAATATAGAATAAGTGAATAAAAACTTACTTTGTAGAAGCAAAAACAGTGTCCAATGCTTCTCTATCTCGAAGATCAACCTGCAGAAAGAAAACAAAATTTACCGTGAAATTGATATTGAAGCATAAGTGCAAGAAACAATTGTCCAAAGATGTATAAATTATGCCAAGATGACAGTGGAGGCTATTCACCAGCTCAAATGGCGCTTCATGAACAATGCAATTAATCAAAATAATCTAGCATACAACATTCCCTTAACAGTTTTAAATAGTAGAAGCACATGCAATAAATAAATTAAAACAAGATCTACAAGTTCCCTACTTTTAACTAATGTAGAAGATGAGAAACTACCTCCATTTTCCAACTGGTAATTGCATTCCAGAGGAATCATTAACTAATTGCATTCATGTTTGTTAGCTCACAAAAAATAAAAGGAGTAAAGACATACAGTCAGTCTAAAATAAAAATAGTATACTCACAAGATATTCAGTCCTTGAAAACTCCATAAATACCTAAGTAATAAATTTTTTGTGAGTTATAGAAATTAAAATCTCATGTGTTGGTGAACCCCACAGTAAATTTTTCAACACTCTGCATCAGAGTTCATTTATTTCGATCCGTTTAATATGGAACGAAATCTCCAAAGAATTTTCAAAACAAATCTCCCAAGAAAAGGCACCGACAAGCGGAAGAAACGCCAGATGGAAAGCATACCTCACGCGTAAAGAAATTAGGGAAAAAGAACAGTCACGTTACATCATACTTCCAAAATGATGGCTTGTACCAGAGAAAAGATTCATTAATCTCAAATACAGCTAATCAACTCCTCCAGTATTTGTCGGAACCCGAAATTACCCGCCGCATCGTTAGGGTTGCTTTCTTTTTCAAGAAAGACCCACTCTTTCAAATTTCGAGGGGAAGCATATGACGCATCGGAAAAATGTTAAGCAACACAAATGCATTAAAGCTGCTTAACCAAACAAATTCGAATTCTCCAAAATTCGCAATTCATCCCGTTTCCCGTCATCATTATAGCATTAAAGCAATTCCAATAAAAGGGGCGAGATAAAAAATAATAACATTTTGCATGAAATTGGATGAATCCGTCTATTCCATATAATAAAGATTGTTTCCTTTTCGTCGCCACCGTTTTACAAAACTTTCCAATTTTTAAAGCAGCATGTGACGCATTAGAAAAGTAAAGACAACACACATGCAATCCAAGCAATGAAAATTGAAGAAATCCATATTCTCAAATATTTGGAAAGAATTATTGTTGCAGGCACCATCTTAGCATAAAAACACAAACAATCAATCCAAGCAATGAAAAGTAACCCCCAAAAATAAAACCGAAATCAACAGAGACAGACTATTCCAGACAGAAATTCAATAGAATTCAATAAAACGGGGAAATGGTCAAAAAAAAGTACGCGTATTAATCAATGAGACAAACCCGAATCCATCTTACCCGTTCAAACGCGAGATTCTTCTTCGCGTCACCAGCAAGCTCTACAACCCTCTTGATGGCGACCTCGGAAGAATTGTAGAGGTTGTCGACAGCCACGACGCGGAACCCTTCCTGGAGGAGCTGCAACACCGTGTGGCTCCCTATGTAGCCCGCCCCTCCCGTCACCAATATGTTCTTATCCGCCATGAATCCGAGCAAAGAAGATATCTGCGAGACGGATAATAGAATGATAGAGGAGAGAGAAGCGTGGAGGCAGACGAAGAGAAGAAGGAGACGCAAAGGGAGAAGAGTGAAGAAAAAAGAAGAAGTCTTTCGACGAAAAGGAGTTTTGGGAGAGTATTTCTATTTATAGCAGTCCGTTATGGTCCACATTCGAACACAAAATATTTGTTTATTAGAAGAATTTAACGGCCATTATGCAAATACCCTCCTAAGATGTAACTAATTGCAAACCAAATCTTCGTACATTATGCAACAATAGATGTATAAATAAAATATCAATTTTAATTATTTAACAAGCATGAATTTCAAGAAAAAAATGACCTAAAATATTTTAACCAAATTTTAATTACATTAAATTTATTTTAATATGATAAAAATAATTAAATTTTTTTTTTATATTTTGCACTTATCTCTAAATAAATTAAGGGCTTTGAGACCCATTCAAATTTAACATTTTTTTATATTTTAAATGAAGAATAATTTATGATAAATAGTAAAAGCAATGAATATGCAAATTTATTTATATTTTTAAAAAAATTGATATAAAATATCTTCTTAGCTATCAATAATAATTCATTCATAATTAAAGAAGTAAGTAAGAAGACTTAATGACACACTAAAAATATTGCAGGAGAGTAAATTCAAGGCGTAAGCAATACTGAGACTAACATAACCTTTAAATATCATACGTAGCACTAATCTCAAAACAAATTCAATTGCATTGAAGACTATCATGACACAAAAATATTAAGAAGGCATTAAATAATATATTTATTCTATATGAAAAGCTATTCTACAAAAATATTTTTGAATATTAAAATTTCTCGTACGTCCATTAATCGTTATAAATATCAAGCTCTGAAATATATATATATATATATATATATATATATATATATATATATATATATATATATATATATATATATATATATATATATATATATATATATATATATATATATATATATATATATATGAGGCTAATAATGATTAATTTATATGATATTTTCATATTGTGGTTTAAATCTTTATTATGAAAATAATTATTTTAATTTTTAAGTTGAAATCAAAAAATAAATAAATAACATTTCTTTTTCACCATAAAATTACTTCTCAATACAAACGGTCTCCTTCAAATAATAAAATATAAGAAAGCTCGTACTGAAACGCAAATTAACTATAGAAGGTCTGCCATAGGCAAAAGCGAAAAGATTAATTTGTAAATACAAAGATTTTTAGGTCTACTTATGCAAGAAGGGCCGAACTGTCAAGTTTTTTTTTTACGTCTCAAACTGTTTCTTTATTTAATGAAATTATTAATAATTAGTTTTGTTGCGGGCTAGAATATATGCAGCGGTAGAGTTAGAAAATTTTCGTCTGAGCGTTGTACAAATATCTAGCATACACAAACAGGAAATAAAAGAAAACCAGGATTTTTACGTGGAAAACCCGAAAAAGGTAAAAAACCACAGGGCCACGCCCAGTTGAAAAGTTACACTAGTGTAGTTTGAGGAATAAGAGGCTGATTCGTCCCACAGGTTAGGACGATCAGATTACAATGAGTTTTGAGTTTCGACGTCATCTGAATATCCGACAGAATTCCGACGTTATTCAGGCGGCAGAAAGAACTCAAGCGGTGATCGAGGAGGAGCTGATTTTCCTTCCCCTTATCTTCTTCTTGCTTGGGTACTCTGTCATGAGAAATGAGAGATCTATTTATAGATTTTCTGGAGTGACATAACTCGTAAATATGTGTGAGATCAAGGGCAAATAGAGAGTGGTCGAATGGACGGTTGATATTGAATCCCTTGATCGTGCACCATTCGTTAGACATTTGAAGGTCTTAATGATGTCGGAATTTAGTGATCTTGGGCTCGTTGGATTCGTCTCATCGAGTTCTTCGTTTTGATTATAAGCTCGTTAAAATCAGAGACAGTTTGGTAACTCAAATTGCAGTATGAGCTTTACAACAACACTTCGGGTGCTTGATTTGGGCTCATTTGGGCTCGGATCGAGTTGAATTTGGTGTCGTTGGGTTCGTATTTCCGAGACTCTCAGTTTGATTATAAGCTCGCTGAAATCGGAGTTTGGGAGCTCCCAGATTTAATTTTTGAAGTTTCCGGCTCGGTTTTGCCTCGAGATTCGTGCTTGATCAAAACAATTTTTTGGGGAATATATCAAGTTTATTTTTTATTTTTTAGATCAATAAAAAATAAATATTATATTAAATATTGTTATTTAAATAATATTTAAAATTATGTACCTAATAAAAATTATACGTTTTTAATTTCTTGTTTTTAAAAAATTGCATTTATATTTAACTTTACTTATTGAATCATAATTATATTAAACTGTAAAAATGTATTATATAATTTCTCATATTAAAAATTTATAATTTATCATTTATTTTCTAAAAAATTAGATAATAATATATAACCATAAATTTTAATAATAAATTTGTAATTACATTTTTTGCAGACAATTTTAGCCACCGCCATTGATTTTCTAATAAGAAGAATGTGAAAATAAAGTTGGAAGTTGAGGGAAAGGTTTCTTTAAAATCTTACATGTGAAGAGCCTTTGGTGTTATTGTTTGTGAATCTCATTATTGCTGAGTGGTGCCGACTGCTGAGGTTTTTAATGGGGTGAAATTCTTATCCTCTGGTTGTGGGATGCTGTCTAGAGGTGAATTAAGATACGTCGTATATTTTTTTTTATTGAGTATCGGTGCTATGTATCAGGGTGATATAGCGCATCCTGATTCGCCTCTAGACCATCCGGTAACCGCACATAATAATTTCTCGTTAATGGAGCCCTTGTTATTTCAAATATTTGTTTAGTGAGTATTGGATGACTCATATTAAATCTTTGGTTATAAATCATTAAGGAATTTCAATCTTCTCAACAATTGAAGAAGATGGAGTTACGAAGTTTGAAGCACTTACTTGGCTTCTTATAATTGTGATAGTAGAGATTATGAGAGTAGTAGAGAGATGATGATAATAAGATGATATTGCAAGACAAAAATAGTTAGACAATAACAATTAGGTTAATGGCGGTCGAGCCACAACAGTCGGATAATAATAATTAGATAATGATAAATGTACTATTATGGCTAGATAACAATGGACAAATAACAATAGTAACGTGAAAATGGTCGAACAATGACAGTAAGGCAATAGAGATCCGACGACGCCGAGTTGGTCGATTTTATAATAAGCACGTCAGATTTGAAAATCATTTGGTCATTCAATTAATATCTCATAAATTTTCAAATATAATTTGAGTATTTTATTTGGGTTATTTAAGATTGGATAACTTTTTATGTCATTGTATCCGTCTTGTTGAGATGTTTAGCTCAAATATAGGTTTCTTTAAATTGGAGTTCGGATGATTATGCATTTAAATTAAAAATTTTTTAATATAAAATTGATACATCATCAAAAAATTATCTTGATCGGGCAAGAAGCTCGAGACCAACTCAAGTTGGAAACATTTGAAATTAAAATTAGGACCATCCGAACTTCGACTTCAACAAACTTACAATCAAACTGAGCGTCTCGGAATTACAAACCCAACGACACCAAAATCAACTCAATCCTAGCCCAAATAAGTTCAAATGAAGGATTCTAAGCAATTTTGGAAGGTTCAAACCACAATTTGGATTAGGGGCGGAACCAGCCCTAATTTTGAGGGGGGGCAAATTAAATATAAAAAAAAAAATAATTATATATATATATATATATGAAAAGTTGTTTTAAAACTTTTTCTGAGCTTTATATTTGATCTAATTTTTTTTTTTTGTTTCCAAATGCAAATCAAACAAAATGTACATCAAAATAATCACCATGTTTTTAGCCACTAAAAAAATAAAAAATATTGCAAGATCATGAAAAAAATATACATAATTGATATTCTTAATCAAATCCTACATTTTTTTTTGCACTAATTATGTCACTTTCAAAAAGTATTTATATACTAAAGTTATTGCATAGAAAAATGAGCCTTCATTACTATCCATTTTTATAACAATTAAAAAATAGAGAATATATATACATTGAGAGAAGATAAAGTAGAAAATGCAATCTATGTTAGAGATGAATCAAACTTTAAGAATCAAACGGCTCAAATGTAAAGAGGACATCATCAATGGAAGGTAGGGGCAAAAAGACTTTTTAGGGGGGCAAAATTGATTTTTAGAAGGGACAAAAATGATCTTTTACTCTTCTATAAGTTTTTTTTTTTTGAGGGGGGCAATTACCCCCCTTGGGTTACATGGGGTTCCGCCCCTGCTGTTGACCTCGATTTTGGCCCGATTGTGCTCGAGCCCTTTCGATCGATCTAATTGAATCCCGTCGAGCCCAATTCGAACTCGAATCGACCCGACTTGAGCCGGATCAGACTCGAATGAGTTCAATTAGACTCGGTTAATTTGTTTTCGTCGCGTCGTACTTGATTTGATTGGAATTATTCGTTATTTTTGAACCCGTTTCCATGCGATTGATTTTGTTGAGCCAGTTCGCACCAAAATTGACTCGAATCGAGTCAAGATTGGACTGAAGTTTAACCCGATTTCAGTCATTTTTGACATGGCTCAGCTCAATCTAATTTGTTTGAAACTCTGTAGACTTTCTTAACAATTCAAATCAATAGCCCAAATCAAGCATGCAATCGGACGATCCTAATTAGATGTGCAGTTGGCACGATCTCTGCTGATCGCGATCTTCACAGACAGAGCAGCGATACGAAGCAGATGGCAGGCTTCATTCGCGTGCTTCGAGCGACTGCGGTGATGGATCCGAAAGGGCGGGCTTCCTCTCTCGGCAATAGGTTTGATTTACCCAATACGAAGGTCTTCGGCTCCAGCACTCTCTCCCCCGCGCCCTCTCTCTCTCAATCCCGATCTCCCTCTCTTCTTCTCTGGTTCGCACGACTCCAAGCAAAAAAAACGAGACAGCGCCTCCCTACCGCTCTCTCTCCCCTGACTTCGCACGATCCGACCGAATCCGACGCCGGGACCGAGCCTGACGGGCCTTCTCCCGAACTCGACGGCAGCCACCCGAGCGCCCAGCTCGCCCTTCCCCTCCGTCGCTCCACTGTTCAGACCGACCCCAATCGCCTCTAACTGTCGGTCTCTCATTCCTTTGCAAGGTGAATGTTTTCCTTTCCTTCTTCTTTCTCTCATTTTCCTTCTTCTTTGTTTCCCTTCCTCCCCTTGGCTCTCATCTCCCTCTTCTTCTTTCTCTTTCATCTTCTTTCCTTTTTTTTTTTTTTTTCTCTGTCTTTTTTTATTGCATCTGCTTAATGCCATTTCCTTCACGTTGATGGATGAAAGAACAATGGTATTACATCTCTTTAAAAAAAAAATCTCTGAGAATTAGTTATTCTTTACTTTTTTTATGATTTTGCTTCCATGCCTTCTTGTTGGAGAAATTTGTCATGAGAATCATGGAGTTTTGTGTAGTTTTTTTTAAGAGCATGTCAATCTATTAGGTGTACAAATTGAATCTCTATGCTAGTTTCTTTTATGTGATTTCATGAACATTGCATATCAAGTGTTTGATGAATTGCCCCCAAGGAAAGGCCATGAGTATTTGCTTACATGAAGGATTTTGAGGTCTATTGATTATCTTCAAAATTTGGTCTCTTTTCCTTGCTCTAAATGGCTACTTTTTTTCTGTTTTGTTACTTTTTAGAATCCTGTTAATGAGTGAGGTATTGGGTTGTTGTTATTCAAAGAGGGAACCTCTTTAATTAAATCGAATGAATTTCATTTGATTAAGCTTAAGTGGACGGATAGTGTTGAAATCATTTAAGCAAAGTTTTTTTTCTTCAGCCAAGTAGAAATGGCCAAAGAGAAATAGTTTATTTATATGATTCATAAAAGGAGAAAGTGGATTGCTAAGTCCAGGTCATGTTCACGCCTCATGTTTTCCATTGACTTGAATTATTTCATATTTATTATGATATTCTAGTACTTGTATAAAAAATTATGATATATTCTACATATCCGATGACTAGGATATATGGTTATATTTTCTGCTTGATTTGCTTCTAAATTTTTGTTGTTTTTTTTTTTAAAATCAATGGATAGAGCTAAGCTTATACCTATATTTGAATACTTAAACTTTCAATATTGCATTAACGGCATATTTCATGTATTTCGAGAATCCCATTTATGGGTATATACATGTTTCCTTCAAATATTGAGATGTGTTGCTTCATGGCTTTAAGAACTTGTAAATAGTTTATATGCGAAGCTTATCTTTGACTAAAAAAAAAAATTGTGGATAGAATTCCATGATTTGTAGCAAGAACTTTTATTCTCAATACTGAGCTTTATGAAATTTTGCATAGATGACCTTGCCATCATGTGTTGGTTTACGTCGTTCGAGAACGAATAATGGGTTTATAAAAAAAAATCATGCTTGAAACATGTTACACAATTTGACAAAGCATGAAGAGCCATATTGTTTCCTTTCTAAAAATGTGCATGCCACGTGTTTGAAGAAATGTCTTTGAGAAGAAATCATAGTGTTTTGAGAGACGTAAGTTTACATTTGAAATCTTCTAATCAAGTGTTTTGGCTAGCATGTATAGATTTGAAACTTGGCCTTATCTTTTCGTCATTATTGTGAGGTGCGACATAATTATATTTGCTAGTTTTCTTACAAGGATTTCTAATGAAATGTTTTAGACCTCTCTTTCCATTGATATTTTCATGGCATGTTTTAGTTCTTAAAATAAAAAAATGATATCGTTTTTTTTTTTTTTGCTAGCTATGAATCGTTTTATATGGTGCAAACAAGCCTATATTGTTTAAAAAAAATGAGTAAGGAAGAACTTGTTTGATGTTGTGAAGCACGAATATTTTGTCATGCTTACTTTGTCCCTCAATTGTGAGCATGTATGACCCAGAAGCATGAAAGTTTATGCCATTTTCTTTGGAAGCCCTTGGTCTGAAATCTTGTACTTTGCCCTCTAATATTTGAGATTTTTTTTTTATTATTATTTTTTTAAGTAACGATGTGTAGAAAATCACATGCTTTGAAGCCTTGGATATGATTGTCATTGCCAAATAATCTTGTAGCATTCTTGTGTTTGGAAGTTTCATATGGGTATTTAACTCACTTTTGAGCTTGTTTAGAAAGATACGGTGGTTGCATCGAAACCTTATATTTAATGAAATTCATGAACTTGTGATTGAAGATCTTGCTCATATGTGTTGTGGCACATGAGGTGAAGTTTCCGGGTTGATTTGAGAATAATTAGTGTGCAGTTTTTTTTAATGTTTTAAGCTATTTTGAGAAGAGCAAAGTGCAGATTTTCACTGTTATTAACGTCCGAACTGTTTTGGGAGCAAAATACATATTGATTTTTAATATTTTTGGCTTCCGAATTGCTGTAGAAATGTTACAAGTGCAGATTTTGAGAGTTCTTTCACTGTTTTCATACAATAATACCTCTAGCATTTGGGTGAATCTTTTATGGCTATTCTATGGAAATTCCTGCAGCTTTCGTGGAACTTTTGCCACTGTTTTTGTAAGAAAAAAAAAGTGCAGGTTTTGGGCATATTATGGCTGTTTTTTGCGTGAGAATCACTATGGGGTTTGGGTAGATTTGTAGTTACTTTGTTGCAAAATTCCTACAGTTTTTGTGAGCTTTTCCTACTGTTTTTGGCAAGAAGAAAGTGCTGATTTTAGGAATTCTATTGCTGTTCTATATAAGAATCCTCATTGCGTTCAAATAGATTGTTTATTGCATTGCTCCTTGAAGCTTCATGACATTTTGGATTATGGGAGTCTTCTACTACATGTTTAGTAAAGCCATAGATAGGTTCCAAACACCTTTTCTTTTTATGTATCTTTGATAATAGTGAGTTGGCAAGGAAGAGGTTTGAGAGCTCTTATAAGATTCATTATAGGCATTTGTGGTCTCTCTGGGTGAAAGTTTATAGATTTGATTTGTGACACTTTGTTTGATCGTTTGGAGGGTAAATGGCATTGCCTCCTTTGCACAAAATATTTTCTATAAGACCTTTCTTTTTGAAGAAGTGACATGTTGGAATATCACATTAGTTGGGCTATTGTTGATGAATAAATTTTGGGAAGCATTTATTTGGCTCGAGTGTTAAAAGAAATAAGGCTTTATGAGTCGTTTTGCATCGGGAAGTTTTGTTTTATGAGTTTTACGAATCGGCTTGAGTTGAAATTTTATGTGTTTTTTTTTTTTTGTTTTGTGAATGTTTTATGACGAGGGCTCTACAATGAGGGGTTCCTATAAAATCTTCTCGTTGGAGAGTTTTATTTTTTTTAACCCCACTCCAAACGAAAGGTGAGACACTTGATTGTGGGTTGTTTTGGGTAGAATTTTGTGTCAAGATAGGGGATTTTAGTAGATAACTCTTGGGAGGTTTTGTTGTAGTTTTTGCAAATCATTTTGGGATCTATGATTTTATAATTGAACTCGTTTAGTAAAAATTTCTTAATATCTTTTGGGGGAGTAGTTAGTGCTTTCCTATTGAGGTTAAAATCTCTTAGTGGTTATGGCTAGGGACGAGTTTTCTTGAGGTTTAGATTTTAGAAAGTTTTAGATTTAATTCCCTTAAAGTCTCTTTCTATAGGATGGATTTTGGAGTTTGAAGTATTAGGGAACTTTAGGTTGGAAAGCCTCTAGTGTCCTTTTGGGAGCAAGACAGTCCTTACTCCTTTGTATTCTCCCTTGAATATTAGTCTCTAAAAGTATAGAATTTTGGGATGAGTATAAAACAATAGAGAGTCTACTTTTAGAGGTCTTTCTCCCTTAGTTGATTTGGGTTTGGGTTGTAGTGTCTTGTAAGTAGAGGTGTCGAAAACGTATCAAGTGTCTTGTTTGGAGTGGGAATAACAAAGGGCATTGTTGATATTATAGGATGCATTTGACTGCTACGAAATGTATCCAATAAAAACGATGCCTACACCCCTTTTTTATATCGGATTTTCGTTCTTTTTCTTTTCATTGCGTTTAGTCGTGTTTTACTTCGTCCGTTAGTTTTCTTTGCTACTTTTTCTGCATCTTGGTACAACACACCTACAAATTGAAGAGAACTCAAAACGCAAGTAGCCCAACAAATAACTAAAAGGTACGTTCTTTTTCTTTTCTGCATTTCCATTCTTTCACTTTATGAACTGCTTATAGAACTGCTCTAATACCTGTCTTTCTTTTGTGTTGCGAGGTACCTTTTGGAAAGCAATGGATAAGGAACACTCGGAGCTGGAGCTAGGACAACCGGATCCAAGCATCAGTCGTCCCTACCCACCTGGTAAGGGCGCTACGGGCGGAACCACCGGGTCGTAGCCCCCGGTGCTGTAAGTTTACTAAAACTTAGAAAACCTTTAGGGGCCTAGATGGTTGTACGCCTCCCACCCTTAGGACCTTAGAAACTTCAATTATATATTTAGGATCGCTTTTACCTTTTTTTTTAGATCCCTAAAACCCCGTGACATCCGTATAGAAGTCTTAGGAATTAGAAAACAACATCACTTCCGATCCTACAACATTAGTGACATCTAAGGACAAAAATTAAGGACCGAGTCTTAGAAAACATAGACTTAGGATGCATGTTCCATATAGGATAGAGACTTTAAAACAACAACTTAGTGACACATTTTCCTAGATTTAGATTTTGTTTTCTTAATTCACTAATAATCAACCAATCAATCCTAATCTAATTCTTAAAAATCTACTAAAACACTTAACTCTTAACTAAGTTTTAATTAACAATCATAATCATTAAATCATAATTTTAACACATAAACATAAATCAATCCTAACTAATTTAATAATTGATTCATAACCAACCTAAAATCTAAAAGATGTAGATTATATTAGGAGATTAAATTACAAATTAAATTCATTAGGATTAAAATATTCTTAAAGATCAAACTTATGATAATCTTTTAAAAGTAATCAACAAATTCCTTAATACACAACAACCGCTCTAAAAGTGAAGTTTATTGGATGGACTACTCCGGGCTGCGGGGCTAAGTGTCCTAAGGAGGCTGGTTCCTCGAGCCTGGTGGCACAACGCCACGAATGGATCTAATGGAGCGTCAAAACTTAAAAAATTAATCTTTCTAATTGGCTTAATTCAAACATTAATAATAAAACACTTAATCTACCCTTTTCTTTTTCTTTCTTTAACAACAAACTATAATAATCAAACAAAGTTAATTATCACTGGGTAACCCAGGCCTACGAGGCTATTAAGTTAGCCCCAAGGAGGGTGAAATAAACCTCACGGCCTCGGTGTGAAACAAAGGTGGTAGTTAATTAAACATTAAAAATAAAAGATACCTAAAATCAATCCTAAAACACTAAGATTTGAATTTTAATTAAAAACTCTTCTTTGTCCATTTCAACAAACAAATCAAATACACATACAACTCTAACTAAAATCATCCTACATAGGATCTATCCAAAACTGCATAGCCTACACACACCTTAGACTTGTTTGGTTAGGATACGACTTCTAGCCCTAGGTTAGACTGACATTTTCTTTTACTGTTCAGTATTTACTACTTGCACATATTCTATAGATGCTTTCTTTATATATTTCCTGTCAGTTATATTATTTTATTTACATGCATTTCTTTTCTGAACGGCATCTACGCTCATTTGTATATTTCTCTCTTATCTTATATTACGAGGTACATCGGAGCTTGATGATCGGGAATTAAACAGGAGCATTCGCTTCGGAACTTTTAAGTGGCCGCGCCACAATCTGGACTTGCTTGCTTTTAGCTTTTAAGTGGCAGCGCCACAGTCAGGTATAACCTCTGCAACTTGTAAAGCAAATTTCTTGTAATTATATATCGGAACTGTTACACTCCACACACAAATTGTTAATAGGTATTCTAGCATGTGTAGGTAGCCAGCCATAGGGTAGTTCACTAACGAAGCTTTGGCCCTATAGGTCAAAGCTTGCCCCCTTCTGTGAGCCCTAGAGACCATTAGGGTCATTTAGGCCTGTAGAGTAGGCCACCTATTATGCCGGTTGGCATCGTTGTTTTCCCACACGAAGTGGGCATCGTTGTTTTTCTGCTAGGACTTTGGCCTTTTCCGGTTTTGGGTACGATACCCCCCCCCCCTTTTTTTTCTTTCTTTCTGTGAGCCCTAGAGACCATTAGGGTCATTTAGGCCTGTAGAGTAGGCCACCTACTCATGCCATTGGGCATCGCTGTTTTCCCACACGAAGTGGGCATTGCTATGATGATTTTCTGTGCGGGTATCTTGCCTGAAGGATACCCTTAGGGTGTGTTTATTTATTTTTTCTGTACTCTGGATGTCATGCACACATCTGTTCTTACACACTTTTCTCCACAATGCACCTTACATGCATGCATTGCATTAGTGGACCTAAGGATATTTCTTACTCATGCATCTTTTCATGCATCATTAACAACACTAGATATGTTCGTTTGCATATTATAGAGTCGTTGATTTAAGTCTTTTAGACTATTAATCCTTGATTCCTTAGGATAGACCGTTCCCATCCTGCATACATATAGGACGGTTGGTTGTGCTTAGGATTTTAGCTGGCTTCCTTTTTCAGGCAAGGAATAAGTCCAGATTGCATTGGCTAGGTCGTAGGTGTTAATATCGTATGTACGGTGTTACATCTTCTATAGATTTAGGATCTAAGGTGAGTGGTACAGGTGTACCACTATACACCTTATTGGTGGGTTAGTTCTCTACTTTTCCAGAGGCTATAAATCCTACCCATCTGCGTCACACTGATGACGCCACTTCCTTCTTTCTCTCATGCATGTTTGAATGCTTTGCCTCTTTCTTTTATCCAGTTTTTCTCTTCTTCAGATCGGCCGAATGTTAACTGAACCATGTGTGATCTGATTGAGCCAGTTTTGGACCTTCCCCTTTGATTAGGAAAACCTAGAAAATCCCATTGCACTAAACCCATTAGAGAAGATAATCTAACATCCTTAATCGAGAGTTTTCTTAGATCAAGGTCTAAGATGTAATTAACTACGGGGGCTTGCGCCCGTAGGAAACCGATCCCCACAATCAAATAAACCCTATTCGAGGCTGATGCATCGAATAGGGGAAATCTCGTGAATTTAGGGTTATATATATTATTATCCATCGAGGTGCGTAGGTGAAAACCCGCTATCCTCTATGGCTAATCGTATCTATAACTCCATCTGCTCTTCCATCGGCCTGCTTGTGCCGAGTGTAAAGGTCTACGACCATTTTGTCCTACGGGATAGTGTGATCGTACCCTTTGCATTCGAACCACACGAGCGGAATCCTTTCGGAGACCCACAGATTTCTGGCGACCACGGTGGGACAGGTTTCTCTCTCCATCTTTGGATGTTATATTATCTTCTTTTGTGTGCACTCCGGGTTTAGTGCTCTTTAGATTAGGTTTATCCTGCTCTTAGATAGGGTCCTTTTCTTAGTTAGGTACCCTTCTTGGCTAGGCTTTCCCCTAGCTCTGGTTCCTTTCCTTCCGGCCTTTTTAGGCTATTTCATATCCTATCAAATTCTCTTCTTTCCGTCGGGTTTTGTGTTCACTCGACTCTCTCACTCTGAGATCGTCGAGTAGACCCCGGCACCTTCCTACCTTTCGTAGGTATTTGATACCTAAGGGTGGATTCGTTATTGATAGTAGTTCAGATGAGGAAGGAGACTTCCGACGTCAGACTACTAGCAAGCAACTTATTCCCCATCAAATGTGTGGAATTAGAGTCGAGGATTCCCACCAAAAATCTTATGACACTTCTTCCACTAGTGTTGGTTGTTTGCTACAGACTAGCAGACATTCCTACCTCCTATAAATATTCTTTTGTATTCGTATTCCTTGAAAGGATTCTTCTTACTTTTCAGCAGTCTGTGTGGCCACGACGATTTGTCCTCTACCACACGATGTTCGCTTCGAAGAGTATAAGGTTATCTTTAAAAGGGATACACTAAGATGTTGTAGAGATTCTTGTCCTTGTATTTGTGTACACCAATCATATTGGTGCTAACACAAAACCCTTGATTTTGTCCCTCCTTTGTGAAAGATTGTTCTACCCAGTTTCGCTTGTCACCTAAAGCGTGGTCTGGGATACCAAAACCAATAATTCAAACCCCCCTTTTAAGAGGTGATACTGGGTCCACACCCACCTAAGTTAATCAGGTGTTGTGAGTTTGACCCAATATTTCTAATTATAATATACTTTCTATAGGTGATACTGGTCCATGCCAACCTGTGTTAGTCAGGTGTGGTTATATTGATCCAATGTCCCTAATTAAAATCTATTTTCCATAGGTGATACTAGGTCCATGCCAACCTGTGTTAGTCAGGTGTGGTTATGTTGATCCAATGTCCCTAACTCAAATCTACCTTCTAGAGGTGATACTGGGTCCATACCCACCTAAGTTAATCAGGTATGGTTATGTTGATCCAATGTCCCTAATTCTAATATATTTTCTATAGGTGATACTGGGTCCATGTCTACCTGTGTTAGTCAGGTGTGGTGATGTTGATTCAATGTCCCTAATTCAAACCTTTTTTTTTCAAATGTAATACTGGGTCCCTACCCACCTAGGTTAATCAGGTGTGGTGTGGTAGATCTAATATCTCTAATTCCAATCCACTTTCTATAGGTGATACTGGGTCCATGCCCACCTGTGTTAGTCAGGTGTGGTGATGTTGATCCGATATCCCTATATATAAGTTTCCTTACCTTATCAGTTGTGATACGATGGTTCTTCCCTTGTCACTTGTACATATCCCTTTGTATAAATATAACTCCAAAGGATCTCTTATACTTTTCGACAGTCCGTGGCCACGACGATTTGTCCTCTACCACGTGATGTTCGTCGTACAAAGTATGAGATTATCCTTAGTAGTTGTATGTAAATACGCCGTAGGGATGTTTGTACTCGCACTCATGCCCACCAATCGCTCTGGTGTTGTGGCATGAAATCTCTTTTTCAGTCCCCTTCAAGGGTTGACTTTCCCCAGTTTCACTTGTCACCTTCAAGTGTGGTCTGGGATACCAAAACTACTAATTCGAATCTCTATGGAATGTGATACTGGGTCCATCCTTGATCTTTATTGGTCAAATATAGTGATGTTGATCCATTGTCACTATGCAAATTTTTCTACAAATTCTGTTGTAACAATTATGCTCCCCAGTTCATTCATACGAGTTGAATGTGGCCTGGGTTACCAAAGCCAATGTCTCACTCCTTTATAGATCATGCACATAATCATTTTTCTCTCCCCAGTTTTACTCATGTGGCGAGTATGGCCTGGGTTATCAAAGCCAACAATTTTCCTCTCTTTATGTTCCAGTATACTTGATCTATATCTGTGAGCATAATGTAAAAAAAAATGATTTTAAAAGAGAGGAAAACTCTTAATTGAGTAGAATCGGTTGCCCTTGTCACAAGAAGAATCCGGTTCTACGCTCCAAGAGCCCAAAATTCCTCCAAATTCTCTTCTTTTTCTCTCCTTAAAGTATTTTGATGATTGTCAGGAGATGACTATGTATCCATCTCTTTTATTATGATTATTCACTTATGATGGGATGTTGTTCTCCCTCACTTATGATGTGGTAAATCTTGTTCTAGATGTTAACATCATTTTCTAGTGGATTTTGATCTTCTAGTAGAAAGTCAATCCATTTCTTCCTTTAGTGACATAATTTCTCATGGAGGTTTTGTCCTTAGCTGCAAGTGCGATCTCTCTGAATGCATAAATGTTTCTTGCACTTCTCACAGGGTCCCATCAATTAGTATGGGTGCTCTACCACTGTGATTCCTTTTGTAATCATTGGCTTTGACATGATTATAATTCTTAGTGGCAAGTGTGTCCCTTCGCTACTTCTATTATACCTTCTTTAGCATTAGACTATTATTTCCATTCGGCTGTTTGTATATTCCTCCTTGTTTAGAGAGATATACGTCAGTCGGTTATTTCATGTTGTATATGACTCCATTTTATCTAAAGAATTCTACTTGTATTTTAATTACTCATGGCCACGACGATTTGTCCTCTACCATGCGGTAACTAAAATATGAGCTTGAGATTTCTTAGATAATGAATTACTTGTTGCTTTGTCTTTCTCACAGCACCACGCACATGAGCGTTGGGTGGTTGTTGAGCTTCTTTCCTCTTCCTATCGCCACGGCAGATGCGCCGGACGATAGTAGAGTGTACTTTTCCTCTTCCTATCACTTTGGCATACACGCCAGTGATAGTAGAGTGTACCTGTCCTCTTCTTATCGCCCCGGCCGACGCCCTGGGCGGTAGTAGAGTGTTTCTTATCCTCTCCTTATCACCTCGGCAACTGCGCCAGGTGATAGTTGAGTGTTCTTTTAGTAATCATTGATCCTTGATATGGTTGTTATTTTTTAGTGGCTAGTGTGTCCTCTCGCCACTCCCATTGATCTTTCCTTAATATGAGATTATCCTTTCTACTCAACTGTTTGTATGTTCCTCTTTTTAGAGAGATATGCATCAGTTGATTGTTTCAAGTTGTATGATTTCAATTTTACCTAAGAAGTCCTACTTATGTTTTGATTACTCATGGCCACGACGATTTGTCCTCTACCATGTGATAATTGAAATATAAGTTTGAGATTTTCTTAGATGATGGATTACTTAATTTTCTTTCCCTCACAGCACCACGTACTTGTGCGTTGGGTGGTTGTAGAGGTGATTTCTACTCTTTGTTTCGCCGTTTCGAATATGGTCAGGCAAACATTGAGTCATCCTCATTCACTGTTGCGATCTGGTCAGGTGAATGTTGGATTTTGTCTTTTGTTCTGCTGTTGCGATCTGGTCAGGCAGACATTAGACCTTTTGGGAAGCTCTTTATTCATTGTTGCGAATATGGTCAGATGAATATTGAGCTGTTCTCATTCGCCGTTGCGAATATGGTCAGGCGAATGCTGAACTCCCTTGCTCTTTTCACCCTTTGTCTCGCTGTTGCGATCTGGTCAGGCGAACATTGGGTTGTCCTCATTCACTGTTGCGAATATGGTCAGGTGAATGTTGGGCTTACTTCTTTTGTCCCACCGTTGCGATTTTGGTCAGGTGGACATTAGAATTTTGGGAGGGCTCATTATTCGCTGTTGCGAATATGGTCAGGCGGATTTTGAGCCATTTTCATTCGCTGTTGCGATCTGGTCAGGCGAATGTTGACTCCCCTTTCTGGTTGGGTGCCCGACAGAGTCCCTGGGAGGCATACTTCACCACCTCTTCATTCCCCCTGTTTTATTTCCTGTTTGGGGGTTGTTGAGTTTTCTTCTGATTCTTTGTTTCGCCGTTTCGAATAAGGTCAGGCAAACATTGAGTCATCCTCATTCACTGTTGCGATCTGGTCAGGTGAATGTTGGATTTTGTCTTTTGTTCTGCTGTTGCGATCTGGTCAGGCAGACATTTGACCTTTTGGGAAGCTTTTTATTCGTTGTTGCGAATATGGTCAGATGAATATTGAGCTGTTCTCATTCGCCGTTGCGAATATGGTCAGGCGAATGTTGAACCCCCTTTCTTTCACCCTTTGTCTCGCTGTTGCGATCTGGTCAGGCAGACATCGGGTCGTCCTCATTCACTGTTGCGATCTGGTCAGGTGAATGTTGGACTTCTTTCTTTTGTTCCACTGTTGCGATTTTGGTCAGGTGGGCATTAGACCTTTTGGGAAGCTCTTTATTCGCTGTTGCGAATATGGTCAGGTGGATATTGAGCTGTTCTCATTCGCTGTTGCGAATATGGTCAGGCGAATGTAGAACTCCCTCTCTTTCTTTACTTCTGGTTTTGCTGTTTCGAACATGGTCAAGCAAACCCGGAGTTGTCCCCGTTCGCTGTTGCGAATATGGTCAGGTGGATGTGGGACCTCGTTTCTTTTCTCTATTCTGCTGTTGCGATGTGGTCAGGCAGATAGATGATTTCCTTACTTTTGATTACTATTGTTTTCCTATGATTATCACTTTGCCGTTTGATATGATCTTCAAATGATTGTTAAATCCCTTCTCTTCTCATCATCTTAGAGTTGCTCTCTAGATGATCGTTGAATCTCCTTTGGACTTTCTTTGAACTTGTTTCAATTCTACTCATGTGGGCATAAGTTCTTCTTTCCCTCATTTGACTACTTTGGTTGGGCGGATAAGTTGAACTGTTTTCTTTGATTCACTCTCATTGTTGATCTAATTTTGTTACTTGACCCTAGGGTTGTATCTTCCTCGAGTTAGGAAGGTCAACGCCAACATATACGGTTCACCTATTGTTCTCCGCATATGTTGGGGGTCCGTTTGTTGACCTCGATTTTGGCCCGATTGTGCTCGAGCCCTTTCGATCGATCTAATTGAATCCCGTCGAGCCCAATTCGAACTCGAATCGACCCGACTTGAGCCGGATCAGACTCGAATGAGTTCAATTAGACTCGGTTAATTTGTTTTCGTCGCGTCGTACTTGATTTGATTGGAATTATTCGTTATTTTTGAACCCGTTTCCATGCGATTGATTTTGTTGAGCCAGTTCGCACCAAAATTGACTCGAATCGAGTCAAGATTGGACTGAAGTTTAACCCGATTTCAGTCATTTTTGACATGGCTCAGCTCAATCTAATTTGTTTGAAACTCTGTAGACTTTCTTAACAATTCAAATCAATAGCCCAAATCAAGCATGCAATCGGACGATCCTAATTAGATGTGCAGTTGGCACGATCTCTGCTGATCGCGATCTTCACAGACAGAGCAGCGATACGAAGCAGATGGCAGGCTTCATTCGCGTGCTTCGAGCGACTGCGGTGATGGATCCGAAAGGGCGGGCTTCCTCTCTCGGCAATAGGTTTGATTTACCCAATACGAAGGTCTTCGGCTCCAGCACTCTCTCCCCCGCGCCCTCTCTCTCTCAATCCCGATCTCCCTCTCTTCTTCTCTGGTTCGCACGACTCCAAGCAAAAAAAACGAGACAGCGCCTCCCTACCGCTCTCTCTCCCCTGACTTCGCACGATCCGACCGAATCCGACGCCGGGACCGAGCCTGACGGGCCTTCTCCCGAACTCGACGGCAGCCACCCGAGCGCCCAGCTCGCCCTTCCCCTCCGTCGCTCCACTGTTCAGACCGACCCCAATCGCCTCTAACTGTCGGTCTCTCATTCCTTTGCAAGGTGAATGTTTTCCTTTCCTTCTTCTTTCTCTCATTTTCCTTCTTCTTTGTTTCCCTTCCTCCCCTTGGCTCTCATCTCCCTCTTCTTCTTTCTCTTTCATCTTCTTTCCTTTTTTTTTTTTTTTCTCTGTCTTTTTTTATTGCATCTGCTTAATGCCATTTCCTTCACGTTGATGGATGAAAGAACAATGGTATTACATCTCTTTAAAAAAAAAATCTCTGAGAATTAGTTATTCTTTACTTTTTTTATGATTTTGCTTCCATGCCTTCTTGTTGGAGAAATTTGTCATGAGAATCATGGAGTTTTGTGTAGTTTTTTTTAAGAGCATGTCAATCTATTAGGTGTACAAATTGAATCTCTATGCTAGTTTCTTTTATGTGATTTCATGAACATTGCATATCAAGTGTTTGATGAATTGCCCCCAAGGAAAGGCCATGAGTATTTGCTTACATGAAGGATTTTGAGGTCTATTGATTATCTTCAAAATTTGGTCTCTTTTCCTTGCTCTAAATGGCTACTTTTTTTCTGTTTTGTTACTTTTTAGAATCCTGTTAATGAGTGAGGTATTGGGTTGTTGTTATTCAAAGAGGGAACCTCTTTAATTAAATCGAATGAATTTCATTTGATTAAGCTTAAGTGGACGGATAGTGTTGAAATCATTTAAGCAAAGTTTTTTTTCTTCAGCCAAGTAGAAATGGCCAAAGAGAAATAGTTTATTTATATGATTCATAAAAGGAGAAAGTGGATTGCTAAGTCCAGGTCATGTTCACGCCTCATGTTTTCCATTGACTTGAATTATTTCATATTTATTATGATATTCTAGTACTTGTATAAAAAATTATGATATATTCTACATATCCGATGACTAGGATATATGGTTATATTTTCTGCTTGATTTGCTTCTAAATTTTTGTTGTTTTTTTTTTTAAAATCAATGGATAGAGCTAAGCTTATACCTATATTTGAATACTTAAACTTTCAATATTGCATTAACGGCATATTTCATGTATTTCGAGAATCCCATTTATGGGTATATACATGTTTCCTTCAAATATTGAGATGTGTTGCTTCATGGCTTTAAGAACTTGTAAATAGTTTATATGCGAAGCTTATCTTTGACTAAAAAAAAAAAATTGTGGATAGAATTCCATGATTTGTAGCAAGAACTTTTATTCTCAATACTGAGCTTTATGAAATTTTGCATAGATGACCTTGCCATCATGTGTTGGTTTACGTCGTTCGAGAACGAATAATGGGTTTATAAAAAAAAATCATGCTTGAAACATGTTACACAATTTGACAAAGCATGAAGAGCCATATTGTTTCCTTTCTAAAAATGTGCATGCCACGTGTTTGAAGAAATGTCTTTGAGAAGAAATCATAGTGTTTTGAGAGACGTAAGTTTACATTTGAAATCTTCTAATCAAGTGTTTTGGCTAGCATGTATAGATTTGAAACTTGGCCTTATCTTTTCGTCATTATTGTGAGGTGCGACATAATTATATTTGCTAGTTTTCTTACAAGGATTTCTAATGAAATGTTTTAGACCTCTCTTTCCATTGATATTTTCATGGCATGTTTTAGTTCTTAAAATAAAAAAATGATATCGTTTTTTTTTTTTTTGCTAGCTATGAATCGTTTTATATGGTGCAAACAAGCCTATATTGTTTAAAAAAAATGAGTAAGGAAGAACTTGTTTGATGTTGTGAAGCACGAATATTTTGTCATGCTTACTTTGTCCCTCAATTGTGAGCATGTATGACCCAGAAGCATGAAAGTTTATGCCATTTTCTTTGGAAGCCCTTGGTCTGAAATCTTGTACTTTGCCCTCTAATATTTGAGATTTTTTTTTTATTATTATTTTTTTAAGTAACGATGTGTAGAAAATCACATGCTTTGAAGCCTTGGATATGATTGTCATTGCCAAATAATCTTGTAGCATTCTTGTGTTTGGAAGTTTCATATGGGTATTTAACTCACTTTTGAGCTTGTTTAGAAAGATACGGTGGTTGCATCGAAACCTTATATTTAATGAAATTCATGAACTTGTGATTGAAGATCTTGCTCATATGTGTTGTGGCACATGAGGTGAAGTTTCCGGGTTGATTTGAGAATAATTAGTGTGCAGTTTTTTTTAATGTTTTAAGCTATTTTGAGAAGAGCAAAGTGCAGATTTTCACTGTTATTAACGTCCGAACTGTTTTGGGAGCAAAATACATATTGATTTTTAATATTTTTGGCTTCCGAATTGCTGTAGAAATGTTACAAGTGCAGATTTTGAGAGTTCTTTCACTGTTTTCATACAATAATACCTCTAGCATTTGGGTGAATCTTTTATGGCTATTCTATGGAAATTCCTGCAGCTTTCGTGGAACTTTTGCCACTGTTTTTGTAAGAAAAAAAAAAGTGCAGGTTTTGGGCATATTATGGCTGTTTTTTGCGTGAGAATCACTATGGGGTTTGGGTAGATTTGTAGTTACTTTGTTGCAAAATTCCTACAGTTTTTGTGAGCTTTTCCTACTGTTTTTGGCAAGAAGAAAGTGCTGATTTTAGGAATTCTATTGCTGTTCTATATAAGAATCCTCATTGCGTTCAAATAGATTGTTTATTGCATTGCTCCTTGAAGCTTCATGACATTTTGGATTATGGGAGTCTTCTACTACATGTTTAGTAAAGCCATAGATAGGTTCCAAACACCTTTTCTTTTTATGTATCTTTGATAATAGTGAGTTGGCAAGGAAGAGGTTTGAGAGCTCTTATAAGATTCATTATAGGCATTTGTGGTCTCTCTGGGTGAAAGTTTATAGATTTGATTTGTGACACTTTGTTTGATCGTTTGGAGGGTAAATGGCATTGCCTCCTTTGCACAAAATATTTTCTATAAGACCTTTCTTTTTGAAGAAGTGACATGTTGGAATATCACATTAGTTGGGCTATTGTTGATGAATAAATTTTGGGAAGCATTTATTTGGCTCGAGTGTTAAAAGAAATAAGGCTTTATGAGTCGTTTTGCATCGGGAAGTTTTGTTTTATGAGTTTTACGAATCGGCTTGAGTTGAAATTTTATGTGTTTTTTTTTTTTTGTTTTGTGAATGTTTTATGACGAGGGCTCTACAATGAGGGGTTCCTATAAAATCTTCTCGTTGGAGAGTTTTATTTTTTTTAACCCCACTCCAAACGAAAGGTGAGACACTTGATTGTGGGTTGTTTTGGGTAGAATTTTGTGTCAAGATAGGGGATTTTAGTAGATAACTCTTGGGAGGTTTTGTTGTAGTTTTTGCAAATCATTTTGGGATCTATGATTTTATAATTGAACTCGTTTAGTAAAAATTTCTTAATATCTTTTGGGGGAGTAGTTAGTGCTTTCCTATTGAGGTTAAAATCTCTTAGTGGTTATGGCTAGGGACGAGTTTTCTTGAGGTTTAGATTTTAGAAAGTTTTAGATTTAATTCCCTTAAAGTCTCTTTCTATAGGATGGATTTTGGAGTTTGAAGTATTAGGGAACTTTAGGTTGGAAAGCCTCTAGTGTCCTTTTGGGAGCAAGACAGTCCTTACTCCTTTGTATTCTCCCTTGAATATTAGTCTCTAAAAGTATAGAATTTTGGGATGAGTATAAAACAATAGAGAGTCTACTTTTAGAGGTCTTTCTCCCTTAGTTGATTTGGGTTTGGGTTGTAGTGTCTTGTAAGTAGAGGTGTCGAAAACGTATCAAGTGTCTTGTTTGGAGTGGGAATAACAAAGGGCATTGTTGATATTATAGGATGCATTTGACTGCTACGAAATGTATCCAATAAAAACGATGCCTACACCCCTTTTTTATATCGGATTTTCGTTCTTTTTCTTTTCATTGCGTTTAGTCGTGTTTTACTTCGTCCGTTAGTTTTCTTTGCTACTTTTTCTGCATCTTGGTACAACACACCTACAAATTGAAGAGAACTCAAAACGCAAGTAGCCCAACAAATAACTAAAAGGTACGTTCTTTTTCTTTTCTGCATTTCCATTCTTTCACTTTATGAACTGCTTATAGAACTGCTCTAATACCTGTCTTTCTTTTGTGTTGCGAGGTACCTTTTGGAAAGCAATGGATAAGGAACACTCGGAGCTGGAGCTAGGACAACCGGATCCAAGCATCAGTCGTCCCTACCCACCTGGTAAGGGCGCTACGGGCGGAACCACCGGGTCGTAGCCCCCGGTGCTGTAAGTTTACTAAAACTTAGAAAACCTTTAGGGGCCTAGATGGTTGTACGCCTCCCACCCTTAGGACCTTAGAAACTTCAATTATATATTTAGGATCGCTTTTACCTTTTTTTTTAGATCCCTAAAACCCCGTGACATCCGTATAGAAGTCTTAGGAATTAGAAAACAACATCACTTCCGATCCTACAACATTAGTGACATCTAAGGACAAAAATTAAGGACCGAGTCTTAGAAAACATAGACTTAGGATGCATGTTCCATATAGGATAGAGACTTTAAAACAACAACTTAGTGACACATTTTCCTAGATTTAGATTTTGTTTTCTTAATTCACTAATAATCAACCAATCAATCCTAATCTAATTCTTAAAAATCTACTAAAACACTTAACTCTTAACTAAGTTTTAATTAACAATCATAATCATTAAATCATAATTTTAACACATAAACATAAATCAATCCTAACTAATTTAATAATTGATTCATAACCAACCTAAAATCTAAAAGATGTAGATTATATTAGGAGATTAAATTACAAATTAAATTCATTAGGATTAAAATATTCTTAAAGATCAAACTTATGATAATCTTTTAAAAGTAATCAACAAATTCCTTAATACACAACAACCGCTCTAAAAGTGAAGTTTATTGGATGGACTACTCCGGGCTGCGGGGCTAAGTGTCCTAAGGAGGCTGGTTCCTCGAGCCTGGTGGCACAACGCCACGAATGGATCTAATGGAGCGTCAAAACTTAAAAAATTAATCTTTCTAATTGGCTTAATTCAAACATTAATAATAAAACACTTAATCTACCCTTTTCTTTTTCTTTCTTTAACAACAAACTATAATAATCAAACAAAGTTAATTATCACTGGGTAACCCAGGCCTACGAGGCTATTAAGTTAGCCCCAAGGAGGGTGAAATAAACCTCACGGCCTCGGTGTGAAACAAAGGTGGTAGTTAATTAAACATTAAAAATAAAAGATACCTAAAATCAATCCTAAAACACTAAGATTTGAATTTTAATTAAAAACTCTTCTTTGTCCATTTCAACAAACAAATCAAATACACATACAACTCTAACTAAAATCATCCTACATAGGATCTATCCAAAACTGCATAGCCTACACACACCTTAGACTTGTTTGGTTAGGATACGACTTCTAGCCCTAGGTTAGACTGACATTTTCTTTTACTGTTCAGTATTTACTACTTGCACATATTCTATAGATGCTTTCTTTATATATTTCCTGTCAGTTATATTATTTTATTTACATGCATTTCTTTTCTGAACGGCATCTACGCTCATTTGTATATTTCTCTCTTATCTTATATTACGAGGTACATCGGAGCTTGATGATCGGGAATTAAACAGGAGCATTCGCTTCGGAACTTTTAAGTGGCCGCGCCACAATCTGGACTTGCTTGCTTTTAGCTTTTAAGTGGCAGCGCCACAGTCAGGTATAACCTCTGCAACTTGTAAAGCAAATTTCTTGTAATTATATATCGGAACTGTTACACTCCACACACAAATTGTTAATAGGTATTCTAGCATGTGTAGGTAGCCAGCCATAGGGTAGTTCACTAACGAAGCTTTGGCCCTATAGGTCAAAGCTTGCCCCCTTCTGTGAGCCCTAGAGACCATTAGGGTCATTTAGGCCTGTAGAGTAGGCCACCTATTATGCCGGTTGGCATCGTTGTTTTCCCACACGAAGTGGGCATCGTTGTTTTTCTGCTAGGACTTTGGCCTTTTCCGGTTTTGGGTACGATACCCCCCCCCCTTTTTTTTCTTTCTTTCTGTGAGCCCTAGAGACCATTAGGGTCATTTAGGCCTGTAGAGTAGGCCACCTACTCATGCCATTGGGCATCGCTGTTTTCCCACACGAAGTGGGCATTGCTATGATGATTTTCTGTGCGGGTATCTTGCCTGAAGGATACCCTTAGGGTGTGTTTATTTATTTTTTCTGTACTCTGGATGTCATGCACACATCTGTTCTTACACACTTTTCTCCACAATGCACCTTACATGCATGCATTGCATTAGTGGACCTAAGGATATTTCTTACTCATGCATCTTTTCATGCATCATTAACAACACTAGATATGTTCGTTTGCATATTATAGAGTCGTTGATTTAAGTCTTTTAGACTATTAATCCTTGATTCCTTAGGATAGACCGTTCCCATCCTGCATACATATAGGACGGTTGGTTGTGCTTAGGATTTTAGCTGGCTTCCTTTTTCAGGCAAGGAATAAGTCCAGATTGCATTGGCTAGGTCGTAGGTGTTAATATCGTATGTACGGTGTTACATCTTCTATAGATTTAGGATCTAAGGTGAGTGGTACAGGTGTACCACTATACACCTTATTGGTGGGTTAGTTCTCTACTTTTCCAGAGGCTATAAATCCTACCCATCTGCGTCACACTGATGACGCCACTTCCTTCTTTCTCTCATGCATGTTTGAATGCTTTGCCTCTTTCTTTTATCCAGTTTTTCTCTTCTTCAGATCGGCCGAATGTTAACTGAACCATGTGTGATCTGATTGAGCCAGTTTTGGACCTTCCCCTTTGATTAGGAAAACCTAGAAAATCCCATTGCACTAAACCCATTAGAGAAGATAATCTAACATCCTTAATCGAGAGTTTTCTTAGATCAAGGTCTAAGATGTAATTAACTACGGGGGCTTGCGCCCGTAGGAAACCGATCCCCACAATCAAATAAACCCTATTCGAGGCTGATGCATCGAATAGGGGAAATCTCGTGAATTTAGGGTTATATATATTATTATCCATCGAGGTGCGTAGGTGAAAACCCGCTATCCTCTATGGCTAATCGTATCTATAACTCCATCTGCTCTTCCATCGGCCTGCTTGTGCCGAGTGTAAAGGTCTACGACCATTTTGTCCTACGGGATAGTGTGATCGTACCCTTTGCATTCGAACCACACGAGCGGAATCCTTTCGGAGACCCACACCTGCCAAATGGTTTCCAAATGTGACATGCTTATATTTGAATCGAGACTCGACGAGACTAACCCAATGAACCCAAGATCAATGAATTATGAAATCACAAAGACATTTAAAAATCCAATAAACGATATATAATCAAGGGAGTCAAGATCGGCCGTCCATCCAAAACACTCCAACTTAACACTAATCTTCCATCTATTTACAAGCCTTGCCACTCTAAAAAATCTATAAATAGAGCAACCCTTTCTCATGAAAGGGGGCCCCAAGCAAGAAATCAAGAGAGAAATCAGAGATCATTCTTGTCTCCTCCCTCCTCCTCGACCACCGCCAGGACTTTCACTGGACCACCACCTGACGGTGGAGTTCTGCCATACCACCAATCTATACTGGAGTTCTACAGGACATCGCTCAACGCCGAAGTTCTGCTAGATCGCCACTTGGCACAAGAGTTCCATCGGACCACCACCTAACATCGAATTAACATAATGAGAACTTTTATCATCCTAAAAAATTATCTAACATGCTAAAAAAAAAGCCCAATGTCACACATAATAATAAGACAAACTCTAATTTAATTATTAATTCCATGGTGTTAATTAATTGTGTAATCAATTATCACGTAAGTTGGTGTTATCAATAATTATGGTTTAAAAAATAATAATTAAGTTATAATACAAGCAAATATTCATAATGATCATAATAATAAAATCACAATTCAACCTCATTAAATTAATTTATTACTATTCATATTTGCCACTTCCATTATGATTGTCATAATGAAGTATTTCATATTTCTTGATAAAATTTATATTTTATTTAGTTAATTTTTAAAATATTGCATAATTATATGAAAAAAAGTACCATAAAATAATGATGTAAACATTTACAAAATTTTAAAAATACTTATATATATAATTAAATACTTAATGTTTTTTTAATCTTAAATTTGAATAATTCTTAAATTATGAAATGTAATGTTCCCTTCAATGAAAAAAATAAATATAAGAAAATATTATAAATAAGAAAAAAAATTTAAATGAATTATCCATTGGTAATTGAGATAAAATAGATGATAGTTCACTACGGGAAAACACGTGATTACCGTCGGAATTTCCGGCGGATTTTTTTGCGCCGGCATTGTCGGCGCAGGTTTCGGCGGAATGATGCGACGTAAAGTTTACGGCGTTTTTTCCGGCGGAATGAACGCCGGAACGTTACCGGCGTCCATTGCGCCGGAAAAAACGGCGGTGAAAAGGGCTATGGATTATTTCCGGCATAGATTACGGCGGAAACGTTCTTTAAACTCAACGAAACCATTCCGGCGGATTAATGCGCCGGCTTATTTAAACTCAACGAACATGTTCCGGCGCATGGTCCGACGGTAACATTACCGGCGGACGTTCCGCCGGAACGGCCGCCGCTAAAAGCCCTAAAATACGAATCGGAGCCCTCTGGGCCGTCATTCTTTTCGCTACTCTCTCTCACCTCGCCTGCTTCGCCCGTCGCCCTCCGTCGCCGTTCGTCGCTGGCCGAAGATTGACGGTCACCGAACTTCTTCGCCGACGGTCACCGGACTTCGCCGAGCATCTCCCTCTCTCCTGGTCGCTGACGCAATTCCGGTGCTTAATCCGCCGTTAATTACCGTCGTATACTGCGACGGTAAATACCGGCGCATTAGGCGCCGGAATTTTCACGTTTTTCACGTCGGCAAACAAACCGTTTAATGCGCCGGTAATGCGTCGGAAACAACGCCGGAACTGGTTCCGGCGCAACATATGCGTCGGAACAAATTTATCGACGCACCCAAAACCGGCGGAGATATTTGCGCCGGAACATGCGCCGGAAAAGAACGGTTCTGTCGGAATTTACATTTGTTCCGGCGGATTCTGTCCGCCGGTAATAACAGGTTTTCCTGTAGTGGTTATTTTTATAATTATATAATATTTAAAAAATTCGTTGATTCAATTATTTATATTGTTAACATAATTAATTCTCTAATATCTTTTATATAGGGTTGTTAAAGCCCATGACAAAAACTCTTAAATAAGGCTTGGGCCAATAGAGTGGGCTTGGCCCACATGACCTACCCTCTATGATAGAATTATGCTCCCAACAAAGGGCGGTAGTCCAACGTGGTAAAATGGGCCATTGTTTAAGTTTAAAAAGATACTAATTGTTTAAGCATTATGGATGTGTAGTTGTTTAAGCAAGCCCATCTAAAGTTAATTGGGCCTAATAGTGTGGCGGCCACATAAGCCGGTTTTTTTTTTTAAGGACAATTTAATAAATAACAACAAATTTTAATATGATCTGAGTCTCTATATGGCCGTCGAGATGAAATAATTATTAGGTCTGGTGATCGGACGTAGCTCTATGTTCAGTTACCATTGAGTTACCCGGTTTTTGCTCGGTATTGCTAGGTATTGCTTGACAATAACGAGAAATACCGCTCTGTGAAGACCAATACTGAGTAATACCGAGCAATACCGAGTAATACCGAGAAATATCGAGAAAAAAACTCGGTATTTGTCAGTTTTGCTCGGTATTACTCGGTATTGCTCAGTATTTGTCTTCACATAATGGTATTTCTCATTATTGTCGAGCAAAATCGACAAATACGTGGTTCTGTGCCTGCTACATGGCGCGATCTCAGTGCCGACCAAACGTAGCTCTACGTCCGTTCACCGGACCAAATAAAAAGTTCGTCGAGATGATGATTGTCAACAAATATCTTTTAATACACTTGTTTATACCTTTGTTAGGGGAGTTAATGAGTGACCCCATCTAAATCAGGCCTAAAAAAATATTGGTTCAAGTTAATCGGTTTAATAAAAAAGTAAAATTCAAGTTTGATTTTATGACCTATTCATTAAACGGGTCAAGCTCGAGTTGACCTATAAACATATTTTTTACAAAAAAAAAAATGATTCATTTAATATATTTTTTCTTAATTTTTTCAATATATGAATCTAATCTTATTTTTTTAAAAAAATCCTAAATTTTATAGTTAATGAGTTGTAAATATATTTTTAATATAAAAATATTAACATGTCATATTCGAGTCATTCAAATTGCTAATGAGCCGCTTTGGATTGGTGTTTTAACCCGTTTATTAAATAAGTCAGATTCGATTCAGACCCCAACCTGACATATCATCCCATTTTGACACCCCTAAACTTTATTTTTATTTTATTTTTTATTTTTAGAGCTCAATTAAAACTTCATTTTTTTAAATTTTTTTTAATATTTTCATAATAAGAAATTACATTTCACAATCATATTCGCAAGTATTTGATAACTCTAAAAAAATATTATAATTTTTTTTAAGATAAATATATTATAATGATCATAAAAAAAAAGATTCTTTTCCCAAAAAGATTCTATAGCCATTTTTAAAAACAGTTAAAATCGCCCTAATAAAATCTTAGATAATTAAAAATACTTATTTTGTTGCATTGGTAGTCGGCCTAATTATAATATCTTTATTGATTCAATGCCTGATATTATTCAATCATCAGATCGTTAGAGCGAAGAAATATTCGAATAAAAAAAATATGAGAATAAGTGAATAACTCTTCGTACAGTATAGATTCCCAACAACGAATATTCATTTCTATGATTAACAGAAATAAACTTTGTAATTTGGATAAATATATATATTTCTCTTCATTATGTCAAGCGATTTCTTATTATTATTTATTTAATTTCTTATTCTTTTTTATAATTGATATATCATCACAAAATAATTTTGATCGGACGCGAATCTCAACGCAAAAACAAGTTTGGAAATTTAAAAAATTAAATTTGGGACCATCCAAACTCTGATTTCAGAAACTTACAATCGAACTAAACATCACAGAAATTATGAACCCAACGACACTCAATTCAACTCAATCCAAGTCCAAATCGGTCCAGATCGAAGAGCTGGAGCGCTTTTGGAAGGGTCAAATCATAATTTGGATTACTAAACAGACTCCAATTGTAGGATGCTTAGAGTAGAATCGAGCGACTCGACAAGACGAATCCAACAAGCCTAAGATTGCTGAATTATGATATCTTTAAGACATTCAAATTTCTAATAAATAGCCCACGATCTAGGGAATTAACATCAGCCATGTATTGAAATCACTCCCAACTTATCATTGATCTTCCTCCTATTTACTGGTCATTCAACTCTCAGAAAACTATAAATAGATCTCTTATTCCTCTTCGATAAGGGACCCAAGCAAGGAAGAGAATGAAGAGAGCTCTCTTGCCACCAAACTCCTCCTTGACCAACGTCGGACTTTCGCCTGACCATTGAATGTCACACGACTTTCGCCTAGCCACCGAATGACTCGGACTTCCGCCCGGCCACCGACTGACGCCGGACTTTCTCCCATCCACCCACTGACACTAAGCTTTCGTCCGACTGCCAACTGACGCCGAATTTTCACCTAACCACCGAACGTCGCTAGATTTCTATCTAATATCCATTCATCACTAGATTTCAACCCGACGGTTGATTGTTGTAATCTGATCGTCCTCAAAACGATGGATCAATCACTTGTAATCCATTCAATTACTAGTGAAATCATTTCAATTGGGCATGTCCCCATGGTTTTTTTTCCAAAATTTTTCATGTAAAAAATCTTGTGTTTTCTGTTTGTGTGCTGGATATATATACAACACTAAGACTAGAAAATCTAACTCTATCGCTACATATATTCTAACCCACCCGCAATAATTATATTATCATAATAATTATTTAAATAATAATGATTTTTTTTCTCTTTTATTATGAATGAAGCGACTCGTGAGTGAGTCGATTCAAACTTGTAAAATTAAGTTCAAGTTCAAGCCTAAGTCGGGATGACTCGACCTCTCCTCGCCTCATTGTCAACTCTACATACAAATGTCCTACTTATCGTAAATGCTCGACCTCTCTTCGTCTCACCTTCACATCTACATGCAAATGCTCGAACTTGTAAAATTAAAGTTCAAATTTGAGCCTAAGTCAACTGTAACCGGACTTTGGTCGCCTCATTTTCACCTCTACATATAAATGCTCGCCTTATTTTTAAATCCTCACAATCATGGTAGAGCCATATGCTTAAAAAAGAACTTTTATTTTCTTATTGTACATCTTTTTTCAACAAATTAAATTATTTCATAAAAAAATTACACAAAAAAGGTAAATATATAAATAATATAATATGACCTAATAAAATCTTACCCATATATATATATATATATATATATATAAGATGAGTTGTACACTATAATATGTACCTAAAAAAAATTACACTATAAATATATCTTGTTAATTATATGAGATGTACATTATAATTTTCCAAATATAAGATGAGTCAATATATAATCACTTATTATTTTTATCTAATCTGATTGATCTATGAGATCGACCTGATTTGTTAACCGGATTATTTACTTGAGCTCGACATGAGTAGGGGTGTCAATATTTGACACGACACGAAAACCCGACTCGACCCGACCCGAAAAATTCGGGTTGGACCCGACCCGAATGCAAAACGGGTCGGGTTCGGGTTCTAGAAATCGACCCGTTTGAAAAACGGGTCGGGTTCGGGTTGACCCGACGGGTTGCCGGGTCAACCCGTTTGACCCGAAACGTGCAGTCCGAGCCAGCTAGCCCGAGTCCGAGCCAGCCCGCGCTCCGCCCGCGCTCCGCCCGCGATGCTGCGCTGTCGCGCTCGCGCGGTCGCCCCGCGTTGCCGGCGCTCCGCCCGCGCTGCCGCGGTCGCCCCGGCGCTCCGCCCGCGCTCGCGCAATGCTCGCTTCGCCCGCGCTGCCGTGCTCGTGCGGTCGCCCCGCGCTGCTGCCGCTCCGCTCGCGCAATCCGTTCCGTGTCGGGTCAACCCGACAACCCGCCGGGTCGGGTTCGGGTTCGGGTTCGGATTTTCGACCCGTTTGCCTAACCGGGTCGGGTTAGGGTCAACCCGTTTGAACCCGGGTCAGTTCCGGGTCCAACCCGAACCCGACCCGTGACCCAAAATTGACACCCCTAGACGAGCGATTTGGCTGACAAAATAATAATAATAATAATAATAATAATAATAATAATGAATATATAATATAAAATATAATTAGCATATATTGGAAATGAATGAGTGTGCATTGGCTTTCGGGAATCGTTAATACATAACATATAAGTTACTTAGAAACCGGTCGGTGTACTATGTAAGCAACTAAGCATTATTTAATAAAATTATAATTTAATTAGTTCATCTAAGCATCTTTGATTAATGAACTGGAACTGTGAACTGGTGTGGAAAGGACTTGATTAACACGACAAGCTTATCTGTTAATTTGACTTATTAATTCTATTATTAGATGCGCATGACAGCTAATGCTAATATAATTAAAATAATTAGCATGTGAAAAACTTTTAATATCAATTTAAATATTTTCTATTTATGTTGTGCTAAATTTTGAACAATAAAGCACAAACTTTTTATTTTCTATTTTAAATAAATAGTTAAGTAACATAAATTATTATTAAATTAGGTAATATAGTAAACGAGTTGGATCGGGCTCAAGTCATCTCTACTTTAAGCTTAAGCTTAACTAATTAATTTAGTTTGTGCTTAAGCTCCAGCTTATTTCAACGAGTTCAAGGTAGCTCATGAGCCGACTCTTTATAACAAAATAAATAAAATGATTATGATTCACGTAGTTATAATAATAAAATTATAAAAAGAATAATTAATTAGAAGATAAATAATAAAAATTATTTGGTGCAAGAAATCAGATATAATGCTTAATATTTATAATAGTCTCATTTTTGAACTCCTGAATTCTAATATATTTTAAATTAGCTGGCTTGCAATCTAACTGGTCAAGCTGATACTGGCTCAAATTTGATTCATTAGCACTTCAGACTATGCTCATGAGCCGTTTAGCTCAAGTCAGCTCGTGAGTCAGCTTGACTTACTCAATCACAACCCAAATTAGTTCACATCTTGTCAAATATTAATATAAAGAATTCATTAAAAAAATAACTAGAAGAGCAATGTTATACTAATTATTTTATAGCAAAAATATTTAAATAAATAGTATGCTTTTTATTATTTACTTCTCTTAGAACACTCACAAATTAAACATACAAAATAAAATAAAATAAACACAAAAACGTGTCATAATTTGAAGGGCCAATAAGTCAATGGAATGGATAGGGATAATAAGATAAGGGTGATGGATGGATTTCCTGTCAGTCAATCAATGCAATTTTGTTGCTTTTTAATTATAATTTTGGTTTTATTTGGAATAATTATTTTTACTATTTTATGAATTTTTTTTTAATTTATAATTTTTGTACTTAAAAATTATTGGGAAATTTACATATATACCACTTTATTTTTTACTATTTACATATCTAACACCCAAAACATTAATATTACTTACCTACCACTCATATACAACTTTAATATCAAATATATCACTCCTATAATAAATTTCTAACATTCATATCATCCTATAAACTTTAATATTTCATTCAATGCACCCAAATTTGTTCTATGGGTGGTAGTCATGTAATATTAATGTTTTGGGTGTTAGATATGTAAATAACATGAAATAAAGTGGTATGTATGTAAAACCCCCTTATTATTTTATGAAGTATAAAAAAATTGTCCCAATCGAAATCTTTATATGCTTGATTTAGCTGTGGCCATCTCATTTTATTTTCTCAGCTCAATAAGAAAAGACTTAATAGCTAAGCTTTGTCTCTTTAGTATCTATGCTTTTTTTGCTTGATAAAGAAGAGTGAAATGATCTAATCCCTGATTAAAAAATGGGAGAAAATTTATTTAAAATATTATGATAAAAACTTTTATCATGATAATTCTTCAAATTATTGATTTAATTTGAGATGAATACAAAAAAAATATTAAATTTTATCACGATTATTTCAAATAAATCAAATAATTCGAAAAATTACCACGATAAAAATAAAAATTTAGTTATTATATCCAAATTCAAAATTTATCCTTAAAAAATACGGAAAATATTGACTTGAAGTAAGATTTAGATTTCATTTGGGATAGCTTTTTTATTATTTTCTAAAATAATTTTTTGTTCTAAAATTGTTCTTACTAAAATTGTCTATTTTGCATTTTTTTTTATTTTGTACTTAATTTTGATATTTTTTAGCCCAATAAAACCTCAACAATCAAACGAATTTGGAGAATTCAAGAAGAAATAGAGAGAAATGATATATCTTAAGAGATTTTACTTAATTTATACTAATTTTAAAATTAATTTGGGATAATTTTTTTACTATTTTGTAAAATTGTTATATAGAAAATAACTTTTAAAACTATTGTAGAAAGCAGCTTTCTAATACGTTTTTTTTTTAAGTAACGAAAAACAGTGGCCAAGCATAAATTGTAGTTGCAATTTGAAAATAAAAGCCATAAGAAAGCTGACGTTTGGAAAAGCTTTTTATCACTATTTTTTCCTCTGCTTTTAAGAAAATTTTCTACTAAAAAATTACTTAAAAAATAGTAAGAAAATTATCCCAAACTAATCCTAAATCTAAAAATATAAAACCAAATATATTTTAAAAAGCACTCTGATCGAATGGAATCATTAAAGAAAACAAAACATAATAATGAAAGAAACAACTAAAAAGTTTCTTACCACATAATGACGCATGATTAAAAAAGTAATTTCTTGTAAGATTAAAAAATAAGTACAATTAACGATGTACTTTACCAGGGCTTTATTTGCTGAAATTAAAGAGGGACAGCCAGTTTTATATAACTAAGCATGCTCACTTTGCAGGTAAATGATGTACTAACAATGTTTTATAATTAAGTATTAAAACAGTTGGCGAATTATGCCAAATTCATCTTCCCAAGGCTAAGTGTGCTCTTTCTCTTCACATTTTCCAGTCAGGCCTGCAATTCTTAATGCATGTAGCTTGCTCATTAGGGAGCAAGCAAGATGAGAGTGGTCTTTGGTTTCTTCAATTTTGATTAAATAGTACATCATGTATAAGAAGTTGTATATATGTTACAATCGAAATGTGCATCACAATGAGATGAATTTAATGAATCTACGATTGCTCGATTCGGATGTCATTAAGAAAGTAAAATGCTCGAAGATATAAAGTAGTCAAAATAGATTATTCTAAATGGTTATTTATGATGCTCAAAAGTTTGATAAAATAACTAAAATGCATTGTAAATATTTTTAAATAGGACTTCATTTGGCTCATTAAGGGGATCCGGAGTACATAGAGTTCTCAAATTAGTAGAATCGTAAATCTTTCTCAATCAATCTCATCTCTCACACATCGTTGATCAACACCAATGACCACTGACATCCATCATAACCTTTTATCAATAAACATTTGTGTTTATAGTCACCCAACAAATATTGTCCAGTGTCAATTGATGCTAACAGCCATAATCGCTTGACTGTCTTTACCAATCATCGACCAGCATTGATGATCATCACAACCCCCTCATTTTTTCTTCTATATTTTACACTAGTTTAATAAATAGGCCAAATTAGTATTCCAAATTTAGCACCCCGCCTTCGTTCTACTTATGGAGAAGGGAAGTTTTTGTAAACTTCCACTTGGAATTATGCTGCTCAAAATGCCTCTACCTTATGGAAAAGGAATTCTAATGGTGCTATAAGCTCTGGAAAAAAAATTACTTCTGTTGTTTCATATAACTCCACTCCGTCTTTTTTTTTTTTTTTGGACCCCTGATGTGGAGATAAAATCATTGTTGTAATATTTAACTATTATATATCCCAGTTACCCCCCAATGTACTTAAATCTGTTTTAATCTAAGACTATTATTGTAGTTTACCCCATGCTCTTCTTGTGTGCGCCAGTATGACTGTTTTGGCAATGCAAATTGTTCCTGATTCTATGAACAACAAATATCGGAAAGAACTTACTAGTCATTTTAAATATTTCATTAAGGACTTTTACACTAATCATTAGTTGACAGCTTGACACTCTTATCTTTGGCATACATGCCATTCTATAAGGTTTTCTTGCTTCACCTAGTTGACTCTGATGGACAATTTAAAAACTGCAAATACTCTGTTAAACGAAACATCCTTGTCCATGCTAGTTGCTCATTTTGTCATATTCAAAAGAAGATTATTAATCATCTCTTCACTGAATGTGAGCACACCATTAGCATCATTACTTACATGCTTCCTTGGGCATCTTCATTCTACTTAGACCTAACATCTTACAACAACTTTCATATATCTCTGAAATGGATCAATACAATTCTACGGCAAAAAAACTTCTTTAACATGGTGACTACTCGCTCCACTTACTTTATATGGAATGAAAGAAATGCTATGCATTTTGGGCACGCTATTAACAATTTATCTAATACTCATGCTAAAATTAAAAGAGTCATTCTCTGCAAGGTCTAAAATTGGAAGAGAATTAATACTATAAGGCATCTTATCACATGAATTTTCGGAACTACCTCTTTCTCCTTTGATCTACTATAATTTTCTTCGTACTATTCATACATTGCCCCTCGGGTTGCCTTTTTTATTTTGCCTATGTGGACAATGATGAATGACACTACTCCTAATATTTGTCCCCTTGGACAGTTCATGTGGCAACCAAGGGAATATCATCGAGCAGTTTGGAATCATGATCCAATTTGAGTTTTAGAATTTTTTTGTGTCCGCATTTTCGAGTCCACTCATTAGATATATCATTCTCTCTTTTTTTTTAACTTTTGAGTAAAGCTAAATTTTGTAGAAGTTCATATTTTTCTTCTTTTATAATGAATTGTAAATTTTTTAATCTTGCTATAATTATTTTTCTATAATTAATGAATATGAACTCAGCCTCTAAATTCCCCTCCCCAAAATTTCTTTTGGGAAATTTACATGCATACCACTTCATTCCATCATATTTACAAATTTAACACCCAAAATATTAATAATATCACATACATACCACCCTATATTATTTTAATATCAAATATGTCACTCATATTTCCTTTCAGACATTCATATATTTCATTTCTACCACTCATATTTGATATGAAAATGAATTATGAGTGGTATATACGTAATATTAAAATTTTAGATGTTAAATATATAAATATAATAATATATGATGGTATGAATGTAAATCTCTCATTTCTTTTTTATCAAGTAATATAGAAATGATCTAATCATTTGTGTACTAAATTCCGAGAAATGAGGGGTCCCTCCAACGACCACATGAAGCTCTCACGAAAATTAATTAATTGATGGGCAAAAATAATTAAAAAAAAAATAAATCTCCGTCACAATCGCGTCAATCAAGTCAAATTCCTTCTACAGTGCAACGAGATAAGTACGAGTGCTTGGAACAGTTAAGCTGCTGGTGGGCGGGCCCACTCTCTTCAACAACAAATTCTCTTCAATTTTTAAAAGAATATCATTAATTCATGGGCAAATTTTCAAATGGAGCAGATACCATAATTGATTTAACGGCTGGAGCATATAAAATTTAAAATTTAAAAGGGAGCATCCACGCATACAGTAATCACGTTTTTAAAAAAAACGCAAAGGAGGAATGCGTTTTGTATAGAAAATGTGATCCTACTATGCGTTTTCTAGACTAAACGCAAAGTTACTGTGCATTTCTATGAAAATGCGATGACATGTTGCGTTTTGTTCATACCAGGCCGAATTCATGGATCAAAGTCACGGGATTGTTCACCCGTGACATGTTTGCTCGTTCCGATCGTTTCGTGAAGCAAGCATGAGGCAGCAAAAAAAAAAAATTAATTCGTTAAATTGGTTATAAATAGCAGGAATTAGATGTAAGATGACTTAGATTTTTTTAAAAATTATATTTGATGAGAAATTGAAATAATATTAATAAGAATAAATATAATATGTAAATGTTATTTATAATTTTTAAAAAAGAAATTTTAATGTAAAATTAAAAATTAATTTGATAATATATTCTTGTTGTATTCGTTGCCAGTCGCTTCCATTTAGAAATTCCTTAGGTTTACCTTGTTCAGAAGATTGCATCAATTTTTTATAACACTTAAATAGCAATTTATCATTATCAGGATACCAGTGACAGTATAAAATACAATGGCCTATATCAAGCATCGATCTTCCCATTCCCGGTTCAACTGTACCACCTATATCACGACCAAGTTCAAGAATTCGACCCTTAAGAAAATCTAATGATACAAAGTGATTGGAATGATTGCGAAATCTTTGTTGTACAATTGTCCAACCCACATCTCGTAGTTCAAACCCAGCCCGATATGCCTTAATTTTTATCACTTCATCATGCGTGTGCCACAATATGCAATACTCGTCTTCCCTCCAACAATGCATAACACATATATATAGTTCATTTGATGTCACCTTGACTTCGAGGAACTCATCAGTCGGATAAGAAAAAATTTCACGCAAGCGGCTTACTCCCCTTGTAATCATTTCAATTGTTCGATCACTTTCAATTGTTCAATCATTTGCAATAATGAGTTTGTACTTTGTTGAGTAGTGTAACTGAGGTGATACATTTACAATATGTCATTTTATGAATTTAAAAAGTTTAACATGTTCTATTTCCTTCATAAAACATTTTATGAGGGATTGTTATCTACATGGAAGATTGTTTCACATGGTTCTAAGGCTCTTTCTCTTGTTCTCAAGTGGAAGATCCAAGATGGAAAGTCTATTAATATTTTTAATGATGTGTGGATACAAAATAAATGTCTTAATAGATGGTCAACATTTGTTTCAACCCAGGGAAGTGATGACTTGAATGTGGATAAACTCATTTTCAAATAGCCCAATTCTATTTATTTAAAAAAAAAAAAACAGATAAATTAAATTAGATAAATTATAAAAATTACAATAACATTTTACTACTAATTTATTTTAAAAATATTCATTTCTTTAAATGTACATTTATTCAATATTAAATTTAATCAATCTTTTCATTTTTTTTAAAAATAAGTTAACCCATTTTAAAAAAATAAAAAAACATTTATTTAAATATATTACAGATTTTATTTTTAACTTTTTTTAAAAACAAATGAATAAAGTTTCTATAAATAAAGTTTTAATTTAAATTGTATAAAGTTTAATGTTTCTAATATCTACGTATATATTTTTAAAACAAATGTATAAAGTTTCTATTTTTTCATATTATTGAGATATTAAAACTATTAATTACATGACATTTATCGATTTAGTAGAATTAGTATAAAATTTAACTAATGTTAAAATTTACTCATACCAAACCTGATAGGTTAATTATTTGGTTAAATTTTTTTTAAATTATTAGTTTTAATATTTAATATAAATATATTTAAATAAAAGTTTTATTTCCAAAGTAAATTACTAGTCAATTGTTATAGTTTTTTTATTCTTTATCTAATTTTTAATCTAAAGCCCAAGTCTCCCTCTCTTACTCTCTCTCTCTCTCTCTCTCTCTCTCTCTCTCTCTCTCTCTCTCTCTCTCTCTCTCTCTCTCTCTCTCTCTCTCTCTCTCTCTCATTCTCTGTCAACCTCTCTATCTGTTTATTTTTTTCTTTCTCATCTCTTAATCTCTCTACCTCTCTACATATATATTAATTTTTAAACCTTTTATTTTTTATCATCCAAAAAAATTATTTTTATATTTATGTTACTATTTCATTCTTAATATTATATGAGATTAATCTTTTACTTTTAAACTAAACATGTAACATAAATATTTAATATTACTAATTATAAGAATATTATTTTTTCCTAAAAAAAACTACATAAGTATTTTACAAACTTCCAAATTTTTATAATTTAAATAGGTTCTCTTTTTTATATTTTCATAAATATACATTATATTCATCTTAAATGCATTTTTTTATATATTTATTTTTAAATGTAAGATACATTTTTAAAAAATATTCATATTTTTTTATACTTTTTAAACATATACATCCTTCATTAATTAAAATGATTTATTATTTATATATCTTACTATAATTATCAAATTATTATTTATATTTTTAAAATTTATGTTTAATATATAACTTAATATTTAATATTAGTAAATAATACTTTATTATTTATTTAGAAGTTTCATATTTACTATAATATAAAATTTTAATGTTTAATATTTATATCTAACTGAACTTCTCACTCCTATTCTCTCTCTCTCTCTCTCTCTACAAAAAAAAATCATTTTCTCATTTATTTTTTCAGAACAAATTTCACTTCATGGCTTCAAGGGGAAACATATTCATAAACATACAAACAAAATTTCAATGCTAAGATTATTATTTACTTTAAAAAAATTTTCATCACAAGATTTGAACAACGTAACAATCATAAACAAAAAAATTTCAGTACTAACATTATTGCTTAAACAATACTCCCAAATTTTTTCATGACAATATTTGAACATCAAATTTTCTCAAAAAACTTAAACAATAAGCAGAAACTTATACAAAATAATTCAACAATGTGCAAAAAATATTGTAACTTGCATATTCAAACATCTTAAAAAATCTTATATACTAACCTTCTTTTACTCAGCCGTTCCTCAAACTCAACTTAAAACAAACAAACATTTCTTCCTCCATTTAAGGCTCTATTTATAGCCCGCAAACAGCATTAATTTTTTTTTCCTTTGGCTGGAGGCTTCACGGGGCAGCTGTTCATTCACGGGAAACCAATCCATTGATCATCTCACCGGGTCCAAGCTCCAAACGTTGCCACGTCCGCGTTAAATCTGCAAATTTGAAGAAAACGCAAACATGGATCACATTTCCATTAAAAACGCAATGTTTCATCGCATTTTCTGAGGAAAACGCAAAGTAGGATCACATTTTCTTCAAAGAATGTGAACCTACTTTGCGTTTTCTTAAAAAAACACGATCCAGGTTCGCATTTTTGCTCCTTTTTAAATTTTATTATTTTTAAGCTCCTTCTCCTAAAAGATTTATCAAGTTTGCTCCTTTTAAAAATTTTATAGCATTTTATAATAAAATAAAAATAAAATACAAAACGGTTTGCTTGTTGTTTGCATGTGGTCTCAATTATTGAAGAATATAAAAAATGTTTAAATATGGTATTTTTATAAAGAATTATGCTTATAATATAGGTGTATTTACTAAGTTAATAACATAGGATTATTAATTCATAATTACAATGATTAATCATTGTGAGTTTGATTAAAGTCAGAAATGCTTATTGAGATTTCATTATAGTTTTTTATAAAGAATTATTTCGGCGGCATGACCACCGATAATAAGCGACGATTATATCGGTGGTCATTTGATCATCGGCAATCCTGTCTGAATTTTATATGAATGACACAGTTACAGGCAGCTTTACTGTCAGAAAATTCCACCGCTATTGGACAATTTTCCTATAGTGATAGTAAAATTTAATTAATGTCTTGAAGTCTCTGATTATACTTCATCTGCTTAATTTGAGCTCACTTGAAGTCAGATTGAACCACCCTTTGTGTCATTAGATTCGCCTTGTAAAAACATTTAGTTTTACTATATATGTATCGAAATCAGGTTCAAATGATCCTAATTTAATTCTAATTTTTTTCAACAGCATAGCTCCAAGACTTTAAATAATGAGCCGCCCTGTACATATTTTAGCTAATTGTGGGACCATAGCACTGAGTACATGATTGTGAGCAACGACAATATTACTCGTAATCAAAATAAGAAATTATTAAATTTCACATAGACTACTAAAATAGGTACTTTTCATACTAAATTCCACAATAAAAATTTAATAATTAATTGATATTTTTTTATTTGAATTATACATCAAAATCAACATAATATTAAGGGGCAATTTGAAAATGTTTTCCCTTTGTTTTGCTTTTCGGGCATCAATAACATTCTCCTTTGACAACTACTTTCTCGTTGCTCTATAAATTCTTCAAGGCAATAAACAACTTTTCATAACTAGAGTTTGGGTCTATTTGGGAAGGCTATAGCATTTTGTAAAATTGGTTATGAAATTGAAGTGAAGAAACCAACTTAGAGTCTGTTTTCCATAGCTTTCTCTCTACTTCGATTTTTAGATATCAAGTAAAATTTTCTTTTGCTACTACATTCTTACTATTTTCCCACTATCATTATAGGAAAGTTACTTTTTTTTTTTTTTTCGGCGGACAAATCCACCACAAAATAAGGAAAATTCATCGTAAAATGTAATTTGCGGCAGAATATAATCCAACAAAAAAGTAGCATCGTAAAATTATTTGCGGTAGGAAAATCCACCGCAAATATTTCTGACAGATTTGTAATGATTTTTCAACAAAAAAAAACCACAAATTTTGCCCAGCCAAGTGGGCTGCCCGATGCTTGTGCATGATCGGACATCCCATTGTCCTAGCCTGATTGGACTACCCGCTGCCCGCACCATCACCAGCCTGACCGGCTGCCTGCGCCTGATCAGACTACCCACTACCCCACTCCAGCGTGATTGGCTGCTTGTGCCTGAGCGAACTGCTAGCAGCATGTCCTGCCTGACCAGCCTACCCAAGATTTGAACCTGCTCCACTCATAAACAATTTCCCTTCTCCACTTGGCTATATACACTAAACACTTTTAATTCTTTTTTTAATTTATTTCATAACTCAGCAAGCGACGCAAATTCCGCCGCAAAAAAATCATTTAAATTTTTTTCGCAACTCCGTCGTCCTTTTCGATAAAAAATAATCTACATAAATCCACTGCAACCTGCTGACTTTCCTGTAGTGTGTGATTCAAAATTTTCTGTGATAGAAAACTATTTCTTTAAAATATAATAGTTAATGTATTTTTCCTCGAGCAGCTTCGATCACAACAACCTTTATATAATGTTGCATCCGTCCCAAATCGACCCTTGGTTACTCTAGTCACAAAAAATAGTTTTACTGTATGACAGATACACCTATAGATATTGATAGATATATTGATATAATATAGTAGCATGACAAATTGATAGACAAGTATACTTGGCACATCATTGATAGGAATATATGATGAAATCATTGGCTTGAATATAATCGATGAACAATTGACATATGCTTTATTGTATGACACCAGAAATTTCTTTATAGTCTTTTATTGATAAATTTCTATGCTCCTTAAGATGTTTTTATTTTACTAATCATATTAAATTTTTATTGATATATCGATGATTTCACTAGTTTAATTGATATAAAATAAAATTAGTGGCTTTGATAGATTAATCAGAGAATATAAAGGATACAATTTTTTTCACTTAAATTTTTTGGAGTTACACATATACTATAAGACTAACAACATAATATAAATATATAGAAAATGACTAGGTTAAATCAAGCTTTACCTAACTATACAACGAGCAAATTTGGCCTAAAATTGGCACCTAGTCAAGAGAAGTGCAAGCAACTTCTCGCACTTGCCAATTCATGAATTCTCCAGTTTAGTTGGCGAACTATTTAAGTCAACTATTCCCATCATTGGATAACCTGATGAGTTTTTTATTTTTATTTTATTTTTTTTTTTTTTTTTTTTGTGACAAGAAAGCATTGTCCTTAGGCCAGTGAAAACCCCGATCGACCTAGCATGCAACCCACATCAATTTACAAAGACCAACACTTAAGGCTTTCACTGCTTGCTAAGGGATTCAAACCAGGGACCTAGGCTTTTCCCAGCCGGCTCTTCACCACCCGGACAAGCAGCGGTGGGTACCTTATGAGTTCTACAGATGAGTAAGACTTCATTTGTGACAGCTTTTGATCACTATTTTTTCACCGGTTTTTTAAGAAATCTTTCTATAAAAAATTGCTTCATAAAACAGAAAAAAAAAAAGCATTCCAAACAAAATCAAAACAAGATGATTGAAACACTTATTGATTGCATTGTGAGCATAAGATAATTGATCACCACTATAGTTTTGACTTATAATTATCTTCTTTCCAGTGTCGGTAAGATAGCATAGTTCAGAATCCACATTATAAACATTGTGGGTGCCACCTAACCTTATTGGCAAGTCCCAACAATTATTAGCCCATATTCAATTCTAACCCAAATCAGAACCCTCCACCACTTAAAAAAAAAGGACGGTTGAGATGATTGAGTTGACATTATTAAGGAGACATAAGTCATGACTTTAGGGATCTTGTTTAAAATATAATATCATTAATCTCTTCCTATGATTTTTATCTATATTTAGTTGGGTATAATAGTGGTAAAGGAAGCCAGCTCAAAGATACGAGACAAGGATGTGACTTGTTAATCTAGCGAATGCAGTGCATTAGGACAGGGACCATGTGAATGGGATATAGAGAGAATATAAGTTTATTATTGATTAAAGGTGTGAGCACATGCATGTGGATTAGAAGAAGAATGTTAAGCATGGATTAATTAAGGATTTGGTTATGTTTAATTAGATATTGGTTAGGATTTGATGATGGTTATTAATGATTAATATGAGCTTAAGAAGTGATTATATTCTATACTAAATGGTTTAGTCATTCTATTTTGTCTTAAATGATTGGGTCAATTTGATAATGACTCATGCTAATTTTGACTTAGTTGGTCTTAATTTGATTTCTGGTTCGATATTCTAAGATAATTTTTCTAGCAAGTAACGAAATTATATATAAATATGAGTAGAGAGATTATTTACATGTATATAAATTAATATATGTTTAACATCAACTATCACTTATGTTAAGAGAGAAGGAGAAATAGAGTGTGAGTGTTCGGGATTATAATTTTCAATTGTTCATATTAAGAGACATATCAACCCATCTATTGATAAACCTAGATAAAATGGATATCAATGGCATTAATCTCAAGACTTTAGTATATATTTGGTAGTTCAAATCAAATTATCTTTAGGACCAACTAAAAATCATCATCATATATCCTTGAATTCATTTAAGATCATTGGTAGCACTAATATTAGTACATCGGACATTCATTAAGCATTCTGTCATCACTAGATGCAGGTTGATCTAATACAAAACTAAAAGGATTCCTAGCTTGATTCTGAACTTTTCAATATACTAGTTGACTGAAATGCCCCTATATTAGCACTAATATTGGATGTGACATGACTCATATATCCACCATATACTTTATGAATGCATTGAACTTTCTTTCATTAAAAAGTTTAGAGATACCTATATTTGAAAGAATTGTAAACAATTCACTCTAAATTCATCCCTCTGCATTGATGTTTTAGTTCACTCATGTTATGTGCTAGAAAATTTATAACGGTGGAGTGAGAGTTTAATAAATTAGCATTGTACAAAAATCTAATACGAACAAAAATACTTGTAAGATTACATGAAAAAAATGAAAAGAGAAAAATCCACAAAGACTAGCCCGGTTGCAAAAATCAACTATAGAATATGAGATACAAAAATTTGTCCCTTCCTCATAAGTGAAGAAGAAGGAATTATGTTGGAATAATTGATTGATCCCATTATAGAGATTACAAAATCTAACTATCCCTAAGTGGAAAGTTAAAAAACTAAATAACAAGGTTAAATCTTGACATGAGTCTGGCGTAGATGGCAGAGATCAGTCGTGATGATTATTAATGGTGATAGCCACAGAAAATATAAGAAGAGCTCTTTAATTCTCTCAGTTCTTGAACATCCCTTTCTGTAGAGAATGAGACCCTATTTACGACAGCCTTTTTTTGACATGTAATAAGTCATATTTTGATCCAGTCAAATATTTTTTTTTAAGTATTCATTATAGATTTAAATTACAATTTGTCTTCTCCATAACATAGATCTTATTGTGTTCTAGTTCAAATATTTTTTTTTTCTAATTCTTAAATATTGGTGCAATTCCTTAAGAAATTACACATATTAGTACATATGAGGGTTTTAAGATTGTGAGGTGTTCATTTTGCAAACTGATATCATCAAAGTTTTCTAAACAAGATGGATTATTTTATGAATATTATTTTATTCTTTTTGAAACTCTTGATTTAAAAATATAAAAGAATTTATATTGATTTTTTGCTAAAATTAAATAATTATGTAATTACATTTATATACTATTATCATTTTAATCTAAATATCCTAATCCATTAAAAGCCTTTTTAATCCCTTCATTCGACTAACGAAGAATGGAGTTAAGGAAATAAGAGAGAAAAGCGAGGAGAGAAATGAAAGCTATTGTATTTTATACTATTTCTACTGACTAAATACTTGATATTTTTACTATAAACATACTATTAATCATAAGCATTATAAATGAATGTGGGTATGTGGTTGAGTGATAGTTGGTCTCAATTACTATGATAGTACTGTGATAATTATGTGTTTGGAGAAAAATAAGTAAAAATTTGGCTATTCAGTAACATTGACTATATAACTGATATGTATAAGACGGTGGGCCGATGAGCTTTCCTTTAAATACTTTAGTTTTTTATTATCCTCTATTGATTTAATTATGTGATTTGATTGTGATTTGTAAGGAGTTGATTATTGTGACGACGAATAAAGAGTGAAGACTTTGTTTATTGAGTCAACAAATTATTAATACTAATGTTGATTACTAAACAACACTGCTTTAACCAAGATTCCTTACTTGTTTAGTGTGTTACTAGAATGCTTGTTACTACTGATTCATTAATATTGTACAACTTTATTGATGATGTCATGATTTATTGTCACTGTACAAATCTATTAATATTATTACTATTATTGTATTGCTTTATTATTACTGCTACTGGTGATACTGATACATTTATTATTCTTTTAATATTATTATTAATATTATTTCTTATTCACTAATACAAAAACATGTGATATATGTATGCTAGGTACACGAGATATTGGATATACTTTACATGTGATTTATATACTGAACTGGCACTAATCTAGAATGATTTATTAAGCATGAAATATATTGCTATTGACACTTTGTATATAGTTTTAATGCATTGATATAATTTTACTTTTGTATTGAAACGACCCTCTTTAAATTTAGTGGGTTGTTGAGTTATAAATTTCACTGTTTCTTCAATATATTATTTTACTAGTTTCTCTACCGTACTGTTTACTATCTACAGACTCTGTTGATGCCTTACTGTTACCGCATGCATGTGAGTTTTACTATTTTTGTATTAATTCATGATCACATAAATGCTACTGCTATGATTTGACCTCAAACATGCATATTGTTCCTTTATCGTGGTTTGAGTCCAATTGTAGGATTTGATTACTTGCTGGGCTCTTGAGCTTATTTTAAATGATTAAATGATTTCAAGTCAGAGCAAGGGAGCAGGGGTGTGAGAATGGCAGGGTACTAATGACAGAGTAGTTATAATATGATTGTATAGATCCTAGCTAAATAGTATACATAATTTTTTGGAGAAATAAATATATATTTATATATTAATGTTTTGATCGATATTTCATTTCCGATGGTATTTAAATTGATAAAAAAAATTATGTAGCTCTGGTTATTATAAATTGAAAAATAAAATTATAATTCTTTCAAATTAAATTCTAAGGCGTCACATGAGATATACAGTTATGTATTCTTTGTTAGAATCCAAAGTACTCCATCCAACAATCCATATTAGTCCTCTTGACTATAGATTATTTATTAAACATTTAAATGCCCTCATGATATCAAAATCAAGTGATCTTAGGCTCATTGGATTCATCTTATTGAGTCCATTAATTTGACTCTAAACATGTTATGATTGGACGTCATTAAGTCCATCAATTTATGTTTAAAAGTTTTCAAACATTACCCATATGTTTGATTTGAGCTCAGTTGAGATCAGATCAGTTCATTTATAGTATAAGTAAGTTCATCTTGTCAAGACGTTTAGTTCTACTATAAGTTTGTCAAAATCATAATTAAGATGATCATATATTTTAATTTAGAAGTTTCCAATTCAACTATTGCCTCGAGATTCATGTTGGTCATATGAATTCTCTTGAGTCGTATCAACTCCCCTTTCAACATAAAGGTGAACTCCCTTGAAGTAGTTTTAATTCTCATTCAACGTGTTAAGTTTTTTTAAAAAAAGAGATTGACAACTAAAATTTTCTTAGCATACTCAATTTAAAATATATTTTCTTTGAATATTGTATGAAGAGAGTGCTAATAGACTGGTGATAATTCATCGGCATGTAATATCATTTCAACACCCAATAACTATAACATGTTAGGCCGGATCAAATCCAACACAAAACAAAATATTGATGACATTGACATGATGTAGATTTGCCACTTAATGCCTAAATCCAAAAACTAGCTTATTTTTGCAAAACATTGGCCTTGCGGAATTGATATTATTTGAAATTTAATTATATTAATTGTGAGTGCTTATTATCATTCTCATAATGTTTAGTGCGTTATAACAATGAATAAACCCGACCCACAAATCACACACATACCAATAGAAATGAGCAGAAATAATTGTCATTGAATTCCTTCGAATTGACTAACTCAAACCAAATCAAATTGATTATAATGAGAATCACAAAACAATTTTTTTATATATAAATTATAATGGAAGTAAGGCTAGTTCGAAACAACTTTCTCGCCATTTTGTTTTTTTGTTTATTTAGTTACTTTCTTTTTGTTGCTTTCTCGTTATTTTATAGATTTCTTTTTGTTGTGGAAAATTGTCTATTAAAATCAGGCTACGTTGCTTTCCTCGTAATAATTTCACAACAAATTTTATAAAAAGATGTAGCCGTCCCAAATAAACTTTAAGGTTCTGTTTGGGATAGCTTTTTTACTATTTTCTGAAACAGCTTTTTAGCATAAATATTTCTTAAATTTGAACTTTTTATACTAAAAATTTGTTGTAAAAAGTCTTAAAAAACTATCCAAAATAAAGCCTACGTCATTAAAATTTAAAATAAGCCTATTTTATAGACTAAGTACATCATTATTAAAATAAAAAAAAAAAAAGAAAAAGAAAAGCGTGCGCATTCTTTTCTAGAAACTCTAATCATGTCATTACACAGTAATTATTACCAAATTAACAGATTAATCAAATCAACACTAAACCACTAGATTACTTAAACTAATCCTACGCTTAAACCTTCCTTCTTTTCCGAGAAGAAAAAGTTTGGCTTTTCTTCTTCAGGGGTTAAAAAAGCACTTTATTAAAAAAAAAAAAGAAGAAGAAGAAAAAGAAAATTATGAGGATGAGCTCACTTGCCTTTTAGCCGCAGAGGGAAAAGAGGAGTTGTGGGGCCCGAGATGGGTGAGCCCAGAAATCAAGCCCGTGGCTCGTGCTTTTAGCTCGCCCGCGGGGGCCCACCACCCAATACGGCTGCGCCTCATCGGCCCAGCAACGCGTGCGTTCGTGTCGGCCCTTCCGCCCGATAAAGAAAACAAATTATTCACGTTATTCTTTTTTTTTCTGGAACAATAAAAGAGAGAGAGAGAGAGAGAGAGAGTAGAAAATGGCTATTGAAGCTTATCCATATAGATCACTTCATGTGAATCCACCAATGGGCTGTAAGAGGTTTCTCTCTCTCTCTCTCTCTCTCTTCAAAAGGGCCTTCCTTCTCTTTCTTTTTCTCTCTCTTCTCACAAAGCTACCATGATTGATTTGATTTTCTTACTGTTGGGTGCATTCTTAGGCAACTGCTCAAAATTATTTAGACATGGACTGACAAAATAAGAATGAAAGAGCATATCCTAAACTTTAAAAAGATGAAACTTTTTTTTTAAGGGGTATGTACCGTTGTCACGCGCTGGAGGAAGTACGTACTTGACAGAGTAACTAATTTCTCGGCGGGCCTAGCGGCAACCAGCCCCACAGGTGCAGGATCACGCACGTATTTTCTCCCCACATTAGAGTCACGTAGCTTAAGAGGAGAATTGAATGTAAGTTGTGTGTTTCCAACCACGTTTCCCACCAATCCAGCTAAGCCTGATGTGATATGAAACTTTCATATTGCATAAAATTTTAAGATATTTTATCACATGAGAATGATTAGAAGGATTTGTATTTACATTTGTCAATTTGTTAGAATTAAATTATTGTTTTCTTATCATAAAAATCAAATTAAATTATTATATTCTAAAATATAAATTTTTATTTCAATTATATTTTAATTTTTATTGAGTTATAGGAGTTGTTTGGTTAGATGTAATGTATAATGAAATGTTTTTTTAAATGCATGCATTTTAAGAATTAAAGTATTTGATTGGGTGAATTTTAAATGTAATGTAATTCAGTTGTGATTTTAGAATTTACCCTTTAGTTCAATTTGATGTATTTAAAAATTATTAGGTTTGACTGGTTTTCAAATACACAGTAAATTCGATACCACCACCAACATCTTTATTGTAGGCTACAACCTTCTATCATTAATGATCGATGATGCTCGTTGCTAACTACTGTCCACCACCCACCCCACCTTTGCGAAGTTTCCCACTGTAGTCGTTGCATGCCAGTCACCACCATCGTTCAGCTTTGCATTAAGTTAGCAGCTTCAAATCAATGAGAAAAATTAATAAAAAAATTTAATTTACACATCTAAATAATTTTAAATATTTCAAATAAATTACATTCCTTTTATGTTATATTCTCTTTTATTTATTTTTTTCTTAGCAAACAAAAGAGTTCTTTAGTTTTAAAACTCAAAGAAAAAGAGCACCTTTAAAACCAATATGCTCGATATATACCTATAACAAATTATTGGAATAATTAACAAATAATAAAAATATAAAAATAATTTTACATTTATGAAAAATAAATAAATTATTGATAAAAGATTTTAGAATGGATGCGAATGAATAATAAAATAAAATTGCGCACTTACATCGAAAATTATGTATGATTAAATGTATTTTTTTATTAGCTGTAAAAGGTACAAAATAATTAATAAAAAATAATTATAATAATATATTAAAAAAAGTAAAAAACTGATAATTATACCGACATATCTTCTAACAATTAAAAGCCCCTCAGTACCTAAATAATGCCTTCACATTTAATGTTCTAATTAAAGTCCTCCGGTTCGATTAGACCGCCAGCTGCAATGGTCAATTAAAAATTTGAACCGCAGAGACTGGCTTAGTGGTTAAAATATATTATTTATTAAATAATACTACACTTAAAATATATATTTCATTTTTTGGGGGGAATATATATTTAGCAATTATGAATATTTCTTATTTATTGTGGTCATATCTTTTGTTAACCAATTAAAATAAATGTAATTTTTTAAAAAAAAATTTATATATTTAATACATGCTTTTCATGTATTTAAAGATCTACCATTAAAAATATTTATTTAAAAATAAAAATAAAATTTTATGTGTTATGCAAACAAATCAAAATTATAAGGCGACTCTCTCTAATCTTATCTTATCTTCTACTGGAGCTACTTCAACCTTTTCACATATATGCTCATTTCGTCTCCCGTCTCCAAAGGTAAATGAGTAAATCTACTCATCCACTTGAGCATCCTCATCCCCACGATGCATAATTTAGTATTATGCTTCTCTTTTAATGACCAACATTCTGCACCATAAAGTATTGCAGGTCTCACCACCATCTATTAGAATTTTTATCTTAAGTTTGAGGGGTACTTTTTTATGGTACGTCCGATGAGCTAACGAGGTAAATTTGAGCAAGCCCCCGTTCGACTTATTAGGTCGTGTGAGCTTATTGATTTAAAATTTTCTAATAGAAAATAGTTAAAATATATTAAAATTCATAAGTTTAAATATAAATTTATTTTTTATCATTTTATCACACTAAATGCTTTAATAAAAAATACATTATCTCTTTTATAATACATGAAATAACTTGAGCTAAATTGAGCTCAATTTCTAACTTAAATTTGATTAATTAGTCAAATTCAAACATAAAACAAAGATAATTGAAGGGCCTATTTATGGAATTTTTATTAGGTCCGGACACCTAACGTAGCTCTACATCCGGACGCCAATAAAATGTCGCCACGTGCTCTTACTTTTTAGCGCGCGACCCGATGACCCAACCCGGACCGGAACCCAATATTGCTATGTATTAGCTGATTAATTTGTACAGACCAGGGTATTGCTAGGTTTTGCTCGGTATTGCTCGATAACGAGAAATACAATTATGTCAAGACCAATACCTAGCAATACCTAGCAATATCGAGCAATACCGAGCAATACCCTATTTTTGCTGGGTATTGCTTCGTATTGCTCGCTATTGATCTTGACAGAGTGGTATTTCTCGTTATTGTCAAGCAATACCTAGCAATACCGAGCAATACCTAGCAATACATGAACATACCAATACCAGGTTTCTGTTCCGGGTCAGGTCGTCGGGCCGCGCGGTAAAGAGTAAGAGCACGTGGCGACATTTTATTGACGTCCGAATGTAGAGCTACGTGAGGTGTCCGGACCTAATAAAAATACCTATTTATGAGAGCTTTTTAGTTGCTTAGTATTTAGACACAATAATAATTTTGCTTGAGAAATATTTTTTTTATTGCTTTAATAAATTTCTATAGTGAAAAACTACTTTATGTAATAATAATAATAAATTATTTTCTCTATAATAACTTTACAATCAACTTATAAAATACTGTAATCTTTCTTAGTATATCCATTATTGCAGGAAAATCATCCAGTTCGAACGACAATTTACGACGGGAATTGCTTATTGCCAAAAATTCCGACACTCATCCTATTGCCATCGATCCACCGGTAATTCTGACGGTCAAAGGGCCGGCGGAAAAATCATGAGTAAATATTGAAATATAGATATCTAAAATTGTATAATGATTTGCAACAATGATTTTCCTAAAAGCATTTATTGCCAATTCCAATTTTCTGAATCAAAATTGTGCGATGATGACTTTTTTTGTCGAGTAGCAGGAAAATAATTAGCCCAGCATTCTGTCCCATGTATCTAGCCCTGATCATAAAAGTTAGTAGATGTGGTCTCATACAAATAATTAAGTGGTAGATGCCGTCACATCTCTATGCGTCACCATAGAATGCAACAATCCAACAGTTTTCTTCCGAAGTTTACGAAGATAAATGAACAGAACTGTACAGTTTAGTTCAAATCTGATTAGTTAACATATGTGTGGAGCTCAATTTTCTTAGATTTTTTAAATAAAGTTGATATTAAATTTTTTTTTATTTTTTATACATAGATATTATTTGGTAGGGAGAATTATTTTAGAGACAATGAGCTCATCGATATTGATAGCAGTGTGTTTTTTTGACTTGTGAGAAAGTGGTAGGCATCGTAAAGATGTAAATTGGGAGATGTTGAGTAGGGGTGTCAAAATAGGATTTCGGATCGGGATTCTGATCGAATTTGGAACTGATCGGGTTCAAACGGGTTGACTCTAACCCAACCCGGTTATATAAATGGGTCGGAAGTGTAGACACGGACCCAACCCGTCAGACCCAACCGGGCCAACCCGTTGGGTTACCAGGTTGACCTGATCAAATACGGATGGACTGCAACAGCGGGAAGGAAGACAGTAGGGCTCTCGTCAACGGCGGGATAGTCGGGCAATCAATGCAATGCGCAGATAGCGAGGTCAGCGGGCAGTCGACGTGACTCGCGGGCAGGATGGCGAGCAATCTTTGCGACAAGTAGGATGGCAGGCAGTTGAGCGATGCGCCAGTAGCTCGGACACGACGCGTGAGCATCTCGGACACAACACGCATGCAGCTCGTTTCAAACGGGTTTTCGAGTCAACTAGTCGGGTTTCTAGGTCAACTCGAACTGGACCCATTTTTTCAAACATGTTGAATCCTGGAACCCGAACTCGACCCATTTGCGAAATGGATTGACCCTGGCCCAAATTTTTCGGGTCATGTCAAATATTTACACCTCTAGGGTTGAGATTTTTGACGGATGACTAACTATATCAATGAAGCCGAGTAATGGGAGATTAAGATTTTATTTGAGATAATTTTCTTACTCTTTTATTTTATAAACAGCAATGATAGTCTCTTTTTTGTCGCTATTTTTTCGATATTCTTACAAAGTTTTAGTGCTAGAAAGTTGTTTTTTACAATACTTTTTTTAAAAAAAAATTATTTTCTTTGCAACAATTTTATAACAATCTTTACAAAAAATTGTAACCGTCCCAAACGAATACTAAGTAGAAAGGGCAGATTGAGAAGAGGTTACTAATGGCTTTCGAAGGGATGGCAACACCCAAATGTGAGCAATTATATATATATATATATATATATATATATATATATATATATATATATATATATATATATATCTAATATTTTTCTTTGTAAAGATATTTTTTCTATTTTAGTTTGAAAGCTATTATTTTAATAATCAAAAGTGAAATTAAAAAAAAAAAACATAGAGTAAAAATGGGGGAGGGGGATTTAGTGAGACAAAAAGAAAAATCTATGATGCACGGACACGGACACGACACGACACGGACACGGGACACAGCTTTTTTGAAAATATAAGACACGGGTACGGCGCAGACACGACAATACATTTTTTTATATAGTGTATATATATTAATGTAATATTATATTAAAAATGACAAACAATAATAAATGAATGACATGATAATTTGTCTAGCTTATAATATAAAATATTTAGTATAAAATATCTAGTACAACCACAAACATAAGCAAATAATCACTCACTGACATGAAAATACCTTCATTGCCAAAGAGAAATGAAAATGAGAATATTCGATGAATGGGTATTAAATGCAGACGTTGATTTGGTGTTGTTGATATGAAATAAGAAATTTAGTTTAAATCTTGCCAAATATAAGAAATTATATTTAAAAAAAATTATAAAATATTTAAGATACGCCTGTCAGACACGCGTGTCCAATTTGATTTTAATATTTTTTTAATCGGACACGTTTTCGGTGTGTTCGACACATGTCGGAGGAGTGTCGGACGAGTGTCGTGTCGGACACGGTGTCGGACACTGCACGCCTCTTTGAGGAGAAGTGTCGGTGCATCATAGGAAAAAATATTTAAGATGTGTAAATATATTATACATATTTTTTGTTAATAAAAATAATTTATTTTTCCTCTATGATTATGAATGAAATATTTTTTTTTTAATATTCTTTTATAATCTTCATTAAATTGGATCTTATATTTATTTTTTCAAAGATGATGGGCTGCCACAGATTTTTTTTTTCTTTTTCAAAGGTGATGGAATCTTCTAGTTTTAATAATTCAAAACTCTTAACAGAATAATACATTGTACTATGTCATGCTACTGGAGCCCACATCCACATATCCAAAGCAATAATTACAACACACACAACTCCCCTTGGCCTATTGGTTGAGAGCTTAGGCTTACAACTAAGAGGTCCAAGGTTCTAGTCCATGTGTATGCGTTGTGTGTGTGAGTTTACCTTATATGGCCTAAATGTCCCAAAAAAAAAAAAATAATTACAACACTGGTAAAAAAAAAAAAAGATTCAGCAGTATTCCGAGGTAAAAACTTGAATCAGGACTTGTTATGTAGAAAAATTATTAGGTGCAGAGTGCGCACCGTCCGCACAAGGACTGAGCATCTAGTGGTACCCAACGGTATCTAGCGGTATCGAGTGCGGGTACCGCTAGATACTGGCCAAATGCTTGTGCGGACTGTTCTCCCCGTCCGCACTCCGCACCTAATAATCTCTCTGTTCTGTAACTTCTCAAGTGAGGATTATTGCTGTAGATTAGTGGTCTAATTTATGTTTAACTTCAAATTTTAAGCATAAACGTGATTAGGTTGGTATTTTCACATCATTTATTTGAAGTGTGATTAAGGTTTGTTTTGGACGGCTTTCTTACTACTTTATAAAGTCGCTTTTTAATACAAAAATTTTTAATTAAAGATATTTTTTAACTAAAAATTGTTTTAAAAAGCAGTAAAAAAGTTAAAACAAATGAAGCCTAAATGAAATACTCATAGTCTTTAAACAATTGAAATATTGAGGAACTTAAGCTAGTAAGTAAAGGTCATAATGTGCTCTTTGGTTTTGCTTAATTATGATAAATGAAACTAAGGTTTCGTTAGGGAGAACTTCTTCTATTGTAAAGGAAAGATCGGAATTGTATTTTTCGTCGTACTGAAATCTATAGCAACATCAACGAAGATGCAACCATCAATTATGTGAACCTACGTAAAATTCTTAAGTTTTTTTGGACATTGATTTTCTTTTTTACTTCTATGTGCTTGAATTAAGCATTGATATACCATATAAAACATTGATCCAAGCTATACATATCGAACTGCACTTTTATATCATCCACAAGAAGAGATGATGCTCTTTACGCCTCTGCTCATAAATATATTAATTCATATAAGAACATATATATCCTCTCATAAAGATAAATAGTTTTTGAATAATAAAACATCATGCTCGATCTTTATCAATGATGTGTCACATCTCTTATTCATGTCCCATCTAAATTCTCATATTCATATTTGTGCATCAACATCCTCTCTCTCTCTCTCTCTCTCTCTCTCTCTCTCTCTCTCTCTCTCTCTCTCTCTCTCTCTATCTCTATCTCTCTCATATCTAGATTTACAATCCTATTATAATTATTTTAATGATGTATATGACAAACTTAGTGTGTGATTTAAATGCTATTTTGGACATAAGACAATAATATATGGCTTAACCAACTTATAATGATCATAAGAATTTCAGGGCACATGTGATGTACCATGGCAGGTTTAGCTGTCTCCTTGATGATTCTTTTGTAGTATTACTCTAATTTTTTTTTTTCAGAATTCATAGAATAAGTGGCTCCTCTTATTTTAACACTGTCCTTGGCTGTCACTCTCCATTGTCATCTTTGCCCTTCCATCCTTTGCCTAAGCTCTGCAATTGCTAAGGGACTGAGATTTGTTTGATATGGCTGAGGAGCCCACTCAAATATTTTTCTAATGAAATAGAGACCCCTATGAGGAGAATCTTAAATCCCCTCCTCCTTTGCCTCTTTAGATTGAGAGAATAAGGAAGGTTGGCTCTTGTTTTTGTCCAAAGACTTGAGCTTGAGAAGGGGATCAAATTTCCATGTAAGGATACAACTCTGGTCTTCTCTTCTCTCTTCTCTCTTCTCTCTCTTGCTAAATAAAGGGATTTGAGCTAGAAGAGGAATTATAGAGTTTTAAAGGTGAGAGTTGTTGTTTTAGTAGATTAAGTTCTCTCTTTCTCTTTCTAATTTCAGTCATATTGCTTGAAAAGAATTATGCTTTTCTTTGGGTTTTGGGGCCTTATATGTGATTTATATGAGCTTTATTAGAGTTTCAAGCTAACAAATCTTTTCTTGCAGGGTTGTTAGTTGCATTTCCTTTGATCTCAAATACCTGAACCAGGAAAGTTTTTGCCTTATTTGTTCATGTGAGCTGACTGTCCGATCGATCCCTTTGCTTGGCTAATTTCAAGTCATATAAAAATTCTTAAGGCTTTGGTGTTTTCCTTGATCTGATTCCTTCAATCATAAGTCATAGAACTATTAATCCTAGAGAACCACAGGGTGAACTGATACTTCCACACGAAGCCATTTCATTCCCTTCAAAAATTTTCTCTTTCCTTTATCTGGTCAGAAGTTTAGAGACAGTAGCTTACTTTGATGTTTATTGCAAATCAAATATGAGAAATGATCTGAGAGCTAGTTTTGGTGCTCAAGTTGTCTCTAATATGATCTGAAAGTCATGAATTTGGGTCATAAAAATAGACTCTAAGTTGGGAGAGATTATTCTGTGTGGACACCGGACACAACTTATCATCTAGAGACAAATCAGGTGCAGTCACGTCATCCAATACCAAGATCGTTACGGAGCTGCGGTACCGAGTAGGGGGTGATGTGGTGCATTTTCATTGGACTCTGGATGATGTTCGGCGTCCGCACAGAATAATTCATCCTACTTCATACCTCTATTGTCAGGAGCTTCCTGCACTGAATTAAGCCCTTTTGCCTGCAATCACATCTGGGAGCGAGCCTATAATAGTGCTCAAGTTGCCTTCAATATGACCTGAAGTTATGAATTCTAGTCACAAAAATAGCCTCTTTAAACCCTTTATTATCATCATCTTCATGCACTAGATTAAGCCCTTTTATCAGTGATTGTACCAAGGGTATATTTTGCATAGACTTCCATCTTATTATATCAATTTGCACTGCAATAATCTATATTGATAGCCAATTTATAGCAATGAACACTAAAAATTCATCAATAATTGTACCTAACTGAAAAACAAATGCAGGTGTTTGATCTTTATTCAATCATATGGAAGAATCAAGGAATTGATAAACAGAATAAGGCCATGTTCTGAACTGAAGGAGTTGATAAAAAGAACAAAGTTCAATGGGGAAGTTTCTGAAACAATATGACAGAGAATACATGAAGATGGCTATGTTAAAGCATGAAGAGACCTTCAAACACCAGGTATGCTGAATTTGATAAATTTTTCTTCAAATATATTTTCTCTAAAGCCTCAAAATTCCAAATTACGCTTCTTATAACTCATATAGGTCCATGAATTACATCGACTTTATCGAATCCAGAAGGTTTTGATGAATGATATGAAGGCAGAACTGAAGAAGCAGCAGGCTTCATTCAATTCAGAAAGTAAACCATTCAAGAACTGCACAGAAAAGAGAAGACTGAATCAAACACTTGATCTTGAACTAAATGCAGAAGAATATATTGGAAAAGAAAGCAAAGATGGGATTCCAAAAGCTGAAGAAGAGGGAGAACTTGAGCTGACTCTGGCTACTGGAAGCAGGAGGAGGAAGAAAGAAGAAACATCTTTCACTTCAGATTCTGGAGTAAGTTTCTCATGGTCTTCAGCTGATTCAAGTGGTGTGAAATTAAAAGGGAAAGAATGGGGATTGTTTCAGGTGAACAGCTTTCAAAGTGAGAGGAAGAGTTCTTTTGATGTTGAAGAACAAGTGAGGCAGAATAGTATGAATCAGCCACCTTGGCTCATGCAGTGTTTGAGTTTGAACATGACATGATTAGCCTTTTTTTATGATCATTTTCAATATAAATATGCTTGTTTAATCTTAGGGATCATATTTTTCTTGAGTGAAAAAAAGTAAGTATTCCTATTTGAGATGAAACTAACCTACATATTTATGAGCTAATCTATTGGAGTATTTAAAAAGTCTAGCTCAGTTGAGTTTGAGCTGAGCTGTAACTTGTTTCAGAGCTTCAAAATTTTGCTCAAGCTTCTTTTTTTTCATAAATTTAAAATGTTATTAAACTACTAATAAAAGAAATTTGGATTCCTTTTTTAATGTTATTAAACTACTAATAAAAGAAGAGCATAGAACCCAAAGACTTAATCAAAGATATTTTTTTGCGATCAAAGAGAACATTTAAAACTTATGGAGGGCCTTAGTTATAATTTCATGTCATATTCTACTTCATTTGATAATGAAATATTGATAGCTATGCATGCGATGCTCTAACTTCAAAGCAAAAGTTAAAGATAGATAAAGACTAACTTTATTTGATGTGAAAGTCAACGGCCATAACCTAATGAGAGAATCTTTCAGCAGTTTATACTTCATGATGCTGATAGGTATAGATGCTCTAAAAAATAAATGAAAGCGGTCTCTAATCTAAGCTGGTTGATAGTTTTAAGTTTCTTTCGGAACGACTTTCTTACTGTTTCTTAAATCAGTTTTTTAGTATAAAAATTTTAATTTTTAAACTAGAAAGTTACTTTAAGAAGCAATAAAAAAGCCGTCCCAAACAAAACCTTAATTTATTTATGAGATCTAAAAGTTGAGATTGATCTAAATAAATTTTTTTCTGATGTCATTTTGATTCTTAGAAGCTATAGATATTGAGATAAAGCATAAATCCTGAAGACAGAGAGGTGAGACAATGATTGTTGTTTTACTGATAAATACAATGATCTCACTATGCTAAATCTATCAACAAAATAAAAGAAAAATTAATAAGATTGAAAGTAGAACATAGGCATCTTGATGAAGTCATCAAATCTTCAATATTAAATCTAATTTTTTTTTAAGCTCGATATGCTTATCCAAATAAAAAATAGTTTATGTAAAATGAAATAGGAAGAAGTAGACCATTTCTGGTCTAGATTCATGAATAATGAAGTTGATAGCCTAAGAAAGAAGCAATGCATAGAAGAAGATTTGACTGGACATTAATAATATATGAGTACTATTAATGTTGCTTTAATAATCCAATTTGAGTACATAGTCATCACTGGGAGGATTTACCACAATAAGCAAATAATTCTTCTAGGAAGGGCTGCAAGTTCAGCTTTAAAGTTGAAAATCAGTTCAGATAAATTTTGGTTTCTGCTGGCCTCAAATTGCATCGAGAGAAAGAACCCCATAAATTATGCTGAGTTCTGAGATTATTTAAAATTCAAGCCAATTCCTAATCATACTCTGAGAGAGAGAGAGAGAGAGAGAGAGAGAGAGAGAGAGAGAGAGAGAGAGAGAGAGAGAGAGAGAGAGAGAGAGAGAGAGAGAGAGAGAGAGAGAGAGAGAGATTAATGTGTACATATGAACTTTATATGTTAATTTACTTGATTGATGTGTATTTGTTACATCCTGGAACATTCGTGGCGGAAGAGAGATAAGGAGCTTAACGTTTTAGCTTTGAGCGAAGATCCAACATTTATAAGAGACATCATAATTTTTACATGAAAAATCTTGAGAAGGGAAAAAATCTTAGTGTCTTGCCCAGTTGAAAAGAATCTACTAGAGTTTGTATTTGATTACAAATGAGGATTTTTCTTTGGGAAATGCCTTAGCCCAATGTAGCAAATATACATCATAACGAGCAAATTACCTGGTTGGAGTAGGAATAAGCAAATTACATGAGCGTTACTTTCAAGAGAATGTTGGTCTATTCGTTTGGCCATTAGGACAGTAGTCAAGTGGCGGTGGTCGGAGGGACCGTAGTTGGTTGGCAATGATGGTCAGAGGGACCGTACGTAGTCGACGGGCGACGATGGTCGGGGGAACTTTAGTCGGCAAGCAATGGAGGTCGGAGGGACCGTAGTCGGGGGGAGACAAAGGTCAGGAAGGCTATAGTTGGCAGCGTGGGAAACTGTGGTAGGGGGGACCATAATTTCGGGGTGACCGAGGTCGAAGGGACCTTAGTCGGTGGCCGGCAAAGGTCAAAGGAACTGTGGTTGGTGGCTGATGGAGATCGAAGGGACTTTAGCCTGCTAGTGATGGTGGCAGAGGGACCGTAGGCTACCGGAGACGTACGGTGGTCTGAGGGATTGTAGTCGACTAGTGATAATCGTTAAAGAAATCATAGTTGGCGGGCGTCAGTGGTTAGAGGGACTGTAGTTAGTGGAAAATGGAGGTTAGAGGGACCCTAGTCGACGAGCGAGGGAGGTCAGAGGGACCCTAATCGGCGGGCGAAGGTGGTCAGAGGAACCATAGTCGGTGGAAGATGGTGGTTGGAGGATCCTTAGTTAGCGGGCGACAGTGATCGGAGGGACCTTAGTCGGCGGGCAATGAAGGTAGAAGGGACCATAGTCGGCAAACGACAGAGGTCGGAGGGACCGTTGTCTGCGGGCGACGGAGGTCGGAGGAGCTGTAGTTTGCTGGCAACGATGGTCCGAGGAATCGTAGTCGGCGGGCAACAATGTCCTGAGGAATCATAGTCGGTGGACTACAATGATCAGATAGGTTGTAGTCTGCAGTCAATGGTGGTCGAAGTGATCGTAGTTAACAGGTGATTGTGATCAGAGTGACCGTAGATGGTGGGAAACAGATGTAGGAGGGACCATAGTTTACGGGTGGCGATGGTTAAATGGAACATAGTTGACAGGCAACGATGGTTGGAGTGGTGTATAGATAACAATATGGTTGAGGTACAATGATGCTCAGCGATTGAGTGGTGGTCCGACAATGGTGAGGCAAAAGTTTAGTTGAGATTGGTGGTCGGGCGAGGTTTGATGGAGATCAGTGGACGGGCCGTGGTCTGAGGATGGCTAGGTGGAAGTTTGGTGGAGATTGACGAACAGACAGTGGTCCTGCAGTGGTCGGCGGCTAGGCGATGGTCCGATCGGTCAATGGAAGCTCACCTTCTTTGGTGCTTGGGCGGACCTCTATGTCCTCGAAGCTTCATAGCTTTTTTCAATCTCCATCCCTGGGTCCAAGCCCCCCTTCATGTGGGAAGTAGAGGTCTATTTATAGATTTTTTAGAGTGGCATGTCCCGTAAATATGGAGAAGATCTGGGGAAAATTCGGATTGCTCCATTGGACAACCCATGTTAATTCCGTCGATCATAGAATGTTTATCAAGCATTTATGCACCCAAATGATGCCAGAATTAAGCAATCTTGGGCTCGTTGCATTGGTTTTGTCAATTCACTCAATTCTACTATAAACATGCCATATTTGAATATCATTCGGTCATCTAATTAATGCTTCAAAACTTTCAAACATGTTTTTGTCCCTTGATTGGACCCATTTGGGCTCAGATTGAACAGATTGTGGTGCTTTTGGGTTCGTCTCCTTGAGATATTCAATTTGACTTTAAGTTTGTTGGAATTAGAGTTAGGATGGTCCCAATTTTAATTTCGAAAGTTTCCAAATTAGATATGCCTCGAGATTTATGCCCAATCAAGATAATTTCTGATGACGTATCAGTATTAATAAGCATAGCGAGCATGTTTAGGTGTATGCATATACCAGAACTTATAAAGCAATTATACAGAAACCTCTCAGATGACTAACTAGTTTTGAACAGACTCTTGATCAAATTAATTTAAGCTGTTTTGGCTCTAGCTCACTTAGATTTAAATAGAAAGAAGTTCTTTAGTGGTCATTAATAAACTCAAGCTGTTTTGAGGCTGAATCAGGTTGTTCTTTTCTGTTATCTGTAATAAGTTGGAATAATTTTACAATTGAAATTTGACTGAAAGATCTTTGGATTCATGATGAGCAGTTATTATTTCTTGCTTCAATTTGAAATGCAGTCTTATTATAGGTTTTATTACCACTAGACTTTTCAAACTAACTGTTTAACAAATATTACCAAATAAAATCAGACTAAATGCTTTGAGTCGTACTGTTTTTTTTTTCCAAGGAGTTGAAGATAAGGCTTCAAACTGGCCTATTTTTTACTATGTTTGATTACATTTTTAAAGAAGAAGGAAATCTCCTAAACCAACTCAAAGCATCCACTGTAACTCTCAAGATAATATGTTAAATGGTTTTATGCTAAATTGGAAAAAAAATACTTCTACTAGAAAAAAGAGTAAAATAATTTAGCTTTCGTTTGGGATGGCTTTCATACTACTTCTTAAAGCGGTTTTTTAGTAAAATTTTGTACTAAAAAACTACTTTAACAAGCAGCAAAAAAGCCACCCCAAATAAAGCCTTTATTAAAAATGAGTTTCTTTTGTTTGATATCTAAAAATTTTCCCCAAAGATCTTATTTTAGAAAAAATGAAGTAGCTAGTTTTGAAGATAATAAGAATTTTTGTTTTTTTAATTCTTCTAGTGCTTCAATCTCATGCAATCATGGACATTTAAGCATAGTCTGGGGCATTTTTTTACTGTTTTCTAAAGTAGCTTTCTAGTTTGAAATGTCTTTATTTCAAGAAACTTTTAAAAAAATTTGTACTAGAAAGCAACAAAAAAGCTATTCTAATAAAAACCTTAATTATTAAATTTAGAGATTTAGGCTTCGTTTGGGACAGCTTTTTTATTGCTTCCTAAAACGGAGTTTTAATGCAAAAATAAAAAAATTTGTACTAAAACTCCGTTTTAGAAAGCAATAAAAAAGCCGTCCCAAACGAAGCCTTAGAATATAAAAAAACTTCTCTTTTAAATGATCTATTAATTGGTGCATAATCTTCTTCCGACAATCATTAATGTTTTGGATACAAAAATTGTTGGCTTGAAGAACAAAATCAATGATTTATTTTTAGCTTCCATCTCTAGCACTAATTCTATATTCAATGTACTTGTTCTTGTTGCAGCTCCATAAACAAGGAAAACGTTTTATAGAACTCAAAATGAGTTTGTAACTTAAAACTCAAGTGTTCAATCAAAAAATCACTTGTTTGGCCACTCCTAAGGAAGGGAATTATTTTCAAGATAATTCTTCTTTGTTATTTAGATTACCGTTGTGTTCTCTTTCATAATCATTTAATATTAATAAGATAAATCTTACTATCGCACGTTAGTGAAGAAACTTAATGGCTAATCCCTTGTATTTAGGAGAAGATTGATGGCTAATCTCTATCCTTGAACTTTGGAGAGTTCAAGATATTATTTTGCAGTTGCATTTTGGTTTGCCTTCACCATTAAGATTCCTCTCAGCCCCAAGAATGTACCTTATCATCTCCCTCAAGCTTTGTGCATGCCTTTCCACTCTTTCATGTCCTCTCTCCCTCCATACACAAAACTCTAAATATAGCCCGTTGGAGTTTAGGGTCCCTCCACAACTTGAGGCAATTTTGCAAGCCCTACACCACTGTCCTAGCTTCCCTCCAAACCCCTATCCTATTAATACATTCCCCTCTCAAGCACAACCAAAATTAACCATACTTTGGTGTACAAAAACCCAAAAGTACCAAAACTAATTCACTCTAAATTACATTCTTCTTGAACAACCTTTAAAGCCCAAAAGTGTGTTGAAGTCGATCACTACAGGGAAATCACTTCTTATTGGCGGTATTTTCCGGCGGAAATTGATCATTTTTCGGATGTTTTGGAATTTACTGGCCGTGGCTTTCCGACGACAAATTTTTCGTCAGTAAAACCCATATGAAAAATATTTCCGGAGGATTTATAAAGAAAAATTAATTGAAAAATTAAGCTACCCGGTTGCCAACTAGGTTGTTTGCGCGTGAGCCCGCTCTGCCTGCCCGGCTACTCGCCTACTGCCCCAACTTGGCCTATTTTTTACTATGTTTGATTAAATTTATAGTTTAATTAAAATAAACTAGTAAAAAAATTAAATAAATTACGAATATATGATTTTTCAAAAATTATTACAAACCGTCGGAAAAGCCGTCAGACACTCAGTAGGGAAAAAAATCGTTGAAAAGCCGCCGGATAATCCACCGGTAATGAATAATTTTCTTGTGGTGGAGTTGATAAGCTAAAATCATGTAGAGTAGCGCCTATGTGGTTGCATGATACAAAAATTTCATGGAGCTCATCAAATCGACATTGAGCTCATAAAGCAAGGATTCAAAGAGTAGGAGAATAACAAGTTATAACTTAAAGTGAAAATTTAATTAATTATATATATCATCATATTTATTTATAAATAATATACCAAATTTTATTATTTAAATGATATTATATTTTGTTAAATTTATTTTAATTGAAATATCCGCATTTTATTATCGTATAAATCAACAAAGTTTGAGGCACTTAAAATGATTAAATAAATCATTTTTTAATCTCATGTATCTTATGATGGTCTGCACCTCTGAAGGAGATTGAAGAGCATCACCTTTCATTGACGGAGTTGAGTGAGTGCAATTTATTAAAAGTTTGTGATCATTTTAAAAATAATCACAAATAAGTAGCACAAAAAAATGAATAATATGTTCAGATCACCAAGCTGTCTAAAAGAAAAATACAGTCAATGGTTATTACCTCCTCATCACTATCATTACAAGTATTCACATTAATAAATAAACAATAATAAACTAACGAATGAAAAAATGTCCAACTAATTGTTCCATATCCATACATTAAGCTCCATATCAATAAAAAAGTGTTGATTGTTGATTGAAAAGTAGGGGTGTCAAAATTGGGTCATGGGTCAAGTTCGGGTCGAACGCAACACGACCCAACCCGGTTTGCAAACTGGTCAAATATCTCAACCCGAGTTCGACCCTTTTCTCAAACAGGTTGGCACTAATCTGAAATTTTCAGGTCGGGTTCAGATTCGGTTTTCGGGTTGTATCAAATATTGACACCCCTACTGGGAAATGGTATATGAGATTTAGCTTTAAAGTTACAGTTCTTGGCATGCATCAACAATGGAGGAATGAAGAATCTCAGCTTTATAGGAAGCATATATTTTCCATGCTCCATTTTCTTGATCTCTAATGGTAAAGTATATGATTCTACTTATTAAAGATTGTCTTTTGGCATATATTCATATTAAGCTCCTTTTCTTTCCTTTTAGAGGTAGAATTAGCAAAAGCATTAATAAATATATTAGATGAGCACATCAAAGTTCAAAAAACCAAAAAGCTAGCTAGCTCAAAAAGCTTAAGGTAATCATTTGAATAAGAGCAAGAGACAAGAGTATAATTAGTAAATTACTTGTGTTATGCTTCTATGAAGTATCATTTTATTTTCAATGATAAAATTGTTATAAGAAAGTTCTTTATTTTTTTCTACATTTTTATTTTATTTTGGAAGTATTGAATATGGGGAGACTTAATATATTTTCTCATTCCTTCTAATGCTTGTCTATAGAACTTGCATGCTGAGGAGAGTGATGCATTAATGGGATAGTTTCTTCATTAGCTTGAGGAGCGAAGGATTTGAGTAGCGGCAGATAGTGAGTGGTGGAATCATAATTCTAAAGAGCATTAGATATAAACGTAGGTGATTGGGGCTGAACGATGTAAAAGTTATTTGCATGCTAATTACTTGAATTTAATATTTCTTGTGGTTGTAATTTAATTTATATAACACATTTAAATTTATAGTTTGAAATAAATAAATAAGTGCAATAATTTACCCCCTCATGGTGTATCATTCCCCCTTGAAAGTCATTTATTCGATAGAAGCTATCTTTATAGAATGTTTGCTTGTGGAAGCTACCACCTATGAAATTATCTAGTTCTTCAACTACTAAAGTATAAGTTGAAATTGATGTTATAAAGAACTTATATAATAAGGCATGAATGTGTGATGATGTTGAAAGCTATTGTAAAGCTGTAAGATTATAACTAGTACTTTCATTGCATCTTGCACCGAAATCTTAATTGAGGCCCTTCTATTAAGATTTCTAAGATTTTTTCCCTTAAATATCCCACCAACAAGAGCTCAACTCAAATAAACCATCAGCATGCCCACTTCACAAGTGAATTAGGGTTGCAAGTGAACCAAACGTTTGACGAGCTACTCGTTGCTTGGTTCAATTAAAGCTCGCTTGTGATCGTTTAACTAACTAAACAAACAAACTTGAACAGCATTTTAGATACTCGATCCTTAAGCATGATTTGTGTTCTGTTCATTTATGTTCATGAACAACATCATTTGAAGCTCGTGAACAAGCTCGACATTAAGCATGATTTGTGTTCGATTCAGAGCTCGTGAATAAACTTAATAAAGATTCGATTAATATTTAATTATAAAATTGATAAATATATATAATATAAATATTTTAAATTTATTATAACATAATGAATTTGTTTATGAACAAGTGACATTTTACATTTATCTATGTTTGCTAGATTATTTGTTTAAGATGTTCATGAACAAATTTAAGGTTTGTTTGTTCAATAGATTGTTTGTTAAATATATTCAAGAACATAGCTCGTTAATATTTGTTTGTTTAAAGCTCGATAAGCAATAAACGAACCAAACATGAACCAAACTTGAACAAGATAATAATAAACAAACGCAAACTTGAACACTCACATACTCGGCTCGGCTCGGTTCGTTTGCAGCCCTAAAGTGAATTACTAGCTCAAATTAAGATTAAAAAGGTGCATTTGGGTCTGAGGGAGAAACTATCATTGAACCCTCTACTAATCACACTTTTAACATTGGGAAGTGCAACTCAATACCTTTTCGACCGAGTGTAAGGTCAAACTTATTATCAGTACTTTTACCAAGCCTTCTTCTTCTGGACAATTTGTGTGCACCCTCCTAATATTAGTATAGAAGTTGTCAATTCTTTAGAAGATATATAGGGTAGAGTCCCCTTACTGGTGATTTTATCCTCAAAAGCTCCTTTCTTGTTAATTTTGAGGAGATAGAGTTGAACGCTCTTGTTGCTTCCTTTTTGTGTTCTCTTATTATGTGCCAATAGTGGTTGCTCTATGGATGTCTTTTTAGATTTTTTTTTCTTAATCAAGCTCCATTTCAGTTGAAGCATAGTTTATCTACAATATAAGATTAGGTATGTTGGCTTTAGGCACAATTTGAATTTGTTAAGATGCTTTTCATGGCCAGAGCTTCTTTTGTTGCTTGCATAGAGCAATGTCATATATGTAGTTAAATATTATTGTTCATTATATGCTTGATTTTTATCAGCATAATTTATATTCTTTTTTTGAAAGAAAAAAAAGATTTGGCACAAGTGATACATTACCAAAGAATGCCTATGAGTATACCCAAAACAAACCCACAAATATATTTGTGTCATATTATTGTGATTAGCTTCTAAACAACCAGTAGAAATATATTATTTTTGAACCAAAATTGCATGGGATACAATCCAATGGATATACTTTGCTAAAGTATCTAAAGAGAATTGTGATGAGCATGAAGAAAACATTTTAAGCAAAACATAACAAAAAAAAAAATTATATGAACTTTAGATGAGTATGAAGACCCTGTTCATTCTTATGCGGTGAAACTTTAGATTTTAATTCTATTTTAAGCACCTTAATTTAATGCTTATGTAAGACATCTCTAATCCCATCAAATCATTCATGGGAATGACAAATAGCAACATCCTAGCCTCATTTTAGCCTCTAGAACAACTGGCTTAATTTCTCACTATCTTATAGAACCCCACCGGCTTAGCTAGGTTGGTGGGAAAGCATGGTTTGGAATCTCCCCAACCCATGTTCGAATCCCCTCTCATGCGACGCGCTCCTTTAAGTGGGGGATTGCGGGTCCTGCACTAGTAGGGCTAGTTGCTGGTAGGCTCGTAGAGGGATTAGTTATGCTGTCATCTGCCTCATAGCAGATAGATACCCCCGTTCAAAAAAAAAAAAAAACTACCTCATAGCTTCTTTAAGCATGCTGCCTTTGTAGGCCCTAGGAAACAAATTAATGCTTCTATAGACCTAGGATTGGGAAAAGACAAGCCAACTATAGACCATGTAGACATTTGTTTCGCAATTTTAGACTTTGAATAGACCATTCAGTAGCATAATTGGTATAATTTAGTCTTCATATAAGAAATTTACTGCATATTGTTGCATATTCTATAATTCTTATTGAAAAACTTTATGTTGGAAAGGCCCACATTACATTTCCAGCTGATTAGAGATGTTTCTTATGTTTGGTTTGATGTTGGTGAAGCAAATTTATTTATATTTCATTGCTTATTTCATTCATAAATTTGTTGTAAAATAAACACAAATATGATCTCACTTTACATTGTATTACATAGCAGTAAATTTTGAAGGAATAAGAAAAAAAATTATAGCGATATTGAATATGAAAATTTTGCATGATTTTACTTTACATTGTATTAAGTAGCAGCATTTTTTGAAGGAATTAGGGAAAATTATAACGATATTATAGAAGTTTTGTCCCAATTAACTTTAGGATAAGTACTTTCATCTCATCTCAATTAGTTTCAGTTTGAACAGCTTTTTTTATTGCTTTTTAAAGCTGTTTTCTAATACAAAAAATTCTAGTTTCAAATTTTTTATACTTGTAAGTTGCTTTAAGAAGCAGTAAGAAAGTTATCCCAAACAAAACCTTAAACGATAATTTCATCTCATCTCACTTAAACCCTAATTTCATTGGTCATAACAAAACTACAGCACAAGATGGCTGAATCTAATTTAGTCATGAATTTGCTGACATATTGACTTAACAAATATGTAACAGTTTCAAAAACACTGAAGAAACACATATTCTTGCTTTTTCAACATATTAAAAAAAAAATAAAAAAAAAATGCTAATGATTTGCTAATTTAAAGAAGAGTCATTGGTACCAACATAGAAAAAAAAAAGTTAAAATGCAGACCAGCGAATGTAAGGTGTGAGATGAGAGCCGGAGGTGAGTGAATGAAGTTCACTTTGATGACATCCCAATATGGTTCAACTCAATACAATCATCTTTATATACAAAAAAAACAACCCTTCAAAAAACAGATATGAATCTACCAGAATGCCTTCCTTGTTCTCTCTGCCATTAGATCTAGAGGGAACTGCACATAATCAAACTTACATAATAATTGCATTGATAATTTGATAGAAGTGCAGAGAAAGAAATCTCACTCCTCATATATATAGCTAGCCTTGGATTCAACTCTTCTTGATTTGATGAAAATGGTACTTTTTTAAGAGATTGAATGTCTCCACTTTTTTGGTGGTTTCTTCTTTGTTTTCTCACTGAGTTCTTTTACAGTATCAGATCGAATGAAGGGATAAAGCCGGCCGAGCTTTTTCGATACTGAGTTCATGAATGATTTCTTAGGCAATGGTGGTTTATCTGCAGAAGACATTTTGTTTCCAGAAACTGGTTTTTCTGTTTCCTTTATCTGCATTCTCATCTTTATCAGTTCAAGTTTAAGATTATCATTTTCTCTCTTCAACTGTAAGAGCTCATCAGCTGAATCATGGAAATTGGCGCTATAACCTGATTTGAGTGATGGGGCTGGAGACTCTCCTCCAATGAAGTTTGAACTAGTAGAATCTCTAATGCGTTGCTGTTCATAGAAAAGAACCTGAACAACAGTTTGAACAGGAAGCCTGTCGTTCTGAGCTGCATGCGCGCATGCCTCTCTTGATAGTCTCTGACAATACATCAAGCTACATATCTTTTTCCTCTCAGCTTCAGTTAGTAATTGATGAGCCTGAAAGTTGAAATAGCAACGGTCATTTTTTTAAAATCTTCCTCTCAACAATTTCAATGATATGGAAGATTAATAATCTACATAAAACGATCTTGACTACAGAAGTTAGGTACTTAAGGCTGGCTTCAACAATATAAGTGGCTCAATGTGAGAATTGTCAGTATAATTGGCTCATTTCTTAAAACAGATCATGGAGAAATAACCTCTTTTTTGTTGAGAGAAAAGGTTGCGCATACATCAATTCTCTCAAAATACAGCTATAATGATGGCTTATGGTGCACCCATTTACTCACTGCTTCTTATAATGACGGCTTTCTTACTGTTTTTTAAAGCAATTTTTTTAGTACCAAATAATAATTTCGTACTAGAAAGTTGCTTTAAGAATCAGTAAGAAAGCCATCCCAAACAAAACCTAAACAAACAAAAAATCAAAAGATATTCTATAATAATTTTTACATATTTTATTTAAAAAACTTTAAATAGGTCTAAATGAGTAGTCTACTAAAGAAGTTACTGAATTCAGTGCACAAACAGGTGCACTGAAGATTTGTTAATCAAGACTCAACTAGTGGAATAACATAGTTTTTAGAATTACCTTCAAGAATATATCTATTGCTCTGTACATGTCATCCTCAGTCACCTTTGCTTGTTCTGGAATCAACTCAGCAAGGCTCACAAATTTAGCAATTCCAAGATTGGGATCTGAAGCAATTTCGGCTAAGTAACTCTCCATTAGCCTTCCCACTCGCTCAATATCACCATGAGGTGGAGACAAGTAGTCTTCATCAGTGTTATATCCCAACCGACTTATATCATTCTCATGTTGAAGGTAGTTTATAAAAATTCTTTGGATTGTATCAATATCAAACAAGATATCACCATTAAAGGAGAAGGAAGGTATCAGAAGATCATCAAGAGCTGCATGTGTTAGTTGCAGGCTTATCCTTTTCTCCAGATCAAGCCTGCAAGCTACTGTTGTTTCCAGATATATAGCTGCTCTTAAGAGCATTGAGAGAAAGCTAACAGATATTGTGTTCGTCTCTGTTGGTAAAAGACTCACAATTGTTTCTAATACCACCCTCTTTTCATGTTCTTGTTTAGGCTCAATCTTCTGTCTTCCTCTCCCAAAAATATCCTGAAGTAAACTGACAAGTTATATTTGCAGTGGCATGAGGAAATCAGTAAATTAGATTAAACTAAGAACATTCATATGTTATGATTCATCCATTGATATGACTAGATGAGCTAATTATGTATTTTTCTTTGTAATTATGAGGTGTTGGTCTAATTTTTGTATAGGTTATTCCTGCAGATTACCACAACAATGTAAATCTCTATAAATAGAGTGTACAAGCTGATGTATAATTTGGAGAAAATTATAATAAAGATTTATAATAGATTTTCCTCCTCCAAATTTCAAATTTGCATTAAGAGGCGGCTGTTGCACTCCACCAATCCTTTATTACTAGCCTTAGTTCTTATAGCCAAGTTTTGTGCAAGTTGATCCATTAACATAGAGGAGCAAGCCATAGTTATTGGGGATATATATAGATCAAAGGCGCTCTGATCTATCAATGAGGGCTCCAACGGAAATTGAAGATTTGAATGCTAAGGCTATAAGCATCAAGGTCATTTTCTACCCAAAGGCTTAAAGGTTGTAGGAGAAGTTCAACCACTTGATATTTTTACATCCGCATATTTTTCATCTATTCTATATTAGGCCAAGGCTTCGTTTGGGACGGCTTTCTTACTGTTTCTTAAAGCAGCTTTCTAATAAAAAAAAATTGAATTTTTGTAATAAAAAGCTGCTCTAAGAAGCAGTAAGAAAGCCGTTCCAAATGAAATCTAAATCTAATACTCTTATGTATCTTAATATATCCAACCCCAAATCATAGGAGATGATTATAGGTATTAGGCAAAATCTAGATAATTAGACTCCAGAACTTTAACAATAATATATTTCAATGAATATCTTATCAGACAGTAATGAATTACAAGAATGGGAACCCACCAAACCTCGAAGTGCGTTTTGAGCATAGAGCATGATAACTGGTCCAAGGGCTTGCTGTTTGAACCCCCTTGACTTCAAGGCCATAAGAACCCTTTGAAAGGTGTCAATCCTGAGAACAATTAGCTCCTCTGCCCACCAATCAATAATAGCTCTTGGTTGAGAAACTGAGGAACTCGAGTTTTCAAGACTACTATCAGTCTTTGAAGATGTTGAAAACTGACTATTACTGCAAGCCAAATAAGCTATTGCATCAATGCATCTGCTCACTAATTTTACCTTCTCAGCCATGGGAAGAAGCTCCTCAGATTTATGAAGAACTGTGACTGAACCTGAAAGACTAATTAGTACAACTTCTAAATAAGCTTCTGTTCTGCTCAACAGATTTCCAGCTGAAACTTCTTCTGTCATCTCAAGGAACTCAGATGCACATCGAAGCATCGCAATATTTTCTGTGTTGATTTCAAAATTTATTCCATAACAGAACTTAGCAGCAAGCTGAAAAGCTTCGGAACCACCAGGAATGTCAGGTAGATCAATGGATGATGTTTTGTCATTGGGTTCTGATAGCAGTTTCTTTATAAATCCACATTTGGACCTCAGAGGAAACTGCACTTATAGGTTGTAAGTGTCAAGAAGGGAAGATTTGATTACAAGAAAAATTATATAAATTTTGATTTCTAAAAGGTTTGATCATAAGAAGCTATGCAACAGGTCTCTGAAAAGTATACGAAATAGTCGCTACTAATGAACTCTAAAGCTATTATTCTCTCTATTTAATCTGAAAACTTTGCGGTTGAATTGTTATCTACAAATTCTTTATTTTTAATAGAGTTTCTTCTGCAACTTCATATGATTTTAGCTGAGAGGACGTTGGAGAATTACCCTGTGCAAGGAGAAAGCTGAACCTGCTGCCCGAACATTGATGTCAGTGGGTGTATCTTGTGCAAAAATCCTGCAGATTAATGTAATACCGTTAACGGTATTGGAGACACAAAGTAAGATCAAATAAGAGAATATTAAAATGGACAATTTTTCAGAAAATTCAATAGGGAGAATGGAAAGGAAGAAGGTTGATACCAATCGCTTGTTCTCTTCATGGCAGTGGAGAAGAGGTACTGCTTCTTAGAGATAGAAGTGAGTGATGTGGGATCGCCTTTATCAAAACTCAGCATTGTTGAGGTTCCTAAGGCTTATCTACTCTTCTTCTTCTTCTTATTTTTTTATCTTTCCCGTCTCTATCAAGTGGAAGGAAAGAAGAAAAGTGAGAGAGTGAGAGACGAAAGAGTTGGCCTGAGAATCTAAATATGTGATGGCGGTTTGAAGCTAATTTCCACCAATAACAAATCAAGTTTCCTTCTTTTTTCTTATTTGTTCTGCTTTTATTTCTCTTTCAGTTTGGATGGAGGGTCCTTGCACACGTTGCTGTTCCTCTCAGTACAGACTACAAGTTGCCCAGCAAAGCTCAAATTCTGTAACATGTTGGGACGCTTTATTATTGCTTCCTAAAACAATTTTTAGTACATGAATTTTAATTTTTATATTAAAAAACTGCTTTAAGAAAATAGTTTGAAACAAAGCCTAACTTTAAATTAAGCTGGGATTTTTTATCAAACATGATGGAAGGCACCAAAATCCACTTGATCTAAATAGAACATTCAGCTCTGATTCTAAAGTTATTTAGCACCAACAAATCCGGCTTGACTTCGTTTGGAACGAATTTCTTATTGCTTTTAAAACAGCTTTTTAGTATAAAAATTAAAATTTTTGTACTAAAATATTGCTTTAAAAAGCAATAAGAAAACAGTCCCAAATAAAATCGTACTATTTCAATATTTTAATTAGCTCAATAATAACATTATCACCACGATTTCTGACCCTTATTTGTGTAAACAAATCTTAATGATTTTTCTATGAACAAGAACATTTGTTAACTGGCATGACGTGGGGAAAGCTTCACCTTAATCACAGTAAAAAGCAAAAGAGAACAAGGCTTCGTTTGGGATGGCTTTCTTATTGTTTCTTAAGGCAGCTTTCTAGTATTAAAATTTTAATTTTTGTACTATAAAGCTACTTTATGAAGCATAAAAAAATCATCCCAAATGAATCCTAAGTTGTTCTACTACAGCAAAAAGCTTATCTGCTTCCCTAAGATTAGCAATTACTTGTATCTTTCTAAACATTTTAGCTCAGGAAACATGCCAGCAGCACAATATGATTGTACTATGAGATCAAATCTGCTTCATCATAGAATAGTTTTGAACCAAGAAGAGCTGGGGGAATGAAATGGGCTGTCTTCCGGACACTGAAAAGATAGCAGTGGAACCCATCTGATCTGGCAAGCCATTTCATTATTGGAGTGCTGAAGACCAAGCTAGACTTCACCAGTAATTAAGATAGTAAGAGGCAACAATCACATGAAAAAAATCAGGTGATGATAGGGGCAATTATTGATGATAATAGTCAACAACGATCATAAAATGTAATAGAGTTCTTTAACTCTTTCAACACTTGAATCTCATTATTTACGTAGAAAATTAGAAACTATTAATAGTTTTTTTGAATGGGACAATTTAATAAATTTAGTCAAAATCTGAAACACTCTATATAACTGTTTATGTTGATCGTTATGACCATAGATCATTTATCTAGACTTTTAAGTATCTTAATGATAATGATATCAAATAGATCATTTAACACGGCATTATAATTTATAAATCATATATAAAAATTAAGAAAGCAATCAACGTATAATATTTAAAATTACAAAAAAAAAAAAAAAAAATGAAAGTAATATCATTTGTAGCCTTAGTAATATTATAATATCAAAATGAAAGTAAGCATTAAGGCTTCGTTTGGGAAGGCTTTCTTACTGCTTATTAAAATAGTTTTCTAGTAAAAGTTATTTTAAGAAGCAATAAGAAAGCCATCCCAAACGAAGCCTAAATATCTAGTACAACAACAAAAGCATAAACATAAATTAGCTAGCACATGAAGTTTTAACTATTCAATAGAAGGAATGATATGATTAGCTTCTTCAATGGTTTGTCTTTGAACTTCTATATTATATTCAATAAATATCATAGCTTTTAATTCAGGCTAATCAAGTGAAAGATTAGCAATTTTTAATAGTCTCATATCATCAAGAGACTCAAATACATCTCGGAAATGAGAAAACCTCGCTTGTAGCCGCGAAAGTAAATACGACGAGTCTTTTTTTCGGATTTTTTTTTGTTTTTTGAATGGACACGCGTATCGGATATACGTGTCCTTTTAAAATTAAATAGTATTTTAATTTGATACGGCAAAGCCATATCTGACACGTATCGGTGCCATATCGGAAGCGTATTCGTGTATCGATGTATCAGATACAACACGCCTTCATAAATAGGTGTATCGGTGCAACATAGTCATTAACTCTTTCAACACTATACACTATTAATAGTTTTTTTTTTTTTGAATGAGACAATTTAATAAATTTAGTCAAAATCCGAAACACTCTATATAACTGCTTATGTTGATCGTTATGACCATAGATCACTTATCTTGATTATTGATATCATCGAATGTTCTTAATCTCGTTGGATTCATCTCGTCAAGCTGCTCAATCTGACTGTTATCACATAAGATTGCACTCAGATTTGATCACTCGTGTTGTTCAATTCAGCTATAAATTTATTATTTTTTATTGGAATATTGCCTAGATATTCTTGCCGAGGAAATGAAATTATTAAATATAAATAAATATATATAATACAGTTATCTTGTCTTGTTCTTATATATTTAATTCTTGGTTGAATGGCTACCATGGCAACGACGTTGCCTACAGAACAAGTGTATAATCTACATAATCGTTTCGTCGCCAGGCCATCAAGTCAAGCAGCATAATATATAGAATTTGTCGCATGCAAATTCAATCGATGATACTGTCGCATGCAAATTCATGCAAGCGGTTATGTCTGATCATTCTATCGTCGATAGCTTGTAATATATATGGAAAATACCCAAAATTAACGTGGCTTTAATCAATATAAATTAGGCATAATTACAATTTTAATCTCTGCAAATCAGGCTTATTATATACTACAAAACTATTTAAACAACCCATTGTAATGGCTCTTAATACAAAGGTCCACTCTTAAAAGAAATGTAATATATATATATATATATATATATATATATATATATATATATATATATATATATAATATTTGAAGTTGTTTGATTCAATATGAAATAAGCGCAATTAATTGTTTCTTTTTTATTTTAGTTTGAAGTAAAATGAAAATAATGAAAAGCTCAATGATGACGACAAATGGCTCATGCTGGCAACGGGTGATGTGCGGGTGTAGGGGCAATAGCGGAGCCGGGTGGAGGCCGGTGGATGGTGGCAACAAGGATCGAAGGAAGGTTGTGACCGGAGCGGAAACGACAAATTAACAAATTATAGTATATTTGAAACTCAACAAATTTAAACACAACGAAATTAAAATAGAAGATGAATTTTGAGTATTTTAAAATTCAAATTGAAACCAAATATTGATTTTTTTCAAAAAATTTATGTTTTAAATAATTTATATTCATTTTAATTAAACTCAAACAGCAAAGTGAAAACAGAATAAAAAAAGAGAATGAGACATAAGATATACAACTTTTATCCATATAACTATGTCTAAATTTTATAAAGGAGCATGTTAATCATCACAATTAGTAAGAAAAGCATATTTATTTAAAAATCTAAAAAGGAGCTAAAGCGCCAAAAAAATTGGCGCAAATGTTTTGGCGTGTTCAGGCTAAGAGAAAGAGAGAGAGAAAAGTAGTACTAGAGAGAAAGAGAAAGAGATGAAAGAGAGATGAAAGCGAAAAGAGAGAGAAGAGAGAGCGGCCGCAAGGGAGTATAAGCATTGATACATTATCATAAATTTATTTTGATCAAGGACAAATCTCGAGGCAAAACCGAACCGGAAACTTCAAAAATTAAATCCAGGAACATCTAAATTCTAATTTCAACGAGCTTAAAGTCAAACTGAGCGTCTCGTAAATACGAACCCAACGACACCAAATTCAACAATCCGAGTCCAAATGAACCCAAATCAAGCACCCGAAGTGCTATTGGAAAGTTTATACCACAATTTGAGTTACCAAACGGTCTCCGATTTTAACGAGCTTATATTCGAATCGAACGGCTCGACGAGAAGAATCCAACGAGCCCAAGATCGCCTAATTTCAACATCACTAAGACCTTCAAATGTCTGATGAATGGTGTACGATCAAGGGATTCAATATCAGCCGTCCATTTGACCACTCCCTATTTGCCCCTGATCTCAATTCTCACACCTATTTACAAGCTATGACACTCCAGAAAATTTATAAATAGAGCCCTCATTTCTCATGAGAGGGGATGGAAGCAAGGAGGAGAAGAAGAGAAGAAGATTATGAGGGAAGAACTCCTCCTCGACCATCACCGTCGGATTTCTGTCTGAACGACGCCGGAATTCCGTCCGACCTCTCCAAGTGACGCCGGGGTTTCACCTGAACTCCAAGTATCGTAGGAGTTTTGCTTGAATACCATATAATGTCGGAGTTCTCCTCGGCCGCAACCTGACGGTGGAATGCTACTTGACGCCAGACCTCCGCTCTTCGCTAAGTTTCTACCTGAAGTCGGACTTCTACCAGATATCGGACTATTGCTAGACATCTATCCGATGTTGGATTTATGTCCATTGTTGGACTTCTACCTGACGCCGTCCTTCTAACATTCATCGTCAGACAACAGTCCTTCCGACCTCCGTCGCCAGCCGACTACGGTCCGCCTGACTTACGTCGCCCGCTAATTACAGTCCTTCTGACCTCCGTCGCCCGTCGACTACGGTCATTCTGACTTACGTCGCCCGCCGACTACAGTCTTTCCTACCTCTGTCGTCCGTCGACTATGATCCTTTTGACTTACATCGCCCAACGACTATAATCTTTTTGACCTCCTTCTCCCGTCAACTACGGTCCTCTTGACTTACGTCGTCCGCAGACTATAGTCTTTCTGACCTCCATCACCAGACTATGGTCCTCCCGACCAAACGAACACGTCAATAGTGATTCTTTGTATTCACATCATGTAATGTACTCTATAAAATATACATCAAGCTAAGGCCTTCTCCCGATGAAGGGTCTCATTTGTAATCAACTGCAATACTAGTGGATTCATTCAAACTGGGCTAGGCCCCATGGTTTTTCCCCTTTTTAGGTGTCACGACCCGACCCGAGACGAGACGGATCCCGTTCGCACCGGGCCGCGATAGAAAATCTAACCAGGATCTGGCTTTGGAATTTGCTTCAGAACTGAATCTTCCAAATATTTGAAACAAAACAGACAAACACAGAGCTACTAAAAACATCAAATGCAGCGGAACAAAAGATTTATCTTTTTCTTTTCTTTTCCTCAAAATAATCATCTACAAATACAGTACATGGCTTTTAAACAGAAAGAAAGACAGAATAGAAAGACCATGTCTGTACAAAAATCAAAAGGTACAAAACAATACCTATACTGATCAGACTCTGAAATCTATTCCTGGACTTCCTTCCCTTTCCCAGAATCTGAAAACCACCAGAAAACAAGAGTGAGCTCAACAGCTCAGCAAAGCAACAAACCTCCAATCAAAATTCTCAGAATCTCAAAACCAACACATCAGACAAATCCGTACAGAAATCAGAACAGAATCGGACAGATCAGATCGGACAGATCAGAACGGAACAGATCAAATCAAACAGAACTGTATGGAAACAGAAGTCATTTTAAATCAGAAACAGAACAGATCAGACAGATCAAATCCGAAACGGAATCGTACAGAAATTAGAAGTTCAGATCATATCGGAACATAACAAAATCGTATCAGAATCATATCAGAATCATATCATACAGATCGGAATCAGATTCATATCGTACGGAAATCAGAATCAGATTTGCTTACAGAACAGATACGGAAATCAGAATCATATCAAATCAGATATCAGATATTTACTTAATAGCTAAATGCCCTGACACTGACGGAATCTCTACGGATTCCGGCCCCTTATGCCTCCCTTCCCAGACACTGACTGAATCTCATAGGATCCAGACCCCTTATACCTCCCTTTGTGCTCATGGCACCAGAACAGATGTGCTTATAGCACCAGAACAGAATTCATCGGATCCGGAATAAAATAGATATCAGATTTCATATTGAGCTCATTTCAGATTTCCCAGACACTAACTGAATCTCATAGGATCCATGCCCCTTATAACTCCCTTTTTATAGCATATACAGATAGTTTATCAATTCAAAAGAAATCCGGACAAATCAGAAATCAGACAAAAATCAGGCAGCACAACGGCAGTATACAGAATTTACACAATTTTTCCTGAAAATAACAATTTACCAAATTTGCATAGAACATAGATAACAACATTTCAGAATATTTATTCTACTGCACAGATAATTTTCAATTTCACAGAAAAATCCAGTCGACTAAAAACACAGTCAAACCAAAAATACCCGGACAAAAATCTTCAGAAAATAACCAAAATGTGCACACTCGGCACGTCAACAATATACAGAAAGTTACACGGTAAAAACTGAACCAATCAAAAGATACGGACGAAAATCACTAACGGAAATAAAATCCGGACAGAAAACACGACGGTTCTGAAAATTGAGAAAGGCGGAATGTGCATTACCTTGCGTACAACAATATCTTCAACTGTCACAACGGACGAAAACAGACCGACGTCGTCCAAAAATCACTTTTCCTTCTTTTTCCTTCGTTTTTCTCTCTCCTGGGCTTTTCTCTCTCTTCAAAATATCTCATTTCTATATATATCCAGACTGATCGTCCCGGACGATCGCACTTCGTCCCGGACGATCCATGCTCAGGAAAATTTCGTCCAGACGAAAATTAATTATCGTCCTCAGACGAAAGGGCTCTGAAAATATTTCGTTCAGACGATCCCAATTTCGTCCAGACAAACCATTCAGCCAAACATGTTTTTCTGCACAACCTGTACCGATCGTCCCGGACGATCCAATTTCGTCCCGGACGAACCTGGGAGAAAAAATGATCTTTACATTAGGGGCTTTTCATGTAAAAATATTGGTGTCTCCTATGAATGCTACACAATCTCTTATCTGATTGCGTGCCAGATTTTCGTACAATGCTAAGACGTTAAACTTTATATCTCTACCACACCGAATACTTTTGAACGCAACAGTTTGGCGCCGTTTGTGGGAACGTGGTTCCATATTGGGGGGCAAATTTTGCTCCAACCTCAGAAGGTCATTCATGTCAACTTCCTGACATCAATAATTGCTGCATGAGTTTCTTAAGAATCAGATGTGGACTGGGGGCAACTCTGACTCGAAAAGTGTAGTGAAGAAGATCCCTCCATTATTTTCAATATCAAGATGATATTTCAAGAAAATCTCAGTAAATGCAAGGATACTTCTAATCAATTGCAAGTTTTATACAGTCCCTTACTGTACTTCTATTCCTTGGGAAAGGTATAAATCTCAACCTCAAAAAGGCAATAACAGTATATAAAGATAGACAATTCTCTACCTTTGATTTGAGATACACGCGACATTCGTCCCCTCCCAATCAAGGCAAAATCGATCCCAGGGGGATTCGATTCGACCTCTTCCATACAAGTTAATGTCGTCGAGCAGGGCTCCGACATACAACTTCGGATAGGTCTCACATCCTTGGTGGATTCTCTAGACATCTTGCATACATGTTAACGTCATCGAGCAGTGCTCTAACATACAATCTCAGATAGGTCTCACATCCTTGGTGGATTCTCTCGACGTCCATACAGGTTAACATCGTCGAGCAGGGCTCCGACATACAACCTCGAAAAGATCTCACATCCTTGGTGGATTCTCTCGATCTCTTTCATACAGGTTAACGTCGTCGAGCAGGGCTCCGACTTACAACCTCGGAAAGGTCTTACATTCTTTGCGGATTCTCTCGACCTCTTTCATTTTAGTTTGAAGTAAAATGAAAATAATGAAAAGCTTAATGATGGCGGCAAATGGCTGATGTTGGCAACGGGTGATGTGCGGGTGTAGGGGCAATAGCGGAGCCGGGTGGAGGCCGGTGGATGGTGGCAACAAGGATCGAAGGAAGGTTGTGACGGGAGCGGAAACGACAAACATATTATAGTATATTTGAAACTCAACAAATTTAAACACAACGAAATTAAAATAGAAGATGAATTTCGAGTATTTTAAAATTTAAATTGAAACCAAATATTGATTTTTTTTCAAAAAAAATTATTTTTTAAATAATTTATATTCATTTTAATTAAAATCAAACAGTAAAGTGAAAAAAAAAATAAAAAAAGAGAATGAGACATAAGATATATAACTTTTATCCATATAACTATGGCTAAATTTTATAAAGGAGCATGTTAATCACCACAATTAGCAAGAGAAGCATATTTATTTAAAAATCTAAAAAGGAGCTAATGCGCCAAAAAAATTGTCGCAAATGTTTTGGTGTGTCCAAGTTAAGAGAAAGAGTGAGAGAAAAGTAGCACTAGAGAGAAAGAGAGAGATGAAAGCGAAAAGAGAGAGAGAAGAGAGAGGCGGCTCCAAGGAGAGTGTAAGTATAAAGTTTTTTATTTTATATTTGTCAAATTATATATATATTTTTATAATTTAAATGTTTTTTAAATTTTATTTTCATTTTTTTATTCTTTCCAAAATCTTATTTATAAATATTTAATAATATTACATAAATTTTTTTGTTTAAAATAATAGTAAATATTAGTTTATTTTAAATATTTAACTACTATTGTCTGCCTGTCTCTGAATTTCTACTCGATGTTGGACTTCCTTCCATTGTCGGACTTCTGTTGATCTTCGAACTTCCGCCTGTCGGTGGATTTCTCCCCATTATCAAACTTTCATCGGACTTTTACCCGACGCCGAACTTCTACCCGTTCCAAGACTTATGCCCGTCGCTAGATTGTCGTTGGACTTCTACCTGTCGTTGGACTTCTACCTGAAGCCGAACTTCTACCATCACCGAACTACTGTCGGACTTCTACCCGATGCTGAACTTCTGCCTGTCGCCAAATTTCTACCCGAAGTCGGACTTCCGCCCGACTATGAACCTTCCGACCTCTGTCACCAAATAACGATCTTTATTACCTCCGTCGCCCGCCGACTACGGTCCTTTGACCTCTGTCGCCAGATAACGATCCTTGATGTGATCACTTTTAATGTCCTTAGGTTTATCTTATCAAGATATTTAATTGAGCTATAAACTTGTTGGAATTAAAGTTAGAAGGTTCTAAGTTTAATTTTAAAATTTATTATTCAAAGATAACATCGAGATTCATGCTTGATTGTATGAATTTTTTTGTGACACATCATTTAGCTCCTTATTTTTTAACGTCGAAGTATGTGTCATCTGAAAATATATATATTGAGTCGAAAATATTTGTGATGCAATATTATAATTTAAGAAAATTATAATGCGTGATTACTCTTACAATAACATGGACGTCCCACTGAAGTTGTAAATTTAATACAATATCCTTAATCCTAATTTCACTATTATCAAAAGTTGGTGTATCAATTGAAATAAAAATTATTTAAAAAATGTACTCCAAACTTTTTTAAATCTATTCAAAATTGTTTGTCGAGGTATTCTAAATCATCAAAATACAAAAATTGAGTCTATAATATCAAAAATCAAACCAATGAACACCAATAGTAACAAAAAGAATACCATCATCATTGCCACAATAACTTGGTAGCACACATAATTATAGGGCTTAGTCATGCGCACAAGAGGCTGTACAAACTTGAATAATTATTTTTCTGTTTATTAATGGTCTCCATTTTTTTTTTAAATGAAAAAATAAAAAAGTTTGTAAGAATAAATAAATACATTAAGTAGTGAAATCATTGCCAAAAGCTTTGCAAATAACTCCACAATTTTTGAAATATTGCAACAAAAATTTTGTGTCTCCTCTACTCCCTATTAAGTATAAATTCCCTCATAGATGTGGGGAAAAACTTGTGCAAACCAATTATTCTTTTGTAAACTTCAATTCTTTCTCTTAGAGCATCTCCAACCGAATGCCAAACGTGAGTATGACATCGTTCGGTCGCTCCAGCTGAACGCCAAATCTTCCGTCATTTACTTGCGAGTGAACAGTGTGATGCCAATATTGGTGTTGCACTGTTCACATACGTTATTTTGCTCTCTCAACCGGAAAAACGCGTGAAAGGGAGAAGGATCATTACATTCGCAGAAGTACTTAAAATGCAGTTCGATTGGAGCAGCACCACGACATTTTAGAATTTTGTTGTATTTTGCCGTGAAAAATGGAGTGCTCCGTTGGAGATGCCCTTGAAAGAGGCCAAACAATATAGTGTTTATGAAGTCAGCATTCTCTTTCATAGGCTTTATGATGTCTCTACCAATGCTACTGAGCTATCTAACATATAATTTTGTCTTTTTCCAATTAAGAGGAAGAACTGACTCTTATAAACTATACATAAAGTGAATCATTTTATCCTAGTTACGCCTCTTTCTTTTTTCCGTTTAAAATGCTCACGTAAAAATCATGATGTTATTGTATTCTTTTTATTTGTGTGCATATGTATTGGATCTTTATAAAAATCTAACATATAAAAATTTTATCTCTATTATAGTGAACTTTCTATCCTGCAATAGATCTCAAGAGTTCTTGTTTTTAATTGGTCCAAAAAGTAGTTATAAAAAAAGTAGGGTTCAATCAACATATGAATAAAAACTACTTTTAAAACCTCTAGTTAACTCTACAAATGGTTGGTGGCGCCATTTAAACATTCACATACCCCTAGCACATTTAATAAGGCCTTAGATAAGTCTTTGAATTCCTTAAGAAAGAATAGGTGCACATCAACCGTGAGAAGTATTTTGTTTTACAAATTGAGGTGATTTTCTTTGGATTCATTTTTTTCACCACTGGAATCAAACCCGACCATCATAATGTTCAAGCTATTATAGATTGATCCTCACCCAAGAGATTCATTAAAGTGTAAAGTTTTCATAGTTTTATTACTTTCTATAGAAGATTAATTAAGGTCTTTAGTAGAATAGTTACCCTAATCAATAATATTCTAGAACTAGATAAAATTTCTTTGATCCCTACAACATAAAAGGCCTTATACCATAGTGCTATTTTGATTGCATATATCCTCATCTTTAGACAACCTAGTTTTTCAAAAAATCCCTACAACGGAATTACCTGCGCCGGTTTGGCTCGCGTCGATAAATGTCTTCCGACGCATAAAATGCGCCGGAAATCTTTCCGGCGCAGTTTCCAACGCATTACCGGCGCAAACAATGATGGGACCCGACGACTTTTCGACCGATAATTCCGGCGACATTTGCGCCGGTAATTGCGTCGTATGAGTCCGCCGGTAATTACCGACGGATAAAACGCCGTTGGTTTTTCCCCGACGGATTTTCCGGCGTCCTATCCGCCGGAGATATTTCCGGCGCAACATGCGCTGGTTTTATTTCGTTGAGTTTAAATACCCTGGCGCAATATCAGCCGGTAATTGCGCCGGTGATTTTCCGCCGTAATGTGCGACGGAACTAGTGAAATGTTGGTTTATGACGACGCCGTTACCGGCGCAACTGACGCCGGAACGTTCCGGCGTAGTTTTCGCCGGAAAATCCGCCGTAGATTTTCCGTTGCAACAATCAAGGTTTTGAAAACCGGACCGGACATCGAACCGGAAGAAAGAGAGGTTCAAGGTTCGACCGGTCGAACCGGGGTCGAACCGGATGACGTAATAAATAATAATATTATTAAAAAATTAATAAGATTGATAAAATAATGAAATATAATAATCATATAATTTCCTAAAAATTATTGTTAATTTATATTACATAGTGTAAGTTATTTAAAAACTTAAAACTCTCAATATAAAATCATAAATATAATTAAATATTTTATTATAAAAATATTTTATTTTGAAAGATAAAAATTTTTAGAGTTTAAAAATTGAAATTTTACAAATTTTTTAACATAAGAGTAATTCATTTGATAAAAAATAATTATTATTAACTAAAAAAATAAAATAAACATTTTCGAAAAAACTTTTAAAAATAAATATTATTCAAATATTAAAAATTAATTTATATATTATAATTGATATATTATAATTTTTACTTGAGCCGCTTAACGAACAAAAATAAATTCAAATAAACTTCATAATGTATATAATAAAAAAAATATTTAAAAAAAAATAATAAATAATAATAAATAAAAAATAAATATTATCAACTTCAAAAAATAAAATTTATTCATATTATAAAAATTAATTAAAAAAATTGTTAAAAAAGCTATGTTGTATAGTGTATATAACTACATGAAACTAAAAATGACTTTTTGCTTTGTAGGTTTAGTCCCACATCACTTGGATGTGTTACTTTGTGTTGTTTATATACCTCTTTACTTTCTTGCATGCCAAGAGCAAAAATGGGAAAGGATGTTGTATGTGGTTGTTAGAATAAAAATTTGAAACATGTCTTTAGCACATATCTAAAAGTTTTATATTAACATTTATATATATTAACCATGAAATATTTTATTTAATCATTTATAATAAAAAAATTTGAACCGGCCGGTTTTAAAAAACCCGGATCGGTTCACTGGTTGAACCGGCGGTTTTCGCCAAAACCGGCCGGTTTGAAGCGAAGCCGGTTTTTGGGTTGAACCGAACCGGCCGTCAGACCGGTTCACGGTTGAACCGGTCGAACCGGCCGGTTCGGTCCGGTTTTTAAAGCACTGGCAACAATGCGCCGTTACCTACGCCGTGTTTACCGGCGCAAAATTTTCCGCCGAAAAATGCGACGGTAATCGCGTGTTTTCCCGTACTGCTAGGATAATTTTGACCATCACTACTCAAAAATTTTATAATTTGAATTAATTTCAATTTTCATCTTATTTATTAGGAATACCTAGAAAAAACATTTGACCATACAAACAATATTCTCTTTAATCAATAGATACTTGAATTGGGGAAAATATCTCTATTCATAAAACTTCACCAAGGGAACTTATTTCTGAATAACATTATGGGGGAATAGTTGGACATTTTAGAAATGATAACATCATTTATTTAATAAAAAAGTTATTTTTTTTTTACCTTCACATAAGCAAGATGTTCAAAAACTGGCAGCTCAATGTTTGACCTATAAATAAGACAAAGCCAAAAAATAAAATTATCATCAGTATATTGTCTTATCCATTCCATATAAGCCTTGGGAAGATCCATCTATGACTTTTATTTAATGCCATCAATGTTAACAACATGAATAGTAATCCAATGTCACCCAAAATAGGATTAAAAGTATCTAAATTCTCTTGAACTGGAACAATAGCAAGAGGAAGCATAGGGTCATCTAAGACTAGTAAATTAGGTTCAACCAGTTTCATACAAAGATAAATCAACACATATATTGACTTGAACATTATCATGCATAACATTAGTAACCTTATAACCCACATTAATAGCCAAATGTAGGTGACCCGGTTTGAAATTATCGACATGCATAAATAACTCAACCATATCACGCACATTAACAGTAATAGGGGTACTAGTGGGAGCTTTAGCTAAATGAGGGTATAAAATACAACATTCTAATTTCAAATGCCCCAAAGCTTTGTAGTGAACACACTAAGAAGGAAAAACTTTCATTTTCACAAACTGAATATAACCCAAACTTGATCAGGATAATGTTTTGTAACATCTAATTCAACAAGAACACGAGCGATTGAGGGTCTTGTGACATTAGAGGTAGCATTATCCACTTTTAAAGGTCAACCAAACAAAGACCCCAAACCGTGAAGGATATGGGTAAAAAAGAGGTGAAGTCTAAGGTCAGGGAATGAGACCCAAATTGGAATGGTAGGGGGTTCCACATTAATGTCAAAATGAGGAGTCTACTTAAACAATTTTATGACGCAATTGCTAACAAAATAAGAGTGGTGGGAAAACACTCTACGATAATTCAAATCATTCACTAACTTAATCAACACATTATTTGAGTTGAGCAAAGTAATTGAAAAAATCACCTAGAAGTTTTAGGTTGACAAAGAATTTATGAATTGCATAAGAGAAGGTCGACGCCCAAGAATTTCCCAACCAAAGAAAACTCGAAGAGTACAGCAAGTGCAAGCATTTTATCATCCGAAATTCATGACGGTAACCATTGGTGAGTGGTGATTTTAAGGGCAGGAAACTCCGGCGAGGTTGAATCCCTAGACAAACTCCGGCGAGGTTGAATCCCTAGACAGAGCATCTCTAAACAAACATGATTTTTACTTTCCATTTAAAAATCAAGGGTCATTCAAACGATTAACTGCCTTTCAAACCAAAAAATGGGCAAAGATAGAAAAATCAGAAGAAAAACCAAGAAGAATATGGAGAGAAGAGGAAAAACTACCCTAATGAAGACTCAAACCATAGAGGGCATGAGCAACGCAAAGCGGAGGAGGAGGTCGACCAGTGCAGAGAAAACCGTAGTAGAGCCTATCACGAGTAAAAGAAAAAAGCAGATGATTTAGTTGATATATTTTTTTATATTTTATTTTTTTTTTGAGATTTTGTTGATTTTTTATTTAGTTGATTTTTTTATTTTTTATTTAGTTGAAATTACGTATAAGTATTGGTGTCAGTTAGAGTTCACAGGTTAGACTCGAATCAGACATGAAATTGACCCTCAAATATGCTTAGTCTAAACACAACTCATTTATTGTACGGATCAAAATATTTAAATCGAACAGAACTCACATGAACCCATTTAACATACTTACATAATATATGAATCATACAATTTTGTTGGATCAAAATGAATTATTTTCTTGTTTAGTCCAAACTTAACCTATTTAACATGAGCTTGAATAATATTCATATTTATTTTACGTTAATTTAAATTTGCAAATCAATTTGACCCAAAATTTTATTATTTTTCAAGAGTTTAGAACCAAATTTGAGCAAATATTTAATACAATCAACATGATATCAATTATTATGTCTATGTCCAATTATTTATACGCAGCTCACCTTGATTTGTCTGTTTGGGACTTGGGAGCTTTAGTTAAAGCTAAGAGGTTTTTGTTTGAGTCTCGCGCATGTGATGTGCGTATGTATTTGTTTTGATTAACTTAAACGTCTCATTAGAACTAAACTAAGGCTTAGTTTGAGACGCTTTTCTTACTGCTTCTTAAAACAATTTTTTAGTACAAAAAATTTAATTTTTGTACTAAAAAACAGCTTTAAGGAGCACTAAGAAAATCATGCTAAACAAAACATAAGTAGAATTAGGAGTCTTCTCGAATCCCACCTTGAATTGATTTGCTGGGCAGATTATCACGTCCGGTCACCAGACGTCCGGACATCCAATCCAGATGCGCCACATCACCCAAACACACTGGAATCCGGTGTATTTTGGTGATGTGGTACATCTAGATTAGGGTCCAGACGAATCCGAACACCGGACGTAATAATTTGTGGATTTGCTGAGGGGTTTTCTTGCCTAAATTGCTTTGCATCGACGTCATAGAAGCTTCTTCTAAATTTGGTCAGAATCCAGTCCAAAATTTTCAATTTCTACTGGTCATTAAAATAATTAAAAAAAAAAAAAAACTCTTGAGAAGGCAAGAACTATTAATAGCGAGAAAATCCGACTCCCTGGTTTGCGCCTCCGATTCCAACGCACTTGCGATGTCTTGAGAGGCCAATGCACCTGCGATGTCACCCACGCTTTTCCCCCGCTCGTGCTAGCGATGGCCGTGCTATACGCGCTGCTCTCACCTCTTCCCTCCTCCACCGCCATCCATTTATTGTAGCATCTCCATCCATACCTGCAATTACATCGAAATCAACATCAATCATTGTTGCATCTTTATCGAAGCTACTGTATCTATCGCAATCCATTTGCTCTGATCACTAAGATCCAGAGGTCGCCAGCAATGTCCAAGGCCCGTGTCTACGCCGATATCAACGTGCTCCGTCAAAAGGATTACTGGGACTACGAGTCTTTCATCGTGCAGTGGGGGTAACTTTGCGTAACCCTATGCACAATTGCCTCTTTCTTTGGGATCTATACTTGATTTGGCTTATGCTTTTGGGGTTTGTTTGAGGGTTCAATTTGCCGATAGATGGAAGTTCGCCCGACTTTACGGTTTTGTTATCGTTTCTATCGTGTTTGTGAGCTGTCTCGTGTGCCCGCTAGTATTCCTAAGTGATTTTTTTGTTAATAATTAGTTTCATTCAATTCTAGTGATCAGCTGGTTATCCGAGGTTGCTCCCATGATTTTGGTGGGAATTACGGAAAAAAAAAACAACCTGATCAATATGGGTCCGGCAATGGTCAAATCACTTTTCTAGCTGCCTATGTATGTTCGACATCACGATTGCTCTTTCAAGATAATTTTTTTTTAGGATGGAGTGGAGTGGTCAACTTTGGCAAGAGATATTTTAGATATTTGATTGTATATGTAGAGAGCAGAATCGAATGATTTGAGGCTTCAAGTTTATGCAGCTTGGTTGTCATTTCATTATTGGAAGGGTTGATCTGAATCATTTGTTATCTCATTACATTCTGAATTCAAAGGAGGATTGTGTATTTGTGTTGATGAGCATGACCAAGAAGTTGATTCGTTTGTTTGGTTATTGTGACTCATATATAGTCATATTTGTGCAATTTGCAATGAGAATGAAGCTTTAACTTTGAAGAGACACTTTACATAAGTTGGCAGCTTAATAAGGTTTCAGAAATGTGATTCCTTGCAATAAGTTGGCTGTAGGTCTCTTATTTTAGATGCAAGATGCTATCTTGGCCATGGAACTTTTGTTCTTCTAATTCTTGGAATATTGGATAGAATTTTCAGCTTCAGTCCGGTTTTGATTTTCAGATTTTCTAAAACTTAGACATAGGAGTCTGTAACTATTGGAAGCTCTGCAAAATTGTACTTTTGACATGCACGAAAATTTTAAAATTTTATTTATTTATATAATTGATCATTCATCTTATTTTTTCTTGCTTGTTAAAGTTTTGTCAAGATATGGTTAAACTTCTTAGTTCTATGTCCGTCATAGTGTATCTTAGCTTCATTCATTTATGTCTCATAGCCTGTAATAAATCTATGTTGGGAATGGGTACGTTGTTTTATGCTGTGCTGGGATTATTTTAAAAAAGAAAGAAAAAAAGAGGCTTTTGGATTGTTGTTGATTTCCATTTTTTGTCAATTACTGGAATAAAAGGGGGATTGCTAACTAAGTTTAACTTTCGTGCAATTTGAAATATAGAGAGATTAAGCTTTCCAGTGTTATTTGTTTAGCTGCATGTAAAACCCCTAGCCTCGACCGGTCTAGCCGGCCTAGCCCTTGGACCGGTTCATCACATACAACAAGCGGAAGCCTGCAGTGCCGCAGGTTCCAAATCCTGCCCCCTTGGGGGTGTGGTCCGTTGCCTAGGGAAGAGAGAAGAGGGAATGTTTAGTTCTTTTGGGTTATTTTTATGTTTTGCTTTAAATAGGAGTTTTGGTTTTGTATTAGGGCATCTTGAATATTGCTGAATTTTTTGTTTGGTGCTTGGCGTCTTGGGCTTTAGCTGTGTCTAGAGATTTTGGAGAGATAGATCCTCCTCTCGAATAGAGGATCACTTGTATCTTGTTATTTTCCTTTCGTTTCCATCGTTTCTACAAGAGAATTATTGTTTTTCTGATTTGGAGGGAGATTTTTGGTGACTTTTTAGTTTTTACTGTTTTCTTCCGATATTGATAGGTTTCACATGAATTCTTCAAGCGTTACTGATGAGGACATCTTCAGAGATTTCGACACATGTACCATCAGGAGACGCCGGAGATCGACGGCCACGATCATGAGTTTTATTTTGAGTCATTTATGTAGTAGTTTATTTGATTTTTATGTGTTTCCGTTTTTGCCCTTATGGGTATTTAGTCGCTATTGTAGCCCAAGGGGCATTTTAGTCTTTTATTTTCTTTGTTATTTGGTGGCCTATATATATGGCCCTTTTGCTTATGTTATAGGGGGTTTTTGAAAAAATGAAATTTACTACTTGTTCTCTTTGTGAGTTCCTCCCTCCACGATCTCTTAGTGAGTTCGTCGGAGAAGATTAGATCTCTTTGTGAGTTCTAGTTCGCCGGAGAAGACTAGATCTCTTTGTGAGTTCTAGTTTTCGAATTATCTAATCTTGTGGAAAATCAACGTAGAGACAAGCGAGGTTAGTAAATCCGTAGTCGTCGAAGCCTTGAAAACTCCATCTCTTCCTTTTCCCCTTGCTCTTGTCGCCGCCCACGCCAAGCAACTCAAAGCCGCCGGCCACCCTGCCTCCATCTTTCGCCGACCAGCTCAGCCACCGCCGGCCACCCTCCGGCCGGTCAGCCGCCGGCCTCCCGCCGGCCAGTCCAGCAGCCCCCTTCCCGCCGCCTTCCCCATCTTGAATCCATAGCATTTGAATTTCAAACCCTTGATTAAACACTTTCCTAATTGGTGTCCCTTCATTAAGCGAGCTCATTAATGAAATTAAAGTCAAATTTGAATTTCGAATTTGATTTCCCTCTCATTATAAGGCTTGGGAAGTTACTAAAGCTACAATTAAATCTGAAATTAAAATTCAGATTTAATTGAATTACTTATTTAAACTTGAGCCCCACTCTAATAACTCCTAAATCCCTTTCTCTCCTCATATGGCCGGCCACCTTTATTTGTCTTCTCTCTCTTCCAAATGACATAAATACACCAATAAATCATCCCAATTTCCTCCCATTGCCGCCCCCATCAATCCTCCCTTTGGAATTATTTTGAATTCATCAAATTAATTCTCCTCCCCTCTTTCAAAACTGAAATTATTTCATATTTCAGTTTTTGTTTTCTTGGGAGCCTTTCTCTAAGCAAGCATCTCAAGGGCTCAAGAAGAGAGTTCTCCACATCCATGGACGGCCGATCCCGACATCGACCACGGCTTCGTCTTTGATGATTAAGGAAGAACGTATAAGACGTTGGATGCTCACTAGTCATCCCATGGACTATCCGCCACCGGCTACCACTCCAACAGACTACACTTTGTGCGCCATTTGTCTCCTAGTGGCATCGCTCGGTTGCTCTCAATCTTCCTCCATTAAAAGTTTCACCAACAAGAGAGTGAGTGAGAGACCCAAGGTGAAAAGTTCTATTTGTTAATTGTGGATTATTATTTCTCTCCATAATATTATTATCTAATTCTATGTTGTCAATTTGATATTGTCCCACTAATCTAGTTGTAACCACATGCCTTAATTTCGACTTGATAATTCCGAGAATTTAATTTGGGAAGCATTAATTCTATAACTAGCAAAGCTTTAACAATCTTATATTGAAATCTCCAAGTAGTTCTTGTTTCCATGCATTACGTTTCACATCATCTTGGTATCAGAGCATGGCTAGCATGCTTGACTTGTGCTAGATGCATCCTAGGGTCTAGTTTCTCATTGTAGTATGAAATTTGCATGCATATCAATGCGTAGATAGGACATTTTCTCTGTTTTCACTGCTGTAGTCATAATTCCTGCATGCATTCATTAAGGTTTAAGACGTTCTATGTAGTGTAAGAGTGCTTCCATTAAACCTACATTTTTTCTAATTGATTAGGGCAACTACACTTTTGAGTTTAACTGCTGTCCTCACTGTTACAGCAGTTGCTAGACATTGTTTAGTGAACTTACAGACCTTGTTTAGGTGCTGTCCACTCCCTCGGCCCCTTCCAAACACCTAGACAACGTATTCAACTGCTGAACTTTGCTGTCCTGAAATTTTCCTGCACTATTTAGGGACATTTAGGTGGCTCTAAACCTTTAACAAGTTGCTGTCCACCCTTCTAAACATGTCCCTAACACTTAGCCAACTTGAGTCATTGTGCTAGGTTGTTGTCCATAGCATTCCAGCGGCATATAGAAGCCTTTAGGAGCTTAGTTTTAGTGTTTTGGTGCTGCCCTTCTGTCCTTAACCTTCCCAAAACTTATCCTAAACACCTAGACTTCTTAACCAACTGTTTGGTTTGCTGTTCAAATATTTTCTGCCCCTATAGTGAGTCTAAGTGAGTCTAACTTAGTGTCTAAATGCTGTCCCTTACACCCAATAGTCTTTGAGTGTCACTTGACGCGTCCCAATGGACCCGATAAGACTCCAAAAGAGTTTAAATGACATCGTTAACCTAGTGGGAAATATGATTAGAATTATGACGGAAAAACCTGTTGACCATCCCCACTCTAATTACAGGCCCCACTCAGCTTATCACCCGAGACCTGAGCCTAGGCCTCCACGACCTCACTTATAATCGTCTTATCGTTTGCCTACCTTTGATGGTTCTTTGGACCCTTACTACTTTAGGGAATGGGCGAGACAACTAGATGACTATTTTGAATCATGTCATATCCCTGAATCCCACCAGATTAGCATCGCTAAATCTCACCTAAAAGGTCGAGCTCTTCAATTTTGGATAAAATTGGAAGACCATAAAGAGTCTCGCGGTGAGTACCTTACTTGGAAAGACATGAGACGAGAACTTAATTTGAAATACCGATCCTCTACTAGTGACCGTCATCTAGAGCATCACCATATCTCGTTTGTTGGGACGACCCATGGACCTTACTGTGGTCGAGACCACCCACCCATTAGTAACATCCGGGTTGCTGCCCCACCCTTTAGGTCCTCACGTAACCTAGATGGTCGACCTTCTACTGGGTCTTTTGTTGGACAAATCTCTTATGACTCTCCTTGTGGACTAACTTCTGGCCAGTTCAGTCAATCGTTAGCCTCCCCAGCCTTTGACCCTACACGTGTCATCTTAGTAAAGGATTGCAGTAAAAAGAAGAAATCTACTGAACCCGAGACTGAATACACCCATTTCGTGGATACTATCGATAACGAAGAATTCTTTGAGGATGAAACTAAAGAGATTGAATCAGACTCCCTGAATGACTTAAACCCTGAGCTAGGAAAGCAAGAACCTTTAAATATCGACACCTTCACCCACCCCGATCCTAGTCTCCTCGAGGATAAGCCTTTAGACAAAGTATGCCTGGATGATAGTAATGTGATCTCGAAAGGAGCCAATCAGACTTCGAACACTTTGAATTTAAATTTGGAAGATCCTGATTTAGTTGTAACACCTACTGAGATGACTCCGACTAATTCTGATAATTCTGATTTAATTTTGGATAATTCTGATTTAATTCTGGATAATTCTGATGGCGACTTAGATATCTTCGAGTTGGAAGTGAATCAATTGAGACTATCATCTGACTTAAATGAACCGGAACCCATTGATCTTAAGCTTATGACCCTACCTCATCATATTGAGAATAGTAGTACGAATTGGGGATATAGTGATTTGACCCTGAGTGGTTCTGAACCTAATTGGGAAATTGGACATCCTCACGTTTTATTGGAGTCTATTTTAGGAGTTGCCCCTTTAGAATTGCATTTGAAGGAGTGTGATTTTCTTGATTGGACTTATCTCACCACTCCTTATACTTACTTTAATGTTAGAGAGAATCTTAGCCCATACTTTAATATCATCACTCTAACTATTATGACCACTTCTGTTATGGATGTGAGTCAGGACCAATCATCTTATTTTATTCCTGATTCATACATTTTGCCCGTTATAGCCTCGTCCTACCATGTTAAGGACCACTTATATCCTAGTTGGATGACTTTGATAGATTACCCTACCATCACTAGGAGACTGTCTGTGACCCGAGCTGAGACGTCCTATGGAGATGCCCTTTTAGCTAAGGATATCTTCATTGCTCCCCCCTACACTAGTTCCCTTAGACCGAACACTTTAAATCCCTCTTTTGTGACTCGTCCACCTGTTATAGCTACGTGTTCGTGTGAGTTCGTATGTTGTGTTGTAGTCTGTTGTCTTCCTAATTTATCTGTGTTTAAAACTTTAATTTGTAAGCTCATGAGTCTTGTCATTCATCATGCACACCGAGTCTCTTGCATCCACATTTGCATCTCATCTTCAAGAACTGCAAAAAGATATTAATAAAAAGAATAACCAAAGCAATGCCAGTTATAAACTTACTGCCGACCTCAAGAGACGGTTCAAAGAATTTGATATTAGAGATTTTGTATTGGTTCGGATTCGTCCGGAGCGGTTCCCACAAGGGACCATTATAAAGTTATATGCTAGAAGCGGTGGACTGTTCAAATAACAGCAAAAAGATTTAAATAGTAATGCTTATGTGTCAGACCTTCCTGAAGGTTTTAACATTAATCCGATGTTAACATCGAAGATCTTGTAACCTTCGAAGGTCCAGAGTGTAACCCTCCTATTCCATGAAATAACGAGCCTTGTGTGAATCCTCCTGGTGAGAACCCCAGCCTAACTCCACTCCCAAAATTGCCTAATTTACCCAATAGAGAGAAGATTGAGATAATACATAGTGATGAACTCAAATTTCCACTAGTGATGATGGTCAACAAAGGTATCTAGTTCAGTGGGCAGGGAAACCGGAGACGGAAAACACATGGGTTGATCGTGATGAGCTGCAGCGAGTGGACCCCGACTTACTAGAGTAGTACAAGAGCTCTACAGATGCTTACTCAACGGGGTCGAGTTTTCTCCCACCTAGGGAGAATGATGAGGACATCTTCAGAGATTTCGACACATGTACCATCAGAAGACGCCGGAGATCGACGACCACAATCATGAGTTTTATTTTGAGTCATTTATGTAGTAGTTTATTTGATTTTTATATGTTTCCATTTTTGCCCTTATGGGTATTTAGTCGCTATTGTAGCCCAAGGGGCATTTTAGTCTTTTATTTTTTTTGTCATTTGGTGGCCTATATATATGGCCCTTTTGTCACGACCCAACCCGACCGGGACGGATCCCGCTCGCATTGGGTCGCCGACAAACTCAAACGGACTCAACTGATTCCAGGATCTGGCTTTGGAATTTGTTTCAGAACTTTCTTCCAAACATTTATACAAACAGACACACAGAGCTACTATTAAAATCCAATGCAGTGGAACAGATCATCTATCTTTTCATTCATCAAAAGGAGAAATCATATACAAATACAGCTCATGGCTTTCAGACAGAAAGAAAGACAACAGAAAAGCCATGACTGTACAAAAATCAAAAGTACCAACCTAGAACAGATCAGACTCTGAACTTCTATTCCTGAACTTCCTTCCCTTTCCCAGAACCTGAAAATCACGCAGAAAACAAGGATGAGCTACAACAGCTCAGCAAGACATCAAACCTCCAATCAAAATCCTCAGAATCCACAACAAACACATCAGACCAAATCTGTACAGAAACCAGATCAACAGAATCGTATATCAAATCAGAACAGAACAGAATCATACAAATCAGATCAAATCGGAACAGAACATAATCGTATCAGAATCAGAAATCATATCATACGGAAATCATAAATCATATCAATACAGAACAGATTCCCTGACACAGACAGAATCTCAACGGATTCTGACCCCTTATACCTCCCTTTATGCTCATGGCACCAGAACAGATGTGCTTATAGCACCAGATATCATCGGATCCGGAATAGAACTTGTTTTTCAGATTTCAGAGCTCATTTCAGATTTTCAGATTTTCCCTGACACAGACAGGATCTCACAGGATCCTGACCCCTTATAACTCCCTTTTCATAGCACACAAACATATCATATCATTTCAGAACAAATCCGGACAATTTCAGAAAATCGTGCGAAAATCCGGCAGTATAACGATAGTATATGGAATTTACACAAAAATTCCTAATTTCACAAATTACTAAATTAGCACAGAATATCCACAACAGTATTACAAGACTTTTATTCTACTGCCCAGACAATTTCAGACTTCATCAGAAATTACAGTCAAAATAAAACACAGTCGAGTCAAAACTATCTGGTAAAAATTCTCCAGAAAATAATCAAAACGTGCACACTCGGCACCTCAGAAACATATCAAAAGTTACGCGGTAAAAACTGAACCAATCGAAAAATACGGACGAAATTCGCTAACGAAAACGAAATCCGGACAGAATAATAGTTCAAACTTCACCGTTCTGAAAATTGAGAAAGGTGGAATGTGCCTTACCTTGCGTACACCAATTTCTTTAATTGTCTCGACGAACGAAAACGGACCGGCGTTGCCCGAAAATCAACTTTTTCTTCTTTTCTCTCGACTTTCTCTCTCCTCAGAATATTTCAGATATTTTATTTAATTTTCTCTCTCTTCAAAATGAGCTGAAATCCCTTAAGTAAGCTTGAGATCGGCCTGGCCGATCAGACCAAATCCATATCGTCTTGGGACGATTTTTCAGGACGATAATTAATTTCCTTGGACGAAAAAATCCCTTATTCTCTGACTTGTGCCATGCTCTGATCGTCCCGGGACGATCCCAGATCGGCCCGGACGATCCCTACAAGAAATCTTTCCTGTAACTTCTGTACAGAACTTGGAACAAAATTTGAACTAATCGTCCCGAGACGATCCACGATCGGCCCGGACGATCCTGGAGCAGATCTGATATTACACCTTTTGCTCATGTAATAAGGGTTTTTGAAAAAATGAAATTTACTACTTGTTCTCTTTGTGAGTTCATCCCTCCACGATCTCTTAGTGAGTTCGCCGGAGAAGACTAGATCTCTTTGTGAGTTATAGTTTTCGAATTATCTAATCTTGTGGAAAATCAACGTGGAGACAAGCGAGGTTAGTAAATCCGTAGTCGTCGAAGCCTTGAAAATTCCATCTCTTCCTTTTCCCCTTGCTCTTGCCGCCGCCCACGCCAAGCAACTCAAAGTCGCCGGCCACCCTGCCTCCATCTTCCGCCGGCCAGCTCAGCCACCGCCGGCCAGACGCCGGCCTCCCGCCGGCCAGCCCAGCATCCCCCTTCCTGCCGCCTTCCCCATCTTGAATTCATAGCATTTGAATTTCATACCCTTGATTAAACACTTTCCTAATTGGTGTCCCTTCATTAAGCGAGCTCATTAATGAAATTAAAGTCAAATTTGAATTTCAAATTTGATTTCCCTCTCATTATAAGGCTTGAGAAGTTACTAAAGCTACAATTAAATCTGAAATTAAAATTCAGATTTAATTGAATTACTTACTTAAACTTGGGCCCCACTCTAATAACTCCTAAATCCCTTTCTCTCCTCCTCATATGGCCGGCCACCTTTATTGGCATTCTCTCTCTTCCAAATGACATAAATACACCAATAAATCATCCCAATTTCCTCGCATTGCCGCCCCCTATAAATCCTCCCTTTGGAATTATTTTGAATTCATCAAATTAATTCCCCTCCCCTCTTTCAAAACTGAAATTATTTCATATTTCAATTTTTGTTTTCTTGGGAGCCTTTCTCTAAGCAAGCATCTCAAGGGCTCAAGAAGAGAGTTCTCCACATCCATGGACGGCCGATCCCGACATCGACCACGGCTTCGTCTTTGATGATCAAGGAAGAACGTATAAGACGTTGGATGCTCACTAGTCATCCCATGGACTATCCGCCACCGGCTACCACTCCAACGGACTACACTTTGTGCGCCATTTGTCTCCTAGTGGCATCGCTCGGTTGCTCTCAATCTTCCTGATGCAGGACTACTTAGATGCAATGTTATGAGTTTCACTTAGGCTTTGCACAACTAGTTGATTAGAATAAGTTCGGATTAAAATTACGAGCAATTATCCACGGCAAGTCAAACAAAGAGGAAGTTAATATTGCATAGGCTAAATTACATGCGCCAAATTTTAAACATTCAAGAATAATTGAGAAAATAACAACAACACAGAATAGTAGTTTCCAACGTAATCCCTAATCTAACAATGAGATCTAGGATGCATAGAAAGCGCACTCAATTCCTATGATTTACTAAGCTTTAGCGAGAGCATTCGGAGTAGCCTTTGGCGAGTACAATCTTAACCAAGCGAGAATTTGGAGTTAGAAGAATTTGAAGACAAGTAGAGAGAAAGAAACCTTTCGTCGAAAAGACTTTGAAATCCTCCACTCAAGTCCTTCGAAATGCTCTTCAATGGCTTCCGTCAGTCCTTGATGCTGGGAAGTAGAACCTCCTCGGTCTCTGATCCATCTCGCAAGTGGGGGCAATAACTAGCTCCACTTGTCCTTCCACAAAATCTGAATATCCCCTTTCAGAAATTCTAGAAAACAGCTTCAGGTCTTCCCCTCATAACTTGGTAAGAAACTTAGCTCTCAAGGATGGGAGAAGAAGGTTAGAGGGGATCACGGCATGGCTGTGAACAAAAAGAAATTAAATGTGGAGAGAAATTGTGAAGGGGAGGGAAGATACGGGTAATAGCGGGAAGACAAGTGTTGGGCGGCAATACAGAGAATTGGAAACAGGGAAATTACATTATTTCCAAAAAGAATATGACCACTTAGGCAATAAAATAATCCACTCCATGTGAGAGGAAAATTCGGTACAGGAATTAAGTTGTTTTCCAATTATTTCCTAAGTATTATGTTGAAGTTAGGAAATAATTTGAGGAGGGATTAATGGGAGATGGCATGGAGCCGGCGGCAGGTAAGGTTGGGATTTGATTGAAGAAATCAATGGAAATTTCCTAATTCAGGTTTCAAAAATTAGAGAATATTTAATTAAGATCTTTTGAATTTAAAATTCAAATTTAGATCTAAATCAAATACTTTCCTAAAATAAAAGAATTACTTTAGGAAATAATTTGAGTTCAAAATTTAGATGAATTTGAATTTCAAATTGATCCCAACTAAGCCCAACCCAATTAGGAAACAAAATAAAAGAGGCTAGGGAATTAGTGGCTGGCGGCTATGGCCTTGGCCGGCGGCAATGGGGCCTTGACCGACGGCAATGTGGATTGGGGATGCTTGGCCGTAGGGTGTTGGGAAGTGGATGATGGATCGGTGTGGGGCTTGGACCGTGAAGGGGAGGAGGATGGGAGGAGGGTTTTGGAAGCTCGACGAGGAGGCGATGATAAGATAAAGAAGATAAAACCACGAACCCGGCCGTCTCCAAGGTTGGTGGGTGATACGCAAATCTCCCTCTCCACGGGATCTCTCCAAAACTCTCCAAGAACTCTCAAAGGCTCTCAAACACAAGTGCAGGAAAATATTTTCATAATAATCATTCATTACCTATCATAGAATAAAATGGGGCTTTAAATAGCCTCCTACAATATGACTCGAAACAAAAGACACAAACGCCCTTTGGGCTCACATACGAAAACTCTCTCAAGAGGGGTACAACGGGAAAGACAACACATAAGCAACTAAATAAAATAAAATAAAATACGACTCATAAATGCCACATAAGCAAATAACAAACTACAAGAAAATGAAATACATCAACGACTCAAAAATATAAAGACTCGATCGTGGCCGTAGATCGACGGCCACGTCTCTGATAAACTCTCCATGACGATCTGATGTCCCCATCATTCTCCCGGGGTGGGAGAAAACTCGACTCCGTCGAGTAGGAATCTCTGAAGCTCTCGTAGATCTCTAGTGCATCTGGGTCAATCTGCTGCAGCTCCTCACGATCTAGCCATGTATCCTCTGACTCGGGCTTTCCTTTCCACCTGATCAAATATCTTCTTCGTCCTCCTTCTCTTGTGGATATGATCTCATCACTTAAGACTGCCTCCACTTGCTCTGCCATAGGAAATTTGGGAATATTTGGTAGTGGGGGTCGGCTTGGGATCTCACAGGGTGGGTTCACACAAGGCTGTTTTGAAAGTGGATTTTGTGGGTTAAAATCAGGACCTTCGTATGCCACTAAGTCTTCTATGTTAAAAGAGGGATTTATATTGAAATCTGCAGGCAGATCTACTATATAAGCATTGTCATTAATTTTCTTAAGAATCTTGAAAGGTCCAGCACTCTTTGCATGTAATTTCTTAACTGTTCCTGGAGGGAACCGTTCCGGACGAATCCGCACCATAACAAAATCACCAACCTCAAAAGTTTTAAATCGCCGTTTCAAATCTGCATGTAATTTATATTCTTGATTATTCTTTTCAATTTGTTGTGCAATGTCTTTATGAAGTTCATGCAAATGAGATGCAAATGCTGATGCAGACTCAGAAATCCTATACCTAGAACTCATGGGAATCAGGTCTAACGGCTGTCTAGGTTTGAACCCGTATACAATTTCAGAAGGACTTCGACCCGTGGTTCGGTTAATTGAATTATTATAAGCAAACTCAGCAGTAGGAAGAATGGAATCCCAGTCTCTAATGTGTTCACCAACCAAGGACCGCAATAAATTACCCAGACTCCTATTGACTACCTCGGTCTGACCATCAGTCTGTGGGTGAAAGGCAGTGGAAAAGTGAAGTTTGGTGCCCATTTTCATCCACAGGGTTTTCCAAAAATAGCTAGTGAACTTCACATCTCTATCCGACACAATGGTTTTGGGTAAACCATGTAAACGGACAACCTCATTGAAGTATAACTTCGCAATGTGAGAGGCATCCGATGTTTTAGAACATGGAATGAAATGTGCCATTTTGGAAAACCGGTCAACTACCACACAAATAGCATCGTGCCTACGAAGTGTCTTGGGCAGGCCTAAGATAAAATCCATACTAACGTCCTGCCAAGGACAACTGGGAACAGGTAAGGGCGTGTAAAGACCAGTGTTCTGCTTACGTTGCTTGGCCAGTTGGCAGGTGTGACACCGACTGACCAGCCGACCAACATCTCTCTTAAGGCTGGGCCAAAAGAAACGGTACTCCACGGCTTCGATAGTCTTGTCCCGTCCGAAGTGCCCAGCGAGGCCTCCGGCGTGGAGTTCCCAGACCAAAAATTCCCTAAGGGAGGTACTCGGGATGCAAAGCCTCTGGGCTTTGAAAAGATAACCACCCTCCAGTAGGAAATCGTCCACCAAGCGCGTGCTGCCAGTGGACAAGAGAGTGTAAGTTTCCTTGAAGTCGGGGCATTCCAAATAATCCCTCTTTATTTGGTCAAAACCCACGACTTCTGCTCTCATCTCGGTGGTGGTCATCATACGACGACTGAGAGCATCGGCAACTTTATTTTCAACTCCCGCCTTATGTCTAAGGGTGTACGTGTACTCCTGAAGGAACTCAACCCATCGACCGTGGCGTGCATTCAATTTCTTTTGGGAGTTGATATAACGCAGAGCTTCGTGATCCGAGAAAATGACGAATTCTTGCGGGAGCAAGTAATGTCGCCAATAACGAAGTGATTGGATCACAGCGTAGAACTCTTTGTCATAAGTGGAATAACGTTGCCGGATATCGTTCAATTTCTCACTGAAGTAAGCTACTGGGTGACCTTCCTGGGAAAGGACTCCTCCAATTCCGACCCCCGAAGCATCGCAAGTTACTTCGAAGACTTTGGAGAAATCAGGAAGTCGCATCACTGGGGCTTCCACCATTTTCTGCTTAATCTCATCAAAAGCTCTAGTGGCGGCCGAGGTCCAGTGGAAATCACCCTTCTTCAGGCAGTCAGTGATAGGAGAAACAATTGTGCTGAAGTTCCGTATGAATCTCCTATAGAAGGTGGCTAATCCGTGGAAGCTGCGGACTTCCCGGATAGTCTGAGGGATAGGCCACTCTACAATGGCCCTTACCTTCTCGGGGTCAGCGGAAACCCCTTGGGCTGATACGATGAAGCCCAGGAAAATGACGCGATCTACTAGGAAGGTGCACTTCTTAGGATTGGCATATAATTGCTCCTTCCTTAAGACCTCACAAACTTGCCTTAAGTGGTCCAAGTGCTGACTAATGGAATGACTGTAAATAAGAATGTCGTCAAAGTAGACGACGACAAACTTTCCCATAAACGGACGCAGCACTTGAGTCATGATTCTCATAAAGGTGCTAGGGGCATTACTGAGCCCAAATGGCATGACTAACCACTCATAAAGACCATCCTTAGTCTTGAAGGCAGTTTTCCACTCATCACCGGGTCGGATCCGGATCTGGTGGTACCCACTTTTAAGATCAATTTTGGAGAACAATGTTGCACCCGTCATCATATCGAGCATGTCATCGAGCCTCGGAATGGGGAATCGATATTTGACGGTGATCTTGTTGATAGCACGGCTATCAACACACATTCTCCAAGTTCCGTCCTTCTTCGGTGTAAGAAGGGCCGGCACCGCGCAGGGACTAAGACTCTCCTTAATGAAACCTCGCTGCAGTAATTCGTCAACCTGCTTTTTAAGCTCAGCATGTTCCGTGGGGTTCATGCGATAGTGTGGCAGGTTTGGAAGGGAGGCTCCAGGGACGAAGTCTATAGCATGCTGGATGTCTCTAAGTGGAGGTAACTGATCGGGGAGATCATCGGGAAAGACATCAGCATACTGTCCTAAAATAGGCTGTACCTCCTCAGGAATGGGCTCGTCAGATTCAGTGGAAATCTCACGGCCAACTAAGGCAAACAGAGGGGCGCCTTGGGCAAACTCAGTAATCAGAACCTTGGCGGTGACAAGGTTCACACCCCTTTTAGATTTGGCTGGGTTGGATTTCGTGGCATCCGTAACCCGGGGCTGTGATGGCAAAAGCTTAATCTTTTTGCCGGCATGTTCAAACACGCAGGCGTTTGAACGCCCATAAATGTGGACATCGTTATCGTAGATCCAGGGGCGACCTAGCAATATTTGCCCAACATTCATAGCCAACACATCGCACCAGACATTCTCCTTATAAGTGGCAAAGGAGATTGGTACGTGGCTTCGCTCCTTCACCTCCAAGGCATTGGAGTTGACCCAAGATACCTTATACGGGTTGGGGTGAGGAACGGCAGACAGACCTAACTGGGATACCATGCTGGAGGAAACAGCATTAATGCAACTACCACTATCCACTATGACTTTACAGTTCTTGTCTTTGATTTTGGTGTAGGTATGAAAAATCGTGGTCCTACGCCAGTCATCAGTGGGTGTCGGGTGTGATAGTGCACATCTCACCACGCAGATGGGAGAGGTATCCAACTGTTGAAGGCAATTGAGGACCGTAGTGTCGTCCTCCTCCTCGAAGTATTCGCCTTCTTCCTCGACTTGATGGATCTGATCAACCTCGGGCTCGAGATCGTCCTCAGTCATCTCCTCAACAATCGAAACCTTATAAGGACTGGAGCACTGAGAAGCGATATGCCCATACCCCTGGCATCGAAAGCACTTGGTCCCGGGACTAGACCGAGGGGCATCCGGGGTGGGAGGTTTACTTCTAAAATCAGATCTAGGCGCAGAAGGACCCGTGGGTGGTCGGGTCGTGCTCCCCGGAGTGGGTCGTGAAGTAGGAGGGTGTGGGGTGGAACTACCGGCTGATCTATACGAGGGTCTAGAATCATGGGAACGACTCGGGTGCTGAGAACGGGACTCCTCTAGATCAAGCACTAAGCTGTAGGCATTCTCCAGTGTAGTGACGTTCCGGGCAAATAACTCATTGCGTAGATCCTCACGCAACCCGGTTCGAAACATAGATAAGATTTGCGCGGGGGTAGTAGAGGTCTCCCCTTTGCATCTAATCAAGAAGTCATCAAACGAGGCGATGTACTCCTTCACTGGTTTGTTGCCTTGGGTCAACCTATTCCACCTGTCCAATAGGCGGGGGAAGTACGACGAGGGCAAGTACTTCTGTTTGAGTTCCCGCTTCATGGACAACCAGTCTACAATAGGGTACTCATTCCTATCCTCCCTAAGACTCTCTAAATTCGCCCAAAACTGACTCGCCCTACCCGTAAGCTTCATGGCAGCAAAACTAACCTTCCTGGCCTCAGAAATATCATACCACTTAAAGAAACTATCCATACCTTTGACCCAGTCCAGGAAGAGCTGGGGATCGAGGGTGCCATCAAAGGTAGGAGCATCAACCTTAATGTTCTTCATAAGTGGTGCATCAGGATCATGGCCGTGGTAGGTAGCACGATGATTGGCACGGTGAGGCCTCTCATCCAAATCAGGATCATGACGTGGATCATGTCCATGATAGTGAGCTCGATGATTAGCCCGATGTGGCCTCTCATCCGGGTAGGTTTCATCCCCATACATAGAAGTGGGTCTAGATGGGGTGTAAGGAGTAGGGTGGTCTCTAGTTCGCTCAAGTGTATCGAATCTTTCGGTGGTGTTCCTACGAAGCTCGGCTAGGTCCGCTTGATTTTCCTTGAGTTGCTGGCTAATTGTGTTCATTTGACCTACCAAGAGGTCTAAGGTCCTTCCTAGTTGTTCCGGGTCCATTCCTAAACACAAAGGGATACTTAGAGGGTTTTCTAGGAAGTGGACAGCAAACTACAGCAGGGAAAAACACTCTGACGGGACTCTAAATGGTGCTGGAAACTCATGGACAGCAAACTACAAAGAAAGGTTAAGTTACCTAGACAACTAGTGATGTGGGTAGCTTAAGGACAGCAATTAAACAAGTAGTGAACAAGCTTAACGACCCCTAAATGCATGCAGAAAAACAGTGGACAGCAAGCATAACATGTAAATAAATCAATATAACTGATGGCATGCATGCAACAACGAGATACGCTAATTGAAATAACTCCTAGGATAAAGTCTAGCATGCAAAACTAGAGCAAACCATGCTCTGATACCAGATGATGCAGGACTACTTAGATGCAATGTTATGAGTTTCACTTAGGCTTTGCACAACTAGTTGATTAGAATAAGTTCGGATTAAAATTACGAGCAATTATCCACGGCAAGTCAAACAAAGAGGAAGTTAATATTGCATAGGCTAAATTACATGCGCCAAATTTTAAACATTCAAGAATAATTGAGAAAATAACAACAACACAGAATAGTAGTTTCCAACGTAATCCCTAATCTAACAATGAGATCTAGGATGCATAGAAAGCGCACTCAATTCCTATGATTTACTAAGCTTTAGCGAGAGCATTCGGAGTAGCCTTTGGCGAGTACAATCTTAACCAAGCGAGAATTTGGAGTTAGAAGAATTTGAAGACAAGTAGAGAGAAAGAAACCTTTCGTCGAAAAGACTTTGAAATCCTCCACTCAAGTCCTTCGAAATGCTCTTCAATGGCTTCCGTCAGTCCTTGATGCTGGGAAGTAGAACCTCCTCGGTCTCTGATCCATCTCGCAAGTGGGGGCAATAACTAGCTCCACTTGTCCTTCCACAAAATCTGAATATCCCCTTTCAGAAATTCTAGAAAACAGCTTCAGGTCTTCCCCTCATAACTTGGTAAGAAACTTAGCTCTCAAGGATGGGAGAAGAAGGTTAGAGGGGATCACGGCATGGCTGTGAACAAAAAGAAATTAAATGTGGAGAGAAATTGTGAAGGGGAGGGAAGATACGGGTAATAGCGGGAAGACAAGTGTTGGGCGGCAATACAGAGAATTGGAAACAGGGAAATTACATTATTTCCAAAAAGAATATGACCACTTAGGCAATAAAATAATCCACTCCATGTGAGAGGAAAATTCGGTACAGGAATTAAGTTGTTTTCCAATTATTTCCTAAGTATTATGTTGAAGTTAGGAAATAATTTGAGGAGGGATTAATGGGAGATGGCATGGAGCCGGCGGCAGGTAAGGTTGGGATTTGATTGAAGAAATCAATGGAAATTTCCTAATTCAGGTTTCAAAAATTAGAGAATATTTAATTAAGATCTTTTGAATTTAAAATTCAAATTTAGATCTAAATTAAATACTTTCCTAAAATAAAAGAATTACTTTAGGAAATAATTTGAGTTCAAAATTTAGATGAATTTGAATTTCAAATTGATCCCAACTAAGCCCAACCCAATTAGGAAACAAAATAAAAGAGGCTAGGGAATTAGTGGCTGGCGGCTATGGCCTTGGCCGGCGGCAATGGGGCCTTGACCGACGGCAATGTGGATTGGGGATGCTTGGCCGTAGGGTGTTGGGAAGTGGATGATGGATCGGTGTGGGGCTTGGACCGTGAAGGGGAGGAGGATGGGAGGAGGGTTTTGGAAGCTCGACGAGGAGGCGATGATAAGATAAAGAAGATAAAACCACGAACCCGGCCGTCTCCAAGGTTGGTGGGTGATACGCAAATCTCCCTCTCCACGGGATCTCTCCAAAACTCTCCAAGAACTCTCAAAGGCTCTCAAACATAAGTGCAGGAAAATATTTTCATAATAATCATTCATTACCTATCATAGAATAAAATGGGGCTTTAAATAGCCTCCTACAATATGACTCGAAACAAAAGACACAAACGCCCTTTGGGCTCACATACGAAAACTCTCTCAAGAGGGGTACAACGGGAAAGACAACACATAAGCAACTAAATAAAATAAAATAAAATACGACTCATAAATGCCACATAAGCAAATAACAAACTACAAGAAAATGAAATACATCAACGACTCAAAAATATAAAGACTCGATCGTGGCCGTAGATCGACGGCCACGTCTCTGATAAACTCTCCATGACGATCTGATGTCCCCATCACTTCCTCCATTAAAAGTTTCACCAACAAGAGAGTGAGTGAGAGACCCAAGGTGAAAAGTTCTATTTGTTAATTGTGGATTATTGTTTCTCTCCATAACATTATTATCTAATTCTATGTTGTCAATTTGATATTGTCCCACTAATCTAGTTGTAACCACATGCCTTACTTAATTTCGACTTGATAATTTCGAGAACTTAATTTGGGAAGCATTAATTCTATAACTAGCAAAGCTTTAACAATCTTATATTGAAATCCCCAAGCAGTTCTTATTTCCATGCATTACGTTTCACATCAGTTACCTATCAAATTGGTTTCAGAGCAATTTTTGGAATTGTTTTTGGACTTTTTTTGTGAAAAGGGCGGTTGATTTTTGTTTGAAGAGGGATTGTTTTGCTATTTTTGAGGTCAAGATCCATATTTTGAGTCCAACAAAAATTCGGGTATCGATGACGACCAAGAAAGTGAACGCGTTGGAAGAACGTCTTAGGGAGAGATGAGTCAAATGAAAGAAATGGTGGAGGATAGAATTTCCTCCATGGAGGATAAAGTTTCAAATCTTCATGAGATGTTGAAAAAGATACTGAACAATCAAAATCAAACGGCGGCATTGGAAGCAAGAGGTATGGTAGGGAGAAATACAAATTCTGAAATTCATAAGAGTGAAAACGATGTGGAGATCATAGACGAAAGTGGTGGAAGGTATGTTGAGAGGCGTGTTTATGGGGGGCATGAATCAAGGGATGCTGATTGGGAAAGAAAAGAGGGGGATTATGGTAGGAGGGGTGTTGTTTTGGAAGGAAGGAGGGAGAAAGTGAAGATGAGTATGAGTATGAGCGTGGAAGGGATGATTGGGACATTTGGGAGGACAAAATACCTGGGGAAGGGGAAATTATGGAGGAATCAGAGAAAATGGGGGAGATCTGAAGGTCTGGAAGCTGAAGATGTCTATGTTTGAAGGGGAGGATGCACATTTGTGGATCTACAAGTTAGAGAGATATTTTATAGTCAATGGGTTGACGGAAGAGGAGAAATTGACGGCAGTTGGCTTATGTTTGGAAGGGAATGCATTGGTTTTGTACCAGTGTAGAGACATGAGGAGGCCCATACAGAGTTGGAGAGAGTTCAAGGAATGCTCATTTGAACGTTTCCAAACTGACAGGAGAGGGGACTTATATGAGTAGTTCTTTGCACTAGTACATGAAGACTCGGTAGAAGATTATCGCGAGAGATTTGAGTACCTTGCGAGTTGATTAGATCGACTATCGGAGGCTATTATGGAGGAAAATTTCATGAAGTGACTCAAATCAGAGATCCTGGCAGCAGTGAATGTCATGAGACATTGTGACTTGGGAGATGCTATAGAGCTATTACAATTGGTGGAGGATCAGAAGTACTAGGAGAGAGGAGCCAGAGGTAGCAATTCAGGATGTTCTTATAGGATGACTACCACTCTCTTAACACCCAAGGGGTTCGCATGGGGCAACATTCGAGAGACTCTAAGGGAGAAGCCAGGAGGAGGAAGTGAGAGGAACTTCAAAAGACTGACGGGGAGGGAGATGCAGGAGAAGAGGACAAATGGACTATTCTTTAAATGTGATAAGAAGTATACTCCAGGGCACTGGTACAGGGACCAAACTCTTCAAGTTCTCATCATCTGTGATGACGAGGAAATTGAGGAGGGAGGTAAAACTGAGCCAGGGAGAGAGGAGGAGGACAAGCTGCATCTGGAGATTTTGTGTGGACTACATGACGATGAATAAGGAAATTATGTTAGACAAGTTTCATATCATAATGATAGATGATTGGATGAGCTGAGTGAGGCAATTATTTTCACCAAAATAGATCTGAAGTCAGGGTACCATCATATCATAATGAAAAGGGAGAATGTGCCTAAGATTGATTTTAGAACTCATGAGAGATATTATGAATTCCTAGTGATGCCTTTTGGCCTCACTAATGCCCCAACCAGTTTCTAGTCCCTCATGAACAAGGTTTTCCGATCCTATCTCTAGCAATTTGTGCTGGTATTTTTTGATGTTATTCTGGTTTACTGCATTTCATATGGGGAGCTTTGGGAGCGCTTGAGGAAGGTTTTAGAGGTGTTATAGGAGCATCAACTGAGGGCCAATCTGAAGAAATATTATTTTGCCCAGGCCAGTGCAAAGTATTTGGGACATGTAGTCTCTCAGGAGGGTGTAGCTGTGGATCATGCCAAAATTGAGGCTATGTTGGGATGACCACTGCCTAAGAATTTCAAGGAGCTGAGGGGATTTCTAGGTCTGACTGTCTACTACAGGAGGTTGGTGAAGGGCTATAGCACCATCGCATGACCACTGACATAACAATTGAAGAAGGATGATTTCTTGTGGGGGAGGTGGCCACAACTGCTTTTGAGAGACTGAAGAAGGCCATGACCACCATGCCGGCCTTCTCCCTACCAGATTTCACTCAGGTCTTTATAGTGGAGATAGATGCCTCAAGGTATGGATTCAGAGAAGTACTTATGCAGAGCCATCGACCCATCGCCTACTTCAGCCAGGTGTTGACAATTAGAACAAGGCTGAAGTATTTGTTGAGAGAAGATGATGTTGACAGAGGAGCACCAGAGATGTCTGTCAAAGTTATTGGGATATGACTTTGGAATTCAGTATAGGCCAGTGATAAAGAACAAGGAAGCAAATGCCTTATCTAGATGTTTGGGGGAGTTACAGAAGATAGCATTGTCGATACCACTGATGTTGGATTTGAGGGCCGTTAAGGAGGAGAGCGTACGGGATGAGGAGCTGGGGAGAATTATGATAGATTTATTGAAGGATGGGAGTAGCCACCCGGGATATTTTTCTTTTGAAGGGGAAAGGCTTATGTACCAGGGGAGATTTGTGATGCCTAGGACATCAATCCATATTTCACATTTGCTCTAGGCTATAATGCACCGACACTTCTCCTGAAAGAGGCGTGTAATGTCCGACACCGTGTCCGACATGACACTCGTCCGACACTCCTCCGACACGTGTCGGACACGCTGAATACGTGTCCGGTTAAAAAATATTAAATGCAAATTGGACACGCGTGTCCGACACGCATATCTTAAATATTTTATAAAAATTTTTAAATATAATTTCTTGTATTTTGCAGGATTTAAACTAAATTTCTTACTTTCTATCCACAACACCAAGTCAACGTCCGCACTTAATACCCAATCATCGAATATTCTCATTTTCATTTCTTTTTGGCAGTGAATATATTTTCATCTCCTCTCTCGGTGACTGATAAATGGCATCAACGTCTGTCTCTCAATGCTGAAATATTAATTGTTGTTTTTTGAAACTTACAAAAAAAAAAGCTAATGTACATGCTCGATACCGCTAGGTATCGCTAGGTACATGCTCGGTACTGCTAGTTATCGCTAGGTATCGCTCAATACATGCTCGGTACCGCTCGGTACACCCTCGGTACCACTCGGTATCTTTCCATACGAATAACTTAAGAACTTTAAAAACAAGCAGAACTTCAAAATTACTCTTACCCTGACAGATCGAACCCCGCCAGGGGGCAGCTAAATGATTTTTTGCTTATATTTTTGTAGTTGTACTAGATCTTTTGTACAAAACATATTTATGTTATAAGCTAAACAAGTTATCATGAAATTGATTTATTATTGCTTGTCATTTTTAAAATAATGTCACTTTAATTTTTATATATTATATTAAAAAATTATTATGCCGCCGTGTCCACGCCGCACCCGTGTCCTATATTTTTAAAAAATGCCATGTCCCATGTCCGTGTCGTGTCGTGTCCGTGTCGACGTGTCCGTGTCAGTGCATCATAGGCTCTAGGAGTTCCATGGGAGCGCTGTTGGGGGTCATTCAGGGATGCAGAAGACATACATGTGACTAGCCTCAGAATTATACTTGAAGGGGATACACAGGATGTGGAGGAGTTAGTAGCCAGATGTGAGATCTTTCAGAGAAATAAGTACATGACCATGGCTCCAGGCAGATTACTGCAACCCTTAGCTCTACCAGATTGGGTGTGGAAGGAGGCATCCATGGACTTCATCGATGGATTATCTCGATCAGAAGTGTTCAGAGTGATTTTAGTGGTAGTAAACAAACTGAGCAAGTATGCTCATTTTATTCCCCTATAACTCCCCTACACGACAGTGACAGTGGCATCAACTTTCATCAGGGTGGTGGTCAGATTGCATGGAATACCGAAGTCTAAAATATCCGTCAGGGATAAGGTGTTCCTCAGTCACTTTGGAGGGAGCTATTCAGGCTATAGGGGACAATACTAAAGAGAAGCACCGCCGATCACCCGCAGACAGATGAGTAAACAGAGGTGATCAATAGGAGCTTTGGAGGCATACCTATGATGCTTCATGTTGGAGACACCTCGGCTTTGGGCCAAGTCGTTAGTATGGGCAGAGTACTAGTATAACACTTTATATCATTCGGCCTCTCAGATGATCTCATTCAAAGTGTTGTGCGGACGTGATCCACCTCACATAGTGCATTTTGGGCATAATAGCACCACGGTTTCTTCAGTAGAATATTTGGAGGAGAGGGATAGAGTGTTGGAAGAATTGAAGAGGCATTTGTTGAGGGCTTAATAGATTATGAATAAACAGGCGGATGGGTACAGGAATAACATTCAGTTTGAAGCAGGGGAGAGGTTGGTTATGAAGCTATGACTTTACAAATAGAGGACGGTCGCTAACAGGAGGAACGAGAAGCTGACTTCAAGATATTTTGGCCCTTATGAGATACTAGATAAAATTGTAGTAGTGGCGTATCGTTTGAGGTTGCCCCTCACTGCCACCATACATCCTGTGTTTCTTGTATCACAATTGAGGAGAGTTATAGAGAATCACACAGTGAGTTTAGAGTTGCCAACAACATTGACTAAAGATTTGAAAATTATATTGGAACCCCTTTAGTTACAAGGGGTGCACCAGGGAGAAGGAGGGATAAAGGAGGTGTTGATCAAGTGGAGGGATCTTTCAAATTATCATGCTACATTGGAGCCTTACGAGAGGATGCAACATCAATTCCCCTCTTTCCACCATGAGGACAAGGTGATTCTTTGGGAGTGGGGTATTGATACGCCTAAATCAGTCCAAGAGGGTTCGGTCCAGCCAACCTAGCTTGGGTTGGCTCATCACTTATAGCAAGCAGAAGCCTACAGTGCAGCAGGCTCCAAATCCCGCCCCCTTGGGGGTGGGTTCCACTGCCTAGGGAAGAGAGAAGGGGGGTTGTTTAGTCTTTTTGGGTTTTTTTTTTAATGTTTTTGCTTTAAATGGGAGTTTTGGTTTAGGGTTAGGGCATCTTGAATATTGTTGAATTTTCTGTTTGGTGTTTGGCATCTTGCGCTCTAGCAGCATCTAGAGATTTTGGAGAGATAGATCCTCCTCTCGAATAGAGGATCACTTGTATCTTGTTATTTTTCTTCCGTTTCCATCGTTTCTGCAAGTGAATTATTGTTTTTCCTGGTTTGGAGGGAGATTTTGGGTGACTTTTCTCTGTTGTCATCCGATATTGATAGGTTTCACATGAAATCTTCGAGCATTACCTATCAATATCCGGTGAAACTACTAAGATGAGTTGCTAAATGACTTCAGTAGAGAGAGTATATTAGTAACATATATGGAAAATACTACCAAACTAGAGACCAGATGAAACACTTGACAAGAATGAACAAATAGCAATAATTAATTAAGCTTAACACAAAATAGTTGGTATAAGGCTAGTTTGAATGATGATTATGATGATCACATAAAAGTTTAGTTGGCAATTCGTAATATTGTTTGTCTCATAATTTTTTTTCATAGAAGCTTTCAGAATGGCTACTAAAAAAATCATTTAGCTACATTTTCTCATAGAACATGTTGGTTTAGTATTTAGCTACTTGAAAGTTCATTTTTACATATGGAGGGCATAATTTGCATGATTCGGTGAATATTGTTGTTGTTGTACTATGTTTATCAAAGCTACTTTTGGTATAATTCATGATAGCTCGAGTTTGGTTCAATTTTTATTTTTTTTTGTTATGCAGGGATCAGGATGATTATGAGGTCGTTAGGAAAGTTGGAAGAGGAAAATATAGTGAGGTCTTTGAAGGTATTAATGTTTCCAATGATGAGCGCTGCGTCATTAAAATCCTTAAACCTGTCAAGAAAAAGAAGGTACTGTCTGCTGATATTAATGCAGATGATATTTATGTTATGGATTCCTAGAAACTGAACCAATATTCCACTATTTGAATTCCTTACTTTTGTTTTTGCTGAACCTATATCTATTTCAATTTATTTTTGCATTGTGGGAACTTCCTTTCGAGTTGCTTATTTGTAACTGTAGAAGCAGATGTCTACCACTCTACCAGTTAGCCAAATTCAACAACATCATGGAAATTAGAATTTTGCTGCATTGTGTTAAACTTACCTAGTTTAATAAACATATAAATTGTTAATCTGATACCCCCTTTTCACCATCGTATGAACAATTTACCAATAGATAAGAAACTTCTGCTGCTTTTTTATTTGTCAATGGTAGAAACGATCTTTAATTACCAAACCATCCAATACGAGTAGTTAATTGAAATACTGAGTAGTTAATTGAATCACGCATAACTCAAACCAACCGTTATTAAAAATGCTAATTTTTTTTTGTCGGCTTTCACTGAAAGATTTCATTTTCCCTGTAAGCTAGCCAAGTTGTTTACTTTCACCGTCATACATTCTATGATATTACTATCAGCTTCTGGTTATTCCAGTGAGAAAGTTTCAAGAGATAAACAACACAAGCTTATCTTATATAAACTCTTTTTTTGCAGATGCAAAAGTTATTCACTTGAACGTTGGTATAAACATAATAATTAATAGGAACTATGGCCCGTCTACTCCTCTGTGAGGGAGTTTAGTTTTTGGGCATAAATTTCAATTATATAAAGTCTTTTATTTGCAAATGCAACAGCACTTCACTTGAAATTGGTATAAACATCAAAATTAATATGAACTATGGCGTGCATCCTGTAATTAATAATCCATATCTTTTTTTCTATAAGGAAGTACAATTTTTGGGCATAAATTTCAATTGTAATGATTTTAGTTAAGTATGTTGGCCTGAAGGACATAAGCAGGCTACTGAATGCAGCTACATAACTGATGTGGATTTGAGCTTACTGCTCAGTAATGTTAATGACATTGTGAATGTCATTGAAGAATAACTCTTTATTCAATGTGTTTTCTATTGTGAACGAACTTGATCAATGCCACCCCACCTATAACAGTATAAAGGCTCAAAACTTAAACATGTAAATATCATCTTATTATATTTGCTAAACATTTATGTGATGATAATCTGTAATATTTATTATTATAACATTTTCTTGTTATTGAGAATATATATTCTATTGTATTTTTTTATTGCTCTATTCTCTTACCTTTATGTAAACATGTTTGAACTGTGCTTGAATCAAGTAAATAAAATGTTACTCTATGTTTTTTATCGCTGTCTGCCCTCCAATTTTTCAATCATAGAGCACACTAAGTACTTTCTTGAATTGATGATTAAATTTGATTGCCTAATTATTTTTTGTTGCCAATTTTGCAGATAAAGAGGGAGATTAAAATACTTCAAAATCTTTGTGGTGGTCCCAATATTGTAAAGCTTCTTGATATTGTCAGAGACCAGCATTCTAAAACTCCTAGCCTGATATTTGAATATGTGAACAGCACAGATTTCAAAATCTTGTATCCGACACTGACTGATTATGACATACGCTACTATATTTATGAGCTGCTTAAGGTTTTCTCTCAGCATTTTTTATTTAATCGAGGCCATTATGTTTTTAATATATTTCTATTGTAAGGGCAATGATTAATAACTCTCTCTCTAAATAAGAATCTTTCCAAATGAAACGAAGGTATTCTTAAAATCTGATGACATTTCACTTCATGTATTGCATATGTTATCATCTTAAGATAGGTTATTGGTATATGTTTTATTTGGAGAGTAGGTTTAAGTTTCTAAAGTAATTTCTGATTTTTGTGACTTAGGCTTCGTTTGGTACGGCTTTCTTACTGCTTTTTGAAGCGGCTTTTTTTGAACTAGAAAGCCGCTTAAAGAAGCAGTAAGAAAGCCGTCCCAAACGAAGCCTTAATTAGACTTCAAAAACATTGCTTTCTTTGAATAAAGATATTCCAATGTTGCATTGCGCCCCATAGCACCAAAGTGCATGCTGAATAATTTAACAGAAGGTTCTTAAGTGGGTCTTTGGCCTTTATTACCTTATCATTGATGGCTTTAGACAATCCTTAAATATTGGCTCAAAACATTTCAATAGTACTTTTTATTATTGATCTTGGAAATATCAGCTAGTTTAGCTGAAGTAACTAGGTCCTACTGTTGTGCTCACATCTTGCGGTGAAACAAATAATACATTCAGAAATACCTAAAGAGTATTATCCAGTCTCTCCCCTAAACAAAACAGCGAGTAAATTGGCTTGCGGAATTGGCATTGTTCACTCGGGGAAATTGGTATCTGCATATTTCTTTAAATGCAGATATGCTTTTATTCCTATATATTATATTTGTATTATTTTGCAACAGCTTATTGCTTTAACGAATCAAATGCCATTATTTTAATCTTTTTGTTTGTAAAATATTTTATCACAAGGTCTTTTAATTTGATTATACTTTGTATTTCTATAAATCCAAATGACAAAGCTGTATATAAATTTGCACAAAGTACAGAGATTGCTGAAGCAAATCACTATCTAATGAGTTATAAGTGAAATTGAAGCCAACTTAATTCATGATTTTTCATGTGGGTAATGGAACCTATATTAGGTAAGTGAATGTTGATCAAAATAACCTAATTCTACAAATTTTAGATCTTAATCCATGGAAGACAGAAGAAATTGCATGCTTCTGTCAGATTGCTAATTAACATATTGTAATTATCTAGGGCGCTTTTTTCTTCATACAAATTTTACATGTTGTTCTTGTAAGCAAGGTGGCTACTCATCATCTTCTTCAAGATAATAAATTTCCGTTACATATGTTTATTATTAAGCGTAGTTTTGGCATTGATGTTTTTTTCTTAATATTCTGTTTTATTTTTCAACATTTCTGGTTGTAGGCATTAGATTACTGCCACTCACAAGGAATCATGCACCGAGATGTTAAGCCTCACAATGTTATGATAGACCATGAGCTTCGAAAACTGCGCTTGATAGACTGGGGTCTTGCTGAATTCTATCACCCCGGAAAGGAGTACAATGTTCGTGTAGCTTCGAGGTAAATGCATTGTTTGTATTGATCACGTTAGTGCATCCCTTTGCTGTTTCCTTTTGCACTTAGATGTTTTTTTCTAAGCTATTTGAAATGTTCAACAATATTATAAGGGTTTTCCTGTTGTTTTTGTAAATGTCTTCCGGTCATCTGTAATACGTGTTGCAGCATCTTTAATTCCAAGCAAAATGCTTACGGTAATGATGATGATAATTCCAAAAAGAATGCTTATGATAATGATGATGACTAGTTTCCAACTTGGACTGGTTCTGGTTAACACCCGCCGGCCTAGATCGGGGGGGGGGGGGGGCTTTGGTGAGGCCCAAGGCTTAATTAAGCTTTGTTTGGGAGTGAAATTTTGAATTAGGGGTTGTTTAGGGATTTTGTAATGTTCCTTTTGCTTTAATTAGTCTCTCTTGTTAGGGTTTGAGATTATCTTGAATTTGTGAAATCTGAATTTGAGATCTATGGTTTGTTCTTGAGCTCTAGGCTTCGGCTAGAGATTTGGAGAGCTGAATCTTCCTCTCAAATTGAAGATTCATTGTATCGTGTTGTCTTTTCCTTCTCTATTTGAATTTCAAGTGTGTTTCTCCCTATTTTCCTACAGATTATTGTGAAAACTGCACCATTTTCTCTGAAATTCAACAGTTTTCCTTGTGTTCCGTGGTTGTTTTATATCAAATTGGTATCAAAGCACGTCGATCCAAGGGTTATCAATGGCCGAAGGAAGGTTGAAGCCTTGGAAGGAGAACTTGGACAACTAAAGACAGATTTCGAGGTAAAAACCTCTGATTTTCAGAAACAGTTTGCATCCATCCATGAAAAGATGGATCGAAAGTTCGCCGCCTTAGAAGACATGATGAAGAAGATGCTTGGAGACGAACAAAATCCGGCGACATCGGAAGCAAAGGAGACCACTGGCGGCCATGGGAGAGGATGAAATCCGAATCCGTTTAGAGGGAGGGAGAATCCGGAAGTGAAATTCCTTGAGGGAGATAATGGAATGCCTCATATAGAATCACTTTCTAGGGAGGAGATGAGTATGGGTTATGAAAGGAGGGGTGCTGATTTTGTGGGGAGAATGGAGGATTTCTACCACTGAGGTGTTGATTTTGATAGAAGAAGAGGGGAATGTAATGAAGGGTTTGGGTATGATCGCTGGAGGGAAGATCGTGACAACTGGGGAGCACCTCCTCTTCGGGGAATGGGAGATTATGGAGGATTCAGGGGAAATGGAGGTGACCCGAATGTGAGAAAGCTAAAGATGCCCATCTTTGAGGGCGAGGACGACCATAGTTGGATTTACAAAGTGGAGCATTACTTTGCGATCAAAGGGTTGACAGAGGAAGAGAAGCTGATGGCGGCATGACTATATTTGGAAGGGAAAACACTGGCATGGTACCAATGGCGAGTGATGACATGCACTGGCATGGTACCAATGGCATGGTACCATTGAAGGAAGGGGTGTCTCCGATCAGTGTTCGTCCCTACAACTATCCTCATATTCAGAATGATGAGATTTAGAAGTTGATCAGTGAAATGATAGAGTCTGGGATCATCAGGCCGAGTGTGAGTCTTTTCTTTAGTCCAATCTTACTGGTCAAGACGAAGGATGGGAGCTGGCAGTTTTGTGCGGACTACAGAGCTTTGAACAAGGGGACAGTGCAAGATAAATTCCTTATTCCTGTGATTGATGAGCTCTTGGATGAATTGTATGGGGCAATCATGTTTTCCAAGCTGGATTTAAAATCAGGGTACCATCATTTCAGAATGAGGGAGGCAGACATTTTAAAGACAACTTTCAGGATACATGAAGGGTATTATGAGTTTCTGGTAATGCCATTTGGGCTTACTAATACCCCAGCTACCTTCCAGTCTTTGATGAATAGGGTGTTTCGACATTACCTCAGGAAGTTTGTTCTGGTGTTTTTGATGACATACTGGTGTACAACAAAACTGAGGAGGATCATCTGGAGCACTTGAAGATGGTTTTAAGAGTCCTACATGAGCATCAATTAAAGGTCAATCTAAAGAAGCGCAGCTTTGCCCAGGCTAGTATGGAATACTTGGGACATGTAGTGTCCCAGGAAGGAGTAGCGGTTGACCAAACAAAAATTGAGGCAATGCAGAAATGACCTATGCCTAGTAACATGAGGGAGTTGAGGTTAGTTTCCTAGGACTGACTAGTTACTATCGGAGATTTGTGAAGGGGTACAGTACTATCACTTGGTCCTTAACCGAGCAATTGAAGAAAGACACCTTTTTGTGGGGAGAGGCAGCGACTCAGGTCTTTGAGCGATTGAAGAAATCCATGACTACAATTCTAGTTTTATCTCTTCTGGATTTCAACCATATCTTTATAGTGGAGACAGATGAGTCCGGATATCGGTTGGGGGCAGTACTCATGCAGAATCACAAGCCTATAGCATACTTCAGTCAATTCATGTCCACTAATGCTAGGCTAAAGTCGGTGTATGAGAGAGAATTGATGGCTATTGTTTTGACCATTCAGAAATGACGCCCTTTCCTGCTGGGTAGGCATTTCATTATTCGGACTGATCATAGGAGTTTGAAGTACTTATTAGAGCAAAGGATGGTGATCGAGGAGCATCAGAGGTGGTAATCCAAACTGATTTTGAGATCCAGTACATACCGGTTTTGGAAAATAAAGCAGCCGATGCCTTATCCAGATGTATTGGAGAGCTTCAGGAGTTGGCATTTTCACTACCACTGATGGTAGACTAGGGGGTCATCAAGGAAGAAAGTATGCAGGTTGAGGAGTTGAGAAAGATTGGGGAGGACTTGATGAAAGATAAGAATAGCCATCCAGGGTACTATCTTGAGTGGGAGAGGTTATGGCATCAAGGGAGTTTTGTGATGCCACAAACTTCCATACATATTCCTTACTTGTTGTAGGAGTTCCATGGCAGTGTAGTTGGAGGCTATTTTGGGGTACATAAGACATATAGGAGGTTGGCAGCTGAGCTTTACTAAAAAGGGTTGCATAAAGATGTTGAGGAGATGGTGGCGAAGTGTGAAGTGTACCAAAGAAACAAGTACATGGAATGACTTCAGGAGGATTACTCCAACCCTTGGCACTTCCAAACATAGTATGGGAGGAAATGTCCATGGATTTCATCGATGGCCTACCACGATCGGAGGGGTACAAAGTTATCATGGTGGTGGTTGACAGAATTAGTAAGTATGCACATTTCATCCTCTTACGACATCCCTACACCGCAGTGTCATGTTGACCCGTTTATAAAAAAAAAAAAAAACAATTTCAAATCCTACCTACCCCATGCGATCCCACGATGCACGTCACTGCCCACATCGTCGCAGTCCTTCGCACGATGAGGCCACACCTAGTGCCACTTCTCCCCACGTCGCGAACATGACTCGAACGCGTCGTTAAAAAGAGACGAAGGGAACGAGGCCGAAGGCCTCTGCGAATGCTTGCTCCCTCTCCTCTCCGATCCCTGGCTCACTCTCAATCTCCCTCTCGCGTGCTCTTCAAGCCCCGACGACTTCCCTTTCTTGTTCGGACGGAAGTTCCGACACTCTGATCGGAAGCTGCCACGGGATCCTGCTCACTGTGCGGTTAACTTTCTTCCTTTCGGGATCTTCTTCGACCGAATCCCGTCCGTCCAGACAGAGAGAGAGAGAGAGAGGAAGTAAGTGAGAAGAGCTTACCTCCCGATCCCGCCACTGCCTCGACTCCTTCGTGGCTGGAGCTCGCTGGTGAGGAAGGTAACTTTCTCCCTTTCGTGTGCTTCACTCGGCCAAATCCCTTAAATCTACCGAACCAAGGGGTTTAGTAAATACAAGGTTAAGCCGTAAATCCTTAATCCGGGATTTAACCATCGCCGGGATTTAACACCTGCACCAAAATCGTTGGCTGGATTTGGCCTTCTCCGGCAAAATCCCATAATCCCGTCGAGCCAAAATAAAAATTCTTTTTAATTGTTATTATTTATTTTATTTTATTTATAATTTTTATTAATTATATTTAATAGTTATTTAATTATTATAATAATTAATTATCTAATTATAAATAGTTGATAATTATTAGTTAATTATTAATTATAATTATTTGATTGATTATAATTAATTTCAAATTAATTATAATCATTATTTAATTATGATTAAATTAGCTCATTAATTATAATTAATTATTAATTAGTAATTAATTATCAATAATAATTATTTAATTATTATTATTATAATTAGTATAAATTATAATAAAATAATAAAAGATAATAATAATAAAATGCTTGCCCTTCTCTTGCCTCGATCCTCGGTCCACGAGCCTTCCCCGACGACCGCCTCGACATCCGTGCCCTCCACCGCCGGTCCCGAAGGTATAATCCCTAAACTCAGGCTTCCGTCCTCGACGTGTACGACGGATTGGTAGACCACCTAAGCACGCCTTTGTTGAGCGTGGTAGGAGGGAATCCGGTCCGACGCCTACGACGAGGCAGACAGTCACCTCCCTTCTCGCTCTCTTACCTCGTCATGCGTGTCGAGTCGGTGGTCTACCTATGCACGCCTTTATTGAGCATGGTGGGAGGGGCAACTGGCGTGACACCTACGACAAGGTAAGCGAGCGACCCTCTCCCTCCTGTCTCGACATGCGTGCGGAGCCGGCAAACCACCAAAGCACGCCTTTAGTGAGCGTGGTAGGAGAGAAACCGGTTCGACGCACATGGCGAGGCCAGGCGAGCCTGGTGTACCCTTTTCTTTGCGCGGCCGGAATAATTCATAAGTACCCCCGGGTGGGGGGAAAGCAAACTGCTCTTTTCTTGTAACAGGTACCGTCAAAGACCCCATGCATGCCTTTATTGCGCGTGGTGGGAAGAAAAATCACGGCCGCGGTGTCCTCGAAAGAAGGCACCTACCATGCACGCCTTTATTGCGCGTGGTGGGAAGGCCCAGTTTTCTCGTTGTTTTCCCTTAAACAAGGGAGACGTCGGGAGGTTGCCGAAATTTCGGGTGAAATATTACTACACTTGGACCTGTTTTGAACTCAAAAGAACAAAAGATTTGGACCAAATGAGAAAGAGCAGTGAACTTTTAGAACATGAACATGAACAGTAGACTTGTGGACCGTCGAACTTGATTGAACACGAGCAGAGTACCTGAACAAAATTCAAATGATTTCTAAAGATCAAAATCCAAATAAAATCAATTCAAATTGGAATCAAACCCAAGTGAAAATGACTATTCAATTGAACTTGCAAGATTTCAAAAGAATTCGAACAATCATTTGAACATACATTTAGACTCAAATTCAAATTTACTAAGTGTGGAATACACTAAAAATTGAACAAGACCTCGACACGTATAAACAAAGAATGTAGTGGACTTTTACAATAGTCCCTACGAGATCGGGAGCATCGTACCTACGGGAATAATGAATGGTCATAGAATATACGGGTGTCCCTCCTACATATACTGTTGGAATCTCCTACGACAATTTCTACAAGTGCCTATTGATTGAGATGGCAATACTGGAGACCAGCAATCAAAGATCTATCCTATACAAACAAATTCAACCATCAACCACCTGAGATTGGTGAAAGGTGGTTTCGATACAGAAACAATGGATCTCCTACGAACAGTTCCAGGAGCTCGTAGTGGCTACAATGGGTTCCCGTAAATATGTACAAGCCGCTTGTGGATAACAACAGTGGGCATATCGTAAGCACATCGAACCACTGTGGGCACAAGTACAAGTACCTCCTACGACGATCCCTATGAGGTCAAACAAGTACAATCAAACCACCTGAGATTGGTGACAGGTGGGCATGATGTAGGCAATAATGGGTCTCCTACGAATAGTTCCAGGAGCTCGTAGTGGCTGCAATGGGTTCCCTGCAAATGAGCACAAACCACTTGTGGATAACAACAGTGGATATATTGTAAGTACAATGAACCACTGTGGACACAAGTACGGATATCACCTACGACCACGGTAACCAAGATCTACATGTGTGTTGAGTACAAGGGCGACTCTATGTACGAAAAGGACACCCCCTGGCAGAAGGGAGGAAATATTTGAACAAATTATAACCAAACTTCCTGGTGTTCCAAAGTCTCTTTTAGTTCTATAATTAAGAAAAGAACAGTTCGGGTGCCCTCAAACACCAGAAATAACAAGTCTACCACGCCGAAGAGCATAAAAGGAGTTCCTTCCAAATCAACAGTCTTTGACTCCAAAATCTAGAAAATCCATCCTCGGTGAATGAGAAAGGGGGGGAGTCAATATCAAGACCAGAACGCCACCGGATCTGCAACACTGATACAAGCAGACAAAAGGCGTCTACTGTTATTCTAATCTTTGTCATTTTTCTATGTTAATCCTATATTTAAGTGTTTTTGTTTAGAGAAATAACTATATAACAGTTATTATTTAGTTTTTGTTGTGAATAACTGTGAAGCAGTTATTACTTTTAGAGTTTTATATTGTTTGCTCTGTACCGAAAACGTTGCTCTCTCCATTCTCTGTTTTTGTTATAGTTTTCTCCTTTGACATAAAGAAGAAAAAGTTTTCCTTGTGAAGGATAAGAAAATCTGTCCAGAATTTTTGTTTTGCTTTGTTTTTCTGTTCTTTGCTACAGGTATTGATCCTTCCAAACATTTGGTATCAGAGCCAAATGCCGAAGCAAATGCCGTCACCAATGAAGAACGGAGAGAAGTCCATAGTCGACGACGTCGTCGGAGATACAACGACGTCGAAATCGATGACGATCAGAGATAACTCAATGTCCATGCAACTCCCATTACTGACGAAGATGAATTATGCGGTGTGGGCCATGAAGATGGAGATTCTCATGGAAGCGCAAGGATTGTGGGAGGTCGTCGAGGAAGGGACTGAAGATCGGAGGAAGGACAAATCGGCTTTTGCGATGATTTGTCAAGCAATTAGCGATGATACTCTTCTTCAACTCAATGTGAAGGGAACGGCTAAGGAGGCATGGCAAGCCCTCCGCACAATTAACATGGGTGCAGACCGTGTTAAGAAGGCGAAGATCCAAAGTCTTAAGAGGGAGTTTGAAGCCCTACGGATGAGAGATGGAGATGCAGTCGAAGACTTTGCTGGAAAGCTTTCAAGAATTGTGAACCAGAGGCGTTCTCTTGGAGAGAAAATTGAGGAGTCTGAAGTGGTGAAGAAGCTTCTGCGGGCCGTACCTGGGAAATTCCTTCAAATTGCTTCAACTATTGAGCAATTTGGAGACTTGGAAATCATGACGCTTGAAGAAGTGATTGGATCATTACGGGTTCATGAAGAACGCCTGAAGGACATCGAAGCACGTGGTGACGAACAAGTACTTCTAACAAAAAGTGAGTGGAAGTCCAAAGATGAGAGTGGAAGTCACTCATGGCGAGGACGAGGTCGTGGTCGCGGCCGTGGGAATGGCCGTGGGCGCAGTCGTGGAAGAAATGAAGGGCGTGGAGAAGCACGTCGTGGTGATGAAAATCAACAAGAAAGAAAATTTGACATATCCAAGGTGAGATGCTACAATTGTCAAAAGTATGGGCACTTTGCTGTTGATTGTAGGTCCAAGAAGAAGGAGGATAAAGCTTTGGTTGTTGAAATTAAAGATAATGAGGATCCCACTCTATTGTTGGCAGAAACTGAAGTGAAAGAGAACATGTTTCTGCATAAAGAGCAAGTTTTGCTGAAGGCCAAAGGTGAAGAGAAGGTTGCTATCGAGGATATGTGGTATCTAGACTCTGGGGCTAGTAACCACATGACAGGTGATAAGGAGAAATTTATTGATCTTAATGAAGGAGTGTATGGGAAGGTGAAACTTGGTGATGGGTCTTTGGTTAAGATTCAAGGAAAGGGGACCGTGCTGTTGCAGTGCAAAACAGGAGAACACAAAAGGCTAAGTGATGTTTATTACATTCCTATGTTGTGTAATAACATTATTAGTCTTGGACAACTAACAGAACAAGGGTGCAAGGCTGTTATGCAAGGTGAACAACTATTTTTATTTGATAAAGAAGGGAGCAAATTGGCAGAAGTTCAGAAGAATAGCAACAGGCTATATTTACTCAACCTGAAGATTGGAAGGCCTATTTGTTTGAGTGCTAGTTTGAAGAATGATGCATGGTTGTGGCATGCAAAATTTGGCCACATCAACTTTCAAACTTTGAAGGAGATGCAGAGAGGAAAGCTAGTCCATGGCATTCCTGAAATTGATCATCATGTGCAGATTTGTGATGGTTGTGCAGTCGGCAAGCAACATAGACTTCCATTTCCAAGAGAAACCAAGTTCAGAGCTGAGAAGCCTTTACAGTTATTGCATGGAGACATATGTGGCCCAATCACCCCTGCTACTCCAAGTGGTTTCAGGTACTTTTTATTGTTAGTAGATGATTTTAGTAGATACATGTGGGTGTATTTATTAAAATCAAAGAGTGAAGCACATACTGTTTTTTCAAAATTCAAAATCATGGTGGAGAATGAATCTGAGATGAAAATTAAAGCTTTGAGGACTGATAGAGGAGGAGAGTTTCAGTCTTTTGAATTTAAAAAGCTTTGTGAAGAAAATGGCATAAAGAGGTTTCTTACTGCACCCTACACACCACAGCAAAATGGTGTTGTAGAGAGGAGAAACCAAACTGTTATGTCTATGGCTAGATGCTTACTCAAGAGTAAAAGTGTACCTTGCATATTTTGGGGTGAAGCTGTGAAGACCTCAGTCCATATCTTGAATAGAGCATCAACTCATAGTGTTCAAGGTATGACTCCCTATGAAGCATGGATGAAGTGCAAGCCAAATGTGCAGTATTTCAGGACTTTTGGTTGTATAGCTTATGTGAAAGCAGCAGGACCACACATGAAGAAGCTTGAAGATAGAAGTCATCCTATGGTGTTGTTTGGATATGAGCCTGGCACTAAGGCTTATAGAGTGTATGATCCAAATGAGAAGAAGATTCATATCAGCAGGGATATAATTTTTGATGAAGAAAAAGAGTGGAAATGGGATGAGAAAGGCACTACAACAGATGATAGAAAACAAGGCAGTTATGTGACTTTCAGGCTAGAAGGAGAAGCACACTCATCTTTACCAATTGAAGAGCAAGAAGCAATAACTCCTTGTATATCTACTAGTAGTCCTTCAAGGTATGTGACCTCAGAACCTCCTGTTACTAGAGAAATATCACCAAATTTAGATAGTAGTTCATCAGAACCCCATAGATATAGACGGTTGCAAGATATCTATGATGAAACTACTGAGTTGGAAGAGGAGGTTGGTGTATGTTTGACAGCTGTAGAAGAACCAATGTGTTATAGTGATGCAATTAAAGAAGATGTGTGGAAGAAGGCAATGGATGAAGAAGTTGCTGCTATTCAGAAGAATCAAACATGGGAATTGGCTGATCTACCTGCTGGATGTAAGGCAATAGGGCTCAAATGGGTGTACAAAATTAAGAAGAACACACAAGGTGAGATTGTGAGGCATAAAGCTAGACTTGTTGCAAAGGGGTATGCTCAGAGACCTGGTGTGGATTTTGAAGAAGTTTTTGCTCCAGTTGCCAGAATGGAGACTATTAGAGTTTTGATTGCCTTAGCAGCTCAAGAGGATTGGAAGATACATCATTTGGATGTGAAATCAGCATTTTTGAATTGTGAATTAGAGAAGGAGGTGTATGTCAAACAGCCTGAAGGTTTTGTGAAAGAGGGGCATGAAAGCAAAGTCTTGAGATTGAAGAAGGCTTTGTATGGTTTGAGACAAGCACCAAGGGCTTGGAACACAAAATTAAATGAGTGTTTAATATCCCTTGGTTTTAAAAGAAATTCTCAGGAGCATGCCGTTTACATGAAGCATACTGGAAAATCAAGTCTACTTGTGGGAGTCTATGTTGATGACTTGATTGTGACAGGTTCTGATGTTCAGTGCATTGAAGAATTCAAGGCTCAAATGAAGGTAAAATTTGATATGAGTGATCTTGGCTTGTTGAGTTTTTATTTGGGCATTGAAGTGATGCAGACTGATGATGAGATAAGATTATGTCAGAAATCTTATGCATTAAAGATCCTTGAAGATATGGGGATGACAGATTGCAATCCAGTGCAAACTCCTATGGAAGCCAGAATCAAGCTTACCAAATCAGGTACACATTCTTTGGTAGACTCAACTCAATATAGGAGTATTGTTGGTAGCTTGAGATACTTGACTCATACACGTCCAGATATTATGTATTCTGTTGGAATTGTGAGTAGATTCATGGAGACTCCTAATTCTGAGCACCTTGCTGCTGTGAAGAGAATTTTGAGGTATGTGAAAGGGACAACAGAATATGGTTTGGTGTATCCAAAGAGGCAAGCAGAAGGAGGACTAATTGGCTTTAGTGATAGTGATCACGCAGGAGATATAGATGACAGGAAGAGCACTACTGGGATGGTCTACTTTTGGGGTCCACATGTGATTAGTTGGGCTTCACAGAAACAAAAGATAGTGGCTTTATCATCTTGTGAAGCAGAATATGTAGCTATCACTTCTGCAGCTTGCCAAGGAATATGGCTTAGTCGCTTACTAAGTGAATTGAAAGGGGAAGCAGAGAAGACAGTGAAGTTGTTGGTTGATAACAAATCTGCGATTGCTATGAGCAAGAATCCGGTGTACCATGGAAGGTCTAAGCATATTGATACTCGTTATCATTTCATCAGAAGTTGTATTGAGAGGAAACAGATTGAAGTGGATTATATCAGAACAGAAGAGCAGTTGGCTGATATATTCACCAAGTCTTTGGGAAGAGTGAAGTTTAAAGAGATGATCAAAAATATTGGTCTAAAAAGCTGCAAGTTTGAATGACAAGATTAAGGGAGGCAATGTTATTCTAATCTTTGTCATTTTTCTATGTTAATCCTATATTTAAGTGTTTTTGTTTAGAGAAATAACTATATAACAGTTATTATTTAGTTTTTGTTGTGAATAACTGTGAAGCAGTTATTACTTTTAGAGTTTTATATTGTTTGCTCTGTACCGAAAACGTTGCTCTCTCCATTCTCTGTTTTTGTTATAGTTTTCTCCTTTGACATAAAGAAGAAAAAGTTTTCCTTGTGAAGGATAAGAAAATCTGTCCAGAATTTTTGTTTTGCTTTGTTTTCCTGTTCTTTGCTACAGGTATTGATCCTTCCAAACATCTACAACCTACAATGCAACGCCACCGGATCTGCAACACATATACAAGCAGACAGAAGGCGTCTACAAGATCTGAAATAAATACCCCTGCACGTACACTATAAATTGTATACACATAGGTACACCAAAGGGGTATATAAAAATCACCCGCAAGGGCCCCGACAAGCGTGTTATTGGTACACACGTGACGTCTAGGAATGCTGCGTGGGTTGACAAGTGAATTCAAGTTCGAACCCGATCCTTCTATACGGTTCAATAGAAGTCGACAGGGTTCGAACCAACAAACAAATATACGGTTGTGGCGACCGTTATATTTGTCTTAATACATTCATATTAGGCCTTCAAGGTCTATAACAATACAAATTCACTAATAAGGATATAAATCCTACGAAACCCAATCCTCTGTCGACAGCCCGATAGAGTCGACAAGGTTCAATCTAGAAAATGGAAATGACCCCAAACACCCCGATGATGACTGTGTTGAATGCTAATCTCAACCGGAGGGGTTCACAAATACTTTTAAATGTCTCCCAAAAGTCCATTCAAAATCCAAGCTCCACCAAAAAACCCAAAATTCAAACTCTACAAGTTCCATCCCAAATATCCAGATATTTAAATTTGAAATAAATCCATCAATTACTTAAAGCAAAATCCATCCATCCTCCGCAACAGTCTACCGGGGTGGACAAATTCAAATAAACTTTAGCTCACAAAGAGCCAAATGCCTAGTCGAAAATATCACTAGGATCCATTCTCAAACAATCTCATGCCAATAAGGACGTGGTACGTGTCCTCTGACCGGCGGTTTGCCGCCAAATGGCACCGCAGGATAAACGGTTACGACGACCCGGGGCCCTCTGAACCGAGTGGTTTTGCCGCCAAATGGCACCACGAAATATCGGTTATGGCCAGAGCCGATGCGTTCCTTATTGACATCAAATCCTTGAGATATGAGTCAATAGGATATGATTGATAGGGCACAAAGCCCTCGGTTAGCTAAGGTGGATTTAAATTTGTCCCCTTAGACAAATACCCACCCCAGGTCTACAAGGTACCCTTGGACAAAGCAACCCATGGCTGCTGATAAGGATCTTTCTGTCAGGTTGGGTCGACTACCTCCTCTGACTAAGTAGACCAGGGACCATGATGGCCCGGGACGACGGAACCATGGGATCTTGATCGGGTCCATCATCCATTCCCCCACCATCCGCTTTAAGTGCAAGATGGTGCAATTCCTATTTTAAATATCAAACTTTTCAAATCTTTCCCAAATTCCAAACTTCCAATCCTCAATACCAATATTCATTGCTGCTACTATATGCCAGATAACACGTATTTCTATACGTATCTGATTAACGACTAGCTTTAATCGAAAGTTCTCTCTCATTATTGAGAGGGGTAATTAACTATAGGGGCTTGCGCCTATAGGAAACCAGAACTCAGATCATAAAGTCCTTGCAAAATGAGGGCGAAATCTCTGGGTAGTGTCTTATCTACAAACCCATCTACCTTTCAAAATTTACCCCGGAACTTAGTTCGTTAAAACTCCCCTCGCCGAAAGAATATATGAAAAGAAAAAAAGCGCGGCGGGGAGGCCGGGGCCGAATTTTCGGAGCCCACTTGTCAGTGGCAGCAACATTCATCAGGGAGGTGGTTAGAATGTATGGGATTCCTGAGTCGATTGTATCTAATCAAGACAATTTTTCTCAGCCAGTTTTGGATGGAGTTGTTCAGGTTGCAAGGTATTGTTCTTAAGAGAAGGACCGCCTACCATCCACATACAGATAGGCAAACGGGGGTGATAAATCGAAGTTTGGAAACTTATTTGAGGTGTTTTATTACTTCTGAAACACCATAGATGTAGGCAAAATTGTTTGTGTAGGCTGAGTATTTGTACAATACTTCTTACCATTATGCTTCTCGGATGACTCATTTTAAAACGCTTTATGAAAGCGACCCCCACACTAGGTGCATTTTGGGAAAGGAAGTACACCAGTTCCTTCAGTTGAGCAGTGCTTAGAAGAAATGGACAAGGTGTTGGAAGAGTTGAAGAAACATCTGTTTAGGGCACAACAAATCATGAAAAAGCAGGTAAATACACACCGGAGGGATATACAGTATGAAGTGGGGGAGAAAGTGTTTTTAAAACTGCGACCCTGTAGGCATAGATCAATTGCCAACTAAAGGAACAAGAAATTGGTTCCAAGGTACTTTGGCCCTTACGAGATTGTGGACAAAATCAGAGCAGTAGTGTATCGTTTGAAGTTACCCCCATTCGCCATCACGCACCCAGTCTTCTATGTGTCGTAGTTGAGAAGAGCTCTAGGGGAGCATGCAGCTAGTATGGATTTCCATGTACACTTACAGAGGAGTTGGAAGCAATATTGAAAACATTGGAGCTATGAGGGTCAGATCAGATAAAAAGGGAAAAAAAGAAGTGCTTATTAGGTGGAGAAGCCTTCCTGAATTTGATGCTACTTAGGAACCCCATGAGAGGGTTAAATATTAGTTTCTTTCATTTCACCTTAAGGACAAGATGAGTCTTTGGGAGGGGGGAAATATAAGACATGAACCGGTCCAACCTAGACCGGTTTTGGTTTACACTCACCAGCCTAGATTAGGGCCCGGGAGGGGGGGGGGGGGTCGGAAGCTTTGGTAGGGCACTGGGGCCCAAGGCTTAATTAAGCTTTGTTTGGGAGGGAAAATTTGAATTAGGGGTTGTTTAGAGATTTTGTAGTGTTCATTTTACTTTAATTAGTCTCTCTTGTTAATGTTTGGGATTATCTTGAATTTGTGAAATCTGAATTTAAGATCTAGGGTTTGTTCTTGGGCTCTAGACTTCGGCTAGAGATTTGGAGTGCTGAATCTTCCTCTCGGAAGCTTTGGTGGGGCACTGGGGCCCAAGGCTTAATTAAGCTTTGTTTGGGAGGGAAAATTTGAATTAGGGGTTGTTTAGAGATTTTGTAGTGTTCATTTTGCTTTAATTTGTCTCTCTTGTTAATGTTTGGGATTATCTTGAATTTGTGAAATCTGAATTTGAGATCTAGGGTTTGTTCTTGGGCTCTAGACTTCGGCTAGAGATTTGGAGTGCTGAATCTTCCTCTCAAATTGAAGATTCATTGTATCGTGTTGTCTTTTCCTTCTCTATTTGAATTTAAAGTGTGTTTCTCCCTATTTTCCTACAAATTATTGTGAAAACTGCACCATTATTGCTGAATTTCTTAGCAGTTTTCCTTGTTTTCCATGGCTGTTTTTTATCACTATTTTGGGTATTTATCATAAGAATATATGTTTGGACCCAAAATTTTCCTTAGGCAATGCTAGAATTCACTCATAAGAATGACTAACAAGAGAGATGTAGAGAAAGAAGCTCTAAAATTTCTTATTGTATTGTCAAAAAGTATAAGATTTTTTGCAATGATTGCATGTGTCCCGGGCTTCTTCTCTGATCCCTTTTGTATAGGTGGAGACCCCACCTCTTATTTATAGGCTAGGTTGAGGCATAATTTTATAGGAAAGATTGCATTTATGGCAAATAAATTATATGGCTAGCCTTCATAAATACTTGCTACAAAATGAAAATTATTAGTTTGTAACCATTTTACTACATTAAATGTACATGTTGATTTCCTAATAAGGAATTAATCCTCATGAAGTTATCAACTTACTTCACCAAGGTATACTAGGGTTGTACGTGAGCCGAGCCGGCTCTAACTCGACTCGTTAATAATCTAATGAGGTGAGCTTACAGAGCCTCGAGTTCGAGTTTGAGCCTATATTGGAGCTCATATTATAAAAGCTCGAGCTCAACCTTGCTTGACTCATAAGCTTGTTGAGTCGTTTGATTAACTTAAAATATATTTAAAAAATAATTTTAAATTTGTTTTATATAATATATTTTAACTTTTTAAAATTAGCTCTATATAATTTCATTAATTTATTTATAAATTAAAAGTAAAAATTCCTAAAAAATTTGAAAAATTTTAATTTAAAACTTCGAAATCGAGCTCAATAATCTAGTCAAGCTCGATATTTCCAATATTTCCAAACAAGCTCAAGCCTAAAATTTTTTTAACGAGTCGAATTTGAGATGAGTAAGAATTAAATAAGTTCAGTTTGCTTAGGTAGATACTTTTGGGCTCTGAAAATTTGCGCCCAGCCTCTTCGCGGCCCCTTTATATCTTTCGGATCGTCGAGGAGAGTTTTGTCATTTATGTTCCAAGACAAATTTTCAGAAGGCATATTGGATTTTTAATAAAGCATTACCCAGAGATTTCACCCACATTTTGCGCGGACTTTATGATCTGAGTTCAGGTTTCCCATAAGTGCAAGCTCCTATAGTTAATTACTGCTCCCGATAACAAGGAAGAACTTTTGATTAAGGCTAGTCATCAAACATATACATAGTATCTGATGTATAGTAGCAGCATGGTTTTATGTTTTTAAAATTTTAATACTTAAAATTAGAAATTTGTCATCTTGTACTTAAAGCGAATGTTGGGGGGAGTGATGATAGACCCAACCAAGATCCCATGGTTTTGTCATCCCAGGTCATCATCATGATCCCTGATATACTTAATTAAAGAGGTAATAGACCCAACCTGATAGAATGATTGATGTGGACATCAGCAGCGATTTCGACACATGTACCTTCAGGAGATGCCGGAGATCGATGACCACAATCATGATTTGTATTTTCATCATTTTATGTAGTAGTTTATTTTTATTTTATGTTTTTCCGTTTTTACCCTTATGGGTATTTGGTAGCTATTATAGCCCAAGGGGCATTTTAGTACTTTACTTTCTTTGTCATTTTGAGGCCTATTTATATGGCCCATTTCTCATGTAAGAGTTATTATTGAATGAATGAAAATTTCTCATGCTTTGTTCTCTTTGTGAGTGCATGAAGTTCTCTTGGTGAGTGCTTCCCCTTGAGATCTCTTAGTGAGTTCTCTAGTTATATTTTTTTTATTATTTACTTTGCTTGCATAATCTTCTTCCCCCTAGAAAATTCTTCCAATTTCCTTTTCCCCATACTCTTGCTGTCGGCCCCTAGGGATTTCCCCACCGCCGGCCAAGCTCCACCCCGCCGCCCACCACCTCGCCGATGATCTCCTCCCATATGCATCATCCCATATTTTCCCCAACCTCAAATTAGAGATTTGAAATTTGAATTGTTTCCTAATTTGGAAATTCAAATATGGAAAGTCTTCATGAGTAAACAAATTTCAAATCAATTTAATTTGGAGTTTTAAGATTTTTGCCACGTCATCAAATCAAGCTTTAAATCCCCTTTCCCCTCTCCATAATTCTCTCTCCCTCCTCAAGCATGCCGTCGGCCCCCCCATGGTGTTCCCCTTAATTATTTCATTAATGCTCGTAATTCTAATTTGAAATTCAAATTGAGAGTCATTAATTTTCCCTCCTTTCTCACAAAAACTAAAAATAACTTCAATTTTTTTTTTCAAACCCTCCCTCTCATCCTTACTGCCGGCTCATCCATGTGCTTACACCTCACCTTTATTGCCTCTCACTCTAATTGCCACCTCATCACCATTTAAACACCTCTTAATTACCTCCCTAATACCTCCCCTCTCCAACGTAATTACAGTTTTTATTTCAGATTTCTAACCTGACATTTGAAATCAATTATTCCTTCTCACCTCCACCTCCCCAAGTCCCGCCCAAAGCCCAAACTGCCTCTGTCCTGACGTTTGGCTTGCTGCCCCCTTACGCCAGCAGGAAGACCTTGCTGTCCAGCACACTGGACGCCCACAATTTGATGTCCCGAGTTTCCAGCAGCCTAGAAGAGCCATCCAACGTCTCTTGCACCTTCAAGGTTGCTGTCCAAGATCTGTCCAAGACCAAACTGCTGCTGTCCAGAGAAATTCGCATCTCTTTCTGCTGTCCAGCCAGTCGGGAGAGCTTCGGATGCTGTCCTAAAGTTTCCGATTGCTGTCCACCACATCAAGAAGGGTTTTGGTTGCCGTCTACTTCATCTCAAGCATCCAAACAGCCACTAAAGCTTCATGTCTTCTATTTCTTTGGGTAAACTCATCATCCGACCCTTTTATTTGATGTTACTCCTGCTAAATCTCGGAAAGTATGCCAGTCCACGGAAGAATGGAGTAGGCAGATCGAATTTTCAAATGATGATTATGACTACGACTCCATTTACATGAACACGGTGCAGAATGTGTTCTCTAGAAGAATAGACAGTCTATCAATTTCAGATAGTGTGCTCGTAGTCACGCGTGTTCCCTTACAACATTTTAAAGAAATTATTCCACGCGAGGTGCATAAAGTTGAAGAACTCGTCACTCTCTATCTGCCTCCCCGTAAAAATGGGACTGTGCCAAAGAATGTATTATATTCCACGGGAGTTCGCGAAGAGGAGAATCATGATTGGGATTGCATGATCCTCGATTCCGAGGAATTATTTCCTACGAGGCTACCTAGGTTCAATACCAAAAATATTCAGAAAATGCTACGAAAACAAGTCAATATTCCTACCACCAAGCGACAACTTCGTACAAGTCTGGGTCTCTGATATGGGAGGAGTCCGCGTCCGTTACGGCAGAGGGATATAGACGCATATAAAGGTATTGGATTTATCAAAAGAAAATTCCTCCGGAAAGAGATTTGTCGGGCAATCACATGCATGGAAATTGAATCTGATGAGGGTGATGCTGAAGAGACATACGAGGTTGAGGATTATGATGAACAGCCCGTAGAAGCCGAACCTGCACCAGAAGAGCTTGAAGATGGTGGACAGGAGGCCACTATGGATGAACTAAAAGAAGTCAACTTGGGGACTGAGGAGGATCCTAGCCCAACCTTCATTAGTTCTCTTATACCCGAGGATCGGATAGAAGAAATAAAAGAACTCTGTGAATTCAGGGACTGCTTTGCCTGGACATATGCTGAGATGCCCGGCTTATCCCCTGACGTAGCAGTTCACAGATTAGCAATCAAACCGGATGTAGCACCCGTCAAACAAGCTCCAAGGAGAATGAGATTGGAGATTGAAGAACAGGTGATCGCAGAAACGAAGAAGCTAATAGATGCAGGCTTCATCCGAGAAGAAAAGTATGCCGATTGGATTGCCAATATCATCTAGTTGAAGAAGAAGAACGGGCAAATTCGTGTCTGTATTGACTTTAGGGACCTCAATAAGGCGTGCCCAAAAGATGATTTTCCACTCCCTGTATCCGAACTCCTGGTCGACAATACGTCAAACTACGACATGTTCTCCTTCATGGATGGGTCGTCAGGATATAATCAAATCAAGATGGCGCCCGAGGATGAAAAGCATACATCGTTCAGAACGCCCATCAGGATTTTCTGCTACACAGTCATGCCCTTTGGCCTGTAGAACGCGGGTGCCACCTACCAACGGGCGATGACTCACATATTTGATGATTTGATACATCAGAAGGTCGAGTGTTATGTAGATGACCTTGTTGTCAAAAGTCTTGGCCGAAATGATCACTTAAAAGATCTCAGAATCGTATTTGAGAGAATTAGAAAGTTTGATCTGAAGATGAATCCTCTCAAATGTGCTTTTGGGGTTTCCTCCGACAAATTCCTGGGCTATGTTGTTCGTCATCGAGGAATAGAGATCGACCCCAACAAAATTAAGGCAATCACGGAGATGCCACCTCCAAGGAACCTTCGACAACTTCGCTCGTTGCAAGGACAACTGGCTTTCATTCGAAGATTCATATCAAATCTATCGGGAAGATGTCAACCCTTTTCAAAGCTAATGAAGAAGAATGTTCGTTTCAAATGGGATGCAGAATGTCAGGAGGCGTTTGATAGCATCAAGAGATATCTGTTGAATCCGCCCATCCTAGCAGCGCCGATTCCGGAGAAGCCTCTCATACTGTATACAGCTGCACTAGAAGAGTCCCTCGGAGCACTATTGGCCCAGAATAATGAAGAAGGCAAAGAAAATGCGCTCTATTACATCAGTCGAAGGTTGATTGGAGCAGAAAGTCGTTATTCCCCAATTGAAAAGCATTGCCTTGCGCTGATTTTTGCAGTTCAGAAACTCCGCCACTATATGTTATCCCACAAAATCACACTGATATCAAAGATCGATCTGCTGAAGTTCTTGATGACAAGACCAGCGTTGACAGGTCGTTTAGCCAGGTGGGCAGTATTGTTATTGCAGTTTGAAATCATATACATGCCACAGAAGGCGGTGAAAGGACAAGTTTTGGTAGATTTTCTCGCTGCACACCCAATCCCGGTTGATTCTCCACTAAATGATGATTTGCCCGATGAGCAGATAATGCAGGTTGAGGAGAATGAAAGGCTACCATTCTGGGAAATGTACTTCGACGGAGCATCGTCGATTAGACCAGTCCGACCTCCAAATATTGCAAGAGCCCGAGCCGGCATTGGTCTCATTTTCGTAGCACCCGAGGGAGGCATAATGAGGTTTTCATTCAGTCTGACTGAACCTCGGACCAACAACGAAGCCGAGTACGAAGCTCTATTAGCAGGGCTGGAAATTGCGATCGATGTCAGAATCCAACATCTCCAAATCTTCGGTGATTCTCAGCTCGTGATAAATCAGGTCCTCGGTATCTACAAGGTTGGCAAAGTCGAATTGGCCCATTATCATCGGCGAGCCCTCGAGCTTCTGAAGCAAGTACCAAATGTCAAAATGACTCGAGTTTCTCGAGGACAAAATGCTAAAGCAGATTGTCTGTCCAAATTAGCCAAAGAAATGACGAACATCAACAAGGAGAGGCCTATATTCATCGGAGTTTACACTCGTAGGGTCTTGGAGCCCGCTCTATTACAATTCCCGAGGGTAGAAGGAATTCCATATTCAAGTCAGCAGGATGAAACTCCAGTTGACCCTCAACCTCTCCATCAGATCATTATGGAAAATTATTCGGAAGGATATCATACGGCCAAGAGACATAAAGCTAGTCAAGCTTCAGAATCGTGGTGGCATTGTTTAGATATTGAAGTCGAAAATGATTGGAGACAGCCATTCATTGACTACTTCAAAGAAAACGAACTCCCGACAGAAAAGTCTATGGCCGCACAAATTCGAAAAAGGGCATTACGATACGCATTTGTCAATGACACGTTATACAGACGAGCCTTTGATCAAATGTGGCTAAAGTGCTTGGGGACCAAGGAAGCTGATAAAGTGGTAGCAGAAACCCACGAAGGGCTTTGTGGAGCACATCAGTCAGGTCCTAAAATGGCCGCTAAAATTAAAAGAATGGGTTACTATTGGTCGACCATGGTCAAAGATTGTATCGATCACGCTAAGAGGTGTCACGAATGTCAAATCCACGGTGATGTTATACATCAGCCTCCAAATCCGCTGCACCCGACAATAGCATCTTGGCCATTCGAATGTTGGGGCACTGACATAATTGGGCCAATAGATCCGCCATCATCAGCGGGGCATCGATTTATTCTGGCAGCAACAGACTACTTTTCCAAGTGGGCAGAAGCAGCTCCTTTCAGAGAGGTCACATCGGAGCATGTGATCAATTTCTTTACCCATAATGTCGTCTACAGATTCGGTGTGTCACGCCGCATAATCTCAGACAACGGTACTGCATTCAAAAGTACAAAAATCTACAAGTTCGTTGATCGGCACAAAATCGATTGGCGATATTCATCTATATACAATCTAAGGGCGAATGGATTGGCAGAAGCTTTCAACAAGACACTGGTGAAATTGTTGAAGAAGATTCTCACCAAGAATAAAAGAGAGTGGCATACGAAGATGGCAGAAGCATTATGGGCGTATCGTACAACTTACAAAACACCAACAAAAGCCACTCCTTATTCATTGGTGTTCGGTGTTGAAGCAGTATTACCATTAGAGATCGAACTACCGTCACTTCGAGTAGTAATTCAGAATGATCTCACTCAAGAGCAAAATGCTCGCCTCAGAATGGAGGAGTTCGACGCACTCGATGAAATCATGTTACAAGCTCAACAAAATCTAGAAATCTATCGAGGAAGAATGACAAAGTCTTTTGATCGAATGGTGCGTCCTCGATCATTTCAAGAAGGAGAGTTGGTCCTGGTGCTGAGAAGACCAATCATCCCACACAGAAAAATTGGTGGCAAGTTCTTATCCAATTGGGAAGGCCCCTTCGTCATCGAGAAAGTGTACCAAGGAGGAGCATATCAATTGATCGATCTGAACGGTCAGAGGCCTATGCCGCCAATCAACGGTCGACATTTAAAGAAATATCATGCATAAAAAATTCCATGTTGAATGTATTTTATGATTACCAAAATTTTATGTGCATATTTATCAATGTATGCTTACATTTTGAAATTCTCTTGTATAGCAAGAAGGCATTTCAAAATCCCCCATTAGACTGGGGGCATTTTAAATATTTATTTGGGTCGACATCGCGCTGCGTGCCTAGATCTCCAAATAAATATTTAAAATCTTAAAGATACAAAATCTATCCAAAATGTCCCTGTGAGACAGGGGGCATTTTAAATATTCATTTGGGTCGACATCGTGCTACGCGCCGGGATCCCCAAATGAATATTTAAAATCTTAAAATTTTAAATCTATTCCATTATGAAATGTCCCTACAAGACAGGGGGCATTTTAAATATTTATTTGGGTCGACATCGCGCTGCATGCCGAGATCCCCGAATAAATATTTAAAATTATCAATCCAGATATTCTTTTGTGCTAAAGAATACAAACATTTGTTTTCCAAAGTATATGCAGGTGGTATTTCAAGAGTTAGAGACAACATATTCTACAACAAACCAAGACTCAAAAGTCAAGAAAGAGACTTTTGTGGCTACACACTCCTACAAAATTGAGCTGAAGAAGCTTGAAGTATTCCAACATCCTGAAGCTTAAGGTTTGAATGGGTGTAAAAGGTCTGATCCAACACGCCCAAATATGGTCGGATCGCTGGCAGCTCTGTCTACTCAACAAGCCATAAGAAAGGCCGTAGTAGCGGAACCCCCACTTCGTCAACCCGTCAGTAGGGATTGTAGGAAGCACGAAGGCAAATTTGGCTCGACAAGTTCAAGTGGTCGTAGTCTGCAAAATTCTCCAAAATGACTGGAGAATTAAAGTTCCAGTGGAAAGATGAGTCTCGAACAACTACCAGATGTTCGTAGGCTCCAAAATCCAAAACCACGAAGGATGACTCCAAATCTACCAACTTCAGCAAAATCAGCATTGGGGAGCGCAATTCCCATAGCTCAAGTCTGAAGCCTGAATGGGTGTAAGAGGTCGGATCCAACAAGCCCAAATATGGCCGGATCGCTGGCAGCTCCATCTACTCAACAAGCCATAAGAAAGGCCGCAGTAGAGGAACCCCCATCTCAGCAACCAGAGGACGAAGAGCTGTCAAATTCCAGCTCTCCTGATCTGATAAACTCAAGTGGCTCAGATTAAAATCTCCTCCAGTGGTTAAGGATCAAGATACTACCTACGTTCGGTACTATCAACTGAATCCAAAACCTGTGAATCCTTCAACAAATCCGCAAAGCACAAAGCAATGATCGAAGGAATTTTTCTTCAACAAGTCCGCCAAAGCACAAAGCAAAGGACCGAAGAAAATTATCCCAAAGTTCATAAAAGCCCAAGGCTGAACTAAGTGGATTCTGTCATCAACAAGTCCGTTATGCACAAAGCTCAAGACCGATGATTTTTCGCCATCGACCTAATACAAACCCAAGGGTTTAGGTCATCGACATATACTCCATCAAGCCCGTCAAAGCAAGAAGCATAGGGCGGAAGGTATAAAAAAAATCACCTGACAAGTCAGCAAAGACAAATCAGATAATTCTCCATCAATGTCCGCAGCACAAAGCACAGGACAAAAGAAATCAACATCTCAATCGCCTATTGATACATCTAAGAGCTTTATGGAGAACGAAAATTTAAGTGTGACATCCAAGCAAAATTTTGGAGATCCACTAAATGAAAATCAAAGTGTGACATCCAAACAAATTTTTGGAGATCCACTAAATGAAACCTTAGTGTGACATCTAGAACAAATATCTAAAGATCCACAAAGTCAAATAGCTTACAACAAACGTGATGCGCTCTAGACGCGAACCACATTTGTTGGGGGGCATTTGTTAACCTCTGTGTAAACCACAAAAATAGGAATAAAATCATGAATCCCGTATACAAACCTCGTATTGGTCGAGACGCCAAAATCTCTTCGAATCCGGCAAGAAAACTCGCAAGAAATCCTGCATACCTCGTATACGACGACTCAGTTCAGTTCTCCGAGAATCCTGCCCGAAATCCCGCCGAATCACTGTGCAGTCGGCGTCGTCCCGGGAATCCTGCTCAAATCCTGCGATCCGTAGCTTCGCTCGCGTCGTTAAATACCCGTGGCTCACACAAAGCTTCGGCTGCTCTCCTCCACGACTCTCTCCCGATCCCTCTCTGCTCCCGAAGCTCTACCTTCTCACGCCGAATCCCTCTGATCTCCCTCCGACCAACTTCTCCCTCTCCTTCCCGTAAGCATCCCACTCTCAAAGACCGACCTCCACATCCAGCACCGTCTCCGACCCCTAGCCCCGATCTCTCTTGCCGACCGAAGCTCCAAACCGACGACCTCCCAAGGTCGGGATCTCCGTCCCGACCCCCACATCCCGTCGTCGTTGCTTCCAAGAGAGAGAGAGAGAGAGAGAGAGAGAGAGAGAGAGAGAGAGAGAGAGAGAGAGAGAGAGAGAGAAACCACCGATCCTTACCTCTTATCCCAGCAGCCGAGCTCCACACAGCCATCTTCCTCCCTCTATAAGCCGTCGGATCTCCTTGCTCCAGCCAAACACTTAGCTGGTAGGGATGAGAGCCTTTGTTATAAGTATTATAATTATAGTTATATAATTATAATTATAATTATAATGTTTATAATCATATTATGTTTCATTCTAATTAATTATTATCATTAATAATTAATTATATTTAATTATAATTATTATAATTAAATATTTTAATTATATTTGATTAATAATAATAATTAATTTTAGTTAAAATAAATTATAATTAATTTATAATTATTATAGTTAATTATTATTTTTAGTAATAATTAACTATAAATTATTAAAATTAATTATAATTAGCTATTTTAATTTAAATTAATTATTATTAATTATAATTAAATATAATTAATTATTATAATTATCATTAATTATTTTTAAATTATATTTAATTATCACTTATTATAATTAATTTATAATTAGCTATGAGTTAAATATATTTAATTATATGTTAATTCTAACATATAATTAATTATAAATAATTTATAGTTAATTAGAAATTAAAAAAAAAATTAGTTCCCCTCCACTCTCTTACCTCGACATTCATGTCGGACCGGCAAACCACTTAAGCACGCCTTTGTTGGCCGTGGTAGGAGGGAACCCGGTGCGACACCTACGACGAGGTAGGCGAGTGACCCCTCGATCCATGTGCCAACCACGACGACTCCGCGAAGGTATAAAATTTTCTAAACTCAAAACCCTGCTTCAATATTCGTGGCAAATCGGAGAACTGTCCTATGCACGCCTTTGTTGGCCGTGGTAGGATGGGACCCCGGTGTGGCACGTACGGCGAAGCGGGGTCGCTCATAAGTACCCCCGGGCGGGGGGAAATGTAAAAAATTGCTATCTTTTCATAAAAATACTTTTTAAAACCCCATGCACGCCTTTGTTGGCTGTAGTGGGAGAAAAATAAACAATACAACCGCCGTGGTGTCTCACCAACACCAACCGTGTACGTCTTTATTGACGTGGCGGATAGGCGGCCTCTTGGTTTTTTCCCCTTAACGGGGAGACGCCGGGAGGCTGTCGAAATTTTATCTGAAATAAGACAAGGACTTGGAAGAATTTGGGGACTTGTGGACTTGATTCAATCCATCTAATTGAACTTGAACCCAAATGAATTCAATTCTAATTGAAATGAACAAGAACTTGATTGAACTCATTTTGGACTCGGACTCGAACTCATGCGAAGGACTTGACTTGAACAATTTGAGCAAGGACATAGAACTTGTACTCAAACAAGAGCAGAGGACTTATGAACATGGATAGAACTCATCTTGAACTCAAATGAACTCTAATCAAATGACATTAAGCTTATGATGAATTTGAACATGAAATTGATTCAAATGCAACAAGGATTTGAACAAAAGAATAAAACCTTGGACTTGAACTCAAGCAAGAATTGAACAAAGACTCAATTTTGAACTTACAAGAAAGGCTCAAGGAACTTGAACAAACTGCAAAGGACATTGGACAATGAATTTGATTGAATATATTTGGCTCAAACTAGAACTTGTATCTTGAGTCTCATTTGATGCAAAATCAAGTAGAACTTGATTTGAATGATAACATTAAAGCTCCAAGCATAATCTACTTGGAAGGATCAATCAATAACAAATGAATAAATTGCGATTCATGCATAATTTGATTACAAGCTTCAAATATAGAGTGTCTTTGTGGACAACAACAACGAACTTGCAAGCAATCATTAACATGGAGCAAATGAAGAATAGAATGACATGCTCATAATGAAATATGAGATACAGCGATGTGTCTACAATTGATAGCAAGGTTTCAATGAAATATCAAATGAGCAACACATCAACATCAATATGTGAATCTACCATATGAAATATGAGTTCTCTTCAAATATTGTTGTAATGTTGATCGCCAATGATACTATAAGACCTTTAAATCATCCATGAACCAGACTCAAATCATCTATGTTTGCAAGATGAATACAGTAATTGAAATGGAAGACACACAATGAATGCAATCTATCCATAAGAAAAAGTTGATTGGAAAGTACAATAATATGGTTGCAATCAAGACATGATATTTCATTGAAATATCAATATGTCGTCACATTGATTAGGATGAGCATGTTATTAAGCAAGCTTGCTACACAACATTTGAACCATCTTCACATGACAGTGGAAGATGTATGATGTTCAACAAGGCTCATCCATCATTAACAATCAACAACGGTTGTAAAGAATACGATGACCTACTTGTGGACAATAATAACCATCATATGATGAGTGTAGTAATTTTCCAACACTCAATAATTAGCTAACCCACAAACGAAGGTTGACGAAGAACAAGAAAAAGCAAATGATTCTACCACGAAGAAGGAATTTTAGATGAATGCACAAACATCAAGTTCAAAGTGACACATAATCCTTTCACAATCGATATCAGTCAGCATGCAAGCAAATATAGGAGATTCTTCCAATCGACATACAAAGAAATCAATGCAAGGCAGGAGATTAGTTAGTGCACTATGATCCGTCTACAAAAATCAACAAATAGTGCACGACAGTCTACCTGTACGAAGCAGCGAACAATTCTATTCAGAAGCTGCTACGCCACGCCACCAGATCTGCAACATTCGCACAAGCAGACAGAAGGCGTCTACAATTATTTCAAAGTACTCATGCACGTGCACTATAAATTGTATACACATAGGTACACTGAAAGGGGTAAAAATAATTATAAAATCCGCACGGGCCCCGGCGAGCGTGTTATTGGTACACACGTGATGTCTAGGGAAGCTGCGCGGGTTGACAAGTGAATTCAGGTTCGAAACCGATCCTTCTATACGGGTCAATAGAAGTCGACAGGGTTCGAACCATTAAGCAAATATAAAGTTGTGGCGACCGATATACTTGCTTTAAAACATTCATATTAGACCATCAAGGCCTACAACAATATGAATTCACTAATAAAGGCTCAAAGCCTACGAAACCCGATCCTCTGTCGACAGCCCGACAGAGTTGACAAGGTTCAATCCATAAAGATAAATGACCCCACAACACCCCGATGATGGCCGCGTTGATTGAAGATCTCAACCGGAGGGATCCATTCCAAATATTTTTCAAATGTCTTCCAAAAGTCCATTCACAATCCATAACTCCACAAAATTTCAAAAACCCAAAATATTTAAAAATGAAACTATCCATCTCAACGCTTAAAGCAAAAATCATCCGCCCTCCGCAAAAGTTTGTCAAGGCGGACAAATATGAAATATTACTTCAGCTCACAAAAGAGCTAAATGCCTAGTCGAAAATATCACTATGATCCATTCTCAAACAATCTCTTGCCAATAAGGATGTGGTACGTGTCCTCTAACCGGCAGTTTCGCCGCCAAATGGCACTGCAGGTAAACGGTTATGACCCGGGGCCCTCTGAACCGAGTGGTTTTGCCGCCAAATGGCACCACAGATACCGGTTATGGCCAGAGCCAATACGTTCCTTAGTGGCGTTAAATCCTTGAGATATGAATCAATAGGATATGATCGATAGGGCACAAAGCCCTCTGTAAGCTAAGGTGGATTCAAATTTGTCCCCTTAGACAAACATTCACCCCCGGTCTACAAGGTCCCCTTGGACGAAGCAACCCATGGCTGCCGACAAGGATCCTTCTGTCAGGTTGGGTCGACTACCTCCTCTGACTAAGTAGACCATGGACCACGATGGCCCGGGACGACGGAACCATGGGATCTTGATCGGGTCTATCATCCATTCCCCCACCATCCGCTTTAAGTGCTAGATGGTGCAATTTCTATTTTAAATATCAAACCTTTCAAATTTCCAAACTTTCAACTCAATTCTCAAATCCAAATCCAGTTCTCCAAATTCCAAATCTTTGCTGCTACTATATGACAGATACCACGTATATTCTATGTATCTGATTGACGACTAGCCTTAATCGAAAGTTCTCTCTCGTGTCGGGAGGGGTAATTAACTATAGGGGCTTGCGCCTATAGGAAACCAGAACTCAGATCATAAAGTCCTCACAAAATGAGGGCGAAATCTCTGGGTAGTGTCTTATCTACAAACCCATCTGCCTTCCAAAATTTACCCCGGAACTTAGTTCGTTAAAACTCCCTCGCCGAATAAGAAATCGCGCGAGCGGAGGCCGGGGCCGAATTTTCAGAGCCCACAGTTTTATTCACCAATTGGGATTCTTTATCGCGTGGTTTGAGGTATAGGGGTCAACATACGTACAGAGTTCAACAGACGAGTTCAGGTTTCGGTTGTTTCAAGCTTGAGACGAGTTGAGCATCGCATTCTAACTTGATAATCTAATCTGGTTAATCATGAGTGTACAATATACTAATTTTGTTTTGAAAGTTGTAGTGTTTGCAAGAAATGATGGTAATTGAAAAAGTTCCCTATTGTACAGATATTTTAAGGGACCTGAACTCCTTGTTGATTTGCAAGATTATGACTACTCGCTGGACTTGTGGAGCCTTGGTTGCATGTTTGCTTCAATGGTGAGTGACATTTCTGTTTGTAACCAATTTAATTTAAAGATGCTTCAAGTTCCGCAATCACTCTTATGTTGTTTATTTAATGGCTTGTGAAGGATTTCTCCACTACAAGTTAGTGAGGCAATTTTCTACTGTTTGCTTGCAGATATTTCACAAGGATCCATTTTTCTATGGACATGACAATCATGACCAGCTTGTCAAAATTGCCAAGGTAGCAACCAATTTCAAGATGAAGCTTTCTTCGTTGTACTTTTGGACATCTTCTTTCTTTCATTTTTAACTAGATTTACATCTTATAGGTATATTGGTGAACCTTTATTTCTGATATCCTTATTCATTTTGACCTTAAGGCATTAGATATTAGTGATTTTGTTAACCACAAAACCCTTGTTATGGTTAGCTATAAAACAGAAGGTGAAAATTCCTTCCGTCATCAGGGAAAAAAAATTCAATTTGGCTAATCATCCTTTTTAACTTACATTTTTTTATCTGCTAGTAGTTTATCTTATACTCTTTTGGAAGTATACATCCAGTTGCAAGCATTCCTCGCTCTCTGCCTTTTTTATTTCGAGAGCTCCTATGGTTAATAGTTTCAGGCCTCCATGTTCTTCAGCAGCATACTCTATGTTGTAAAAAAAGTGGTGTCTGACTTCAGCAGCATACTCTATGTGGTTTATTTTATATTTTTCTTTTTCCATTTAATGTGGCCTCCACTGTCAGCAGTCTCTACACCCACTGTGTTGACTTCTTTTTACTATATATTTTACATTCATGCTATGACAACCATGCAAAGAATCTAAAGAAAACTTAAAACCAAAAAGGGAACTCAAGTTGCAGAATTCTTCATACAGCACTATAGCCAAAAAAAGGAACTAATGGACGTGTACTACTCTTCTAATAAAAGTACATATAATAATATAATTTTGTATCTTCACACCTATAACTAAAACTAACACTGTCATTGTCATTGATAGGTCTCAAGTCCTAAATGAGAAAAATGGAGGGCTGCGGTATATAGTTGATAGCCAGAGTATAACTTATCGAATAATCATGATATGAATCTTTTAATACACCTATAACGAAAACTCAATCTCTATCCCAACAAGATCCTATCATATATCACTACAATACAAGTGTGCAACATTCATTTGTATCTTCACGCCAAATATTTTTGTTTATGATTGTGACCTCTATTGCTTCTGTAGATGCCACGAACATTATTGTAGAATCAAATCATTAGCCTCTGCGGTTGTGCCATCATGGGCTTCTCTTCCATTCTAGTTTTCAATGTTGCGTCCACCACGGCCTCTATTTCTGCAGCATTTTGTAGCCTCAGCATAATGCCCACTTTACCAATGAAATTCAAATCATTCATCAAATTTATGCAACCGTTCACTCAAATAGAAGACTTAATCCTTTGCCTTAGTTCCAGTTAAAGTTTATGATTAATAAATATAATTAACTTGATTTCTCAATTATCTTACTGGCTCATCAACTAAACTTTACAATTGATATAAAATTGCATGAATTTATTCGTCTAACAAATGAAATAAAGCAAGAATCCATACATTAAGAAATATAAACCAAATTTTACCAGACTACGGGGAGGGAGGATTTTTCTAATTTGCTTGTTTTACATGACTGCTCGACCTATTGCAGATTATTTAGTGCTAATACCTTCTTTTTTTTTTCAAGGTTCTTGGAACAGATGAATTAAATGCTTATTTGAACAAATATAAATTGGAACTTGATCCTCAACTAGAAGCTATGGTTGGAAGGTACTTTATCGGGAAATGCAGGCACAATTTTTTTCTCTTGATGCACTAGCTTATCTTGTTATCATTTGACATGTATAGTTTGAGATGCTCATGTTTGTTTTTTTGCACGCTGATCGCAGACACAGCAAGAAGCCATGGTCAAAGTTTATAAATTCTGAGAACGAGCATCTTGTTTCTCCTGAGGTTATATTCTCTACACTTTGGAACAGTTCCATTGGAAAGGAGACCAATATCTTCACTTTTTTTTTTGTTTTGTATTTAATGATCTACTTCCATTAGTTCTTTAAGGTTCAAATTTTTTCATTCAGGCCATAGATTTTCTTGACAAGCTTCTTCGATATGATCATCAGGATAGGCTAACGGCACGAGAAGCAATGGTAATTTAGTTTTCTTCTCTAAAATGTATTTTAAATAATTTTATTGTTGTCAATATCATATGATCATCAGGATATCCATCCAAATAAAAGCCAAACACCACCGCCATTCACTATCAACAAATAGCTACCAGGATAAATCCAAATAAGAACACCCCAAAGCAATTCAGTTTTGCATCAATCTGCATGGCTTGCCAATGAATTTAACTCTTTAATATTCAGAGTAAATCTGAATATAAATTGTGTGATTCCTATGAATTTAAATTTTTAAAAGAGTACACATTTTGGATATCTCAGGTCTATTTTTCAAAGTTATGGTGAAATAGATGAATGGTTAAAGTGGAGGAATGCATTGAATCTGTTGTGTGACAAAAAAGTATCCTCAAACTTGAAGGAAAAATTCTATAATATGATGGTGAGATTTGCAATGCTTTATGATGGAAAATGTTTGTCATTAAAAGAAAAGCATAAAATTTAGTGTTACAGAGATGAGGATGCTCAGTTGGATGAGTGGCTTCACTCTTAGAGACAGAATGTGAAATAAATATATACGTGAAAAGGTTGGAGTAGCTCTAATGGTAGATAAGATTAGAGAGAGTTGTCTTAGATGGTTTGGTCACATAAAATGTCAGCCTTCCACTGACCTGGTTTTGGAGAGTAGATGTATTAGATTTGACATATGTTAAGAAAGGTAGAGATAGACCTAAAAAGATTTGGTTATAAAGCATTAGAAACAAAATTTTTTTATTAGATGCAAATGAGAATCTAACTCTCAACAGGATATAATGGAGAAAAATGATTCATGTAGTTGAACCCACTTAGTGGGATAAAGGCTTGTTGTTGTAATAGTAGTAGTATAAAATAATATGTCAATCAATGCAATAGTTGGCACTGGAATCCATAATCATCCAAAATTTCTTGAGGAGCAAGTTGTAATATCTGATAGTGGAAGAGAGAAGAATCACAAGAAAGAAGTGGACAAAAGAGAAGAATCCATAGGTTTTAAATATAACGTGCATCAATACTTAAAGATCTAGATAAAGTCTCACATAATTTTCAGTGAATTATAGCTTAGTTCATTTTGAAACTCTCCTCTAATTCCCTTAACAGTAACAAGATAGATTAAAGGCAAATCATGTTTACCTACAAAAGTATACATCTTACATAATATTCAACCACATTAGATTCTTTTTGTTCAGAACTCCTAAATTGACTATGCAGTTGATTCCTATAGTCACTAAATTATGTATACTAAATTATGTATATTTCTCTTAATCTTATATTTATTTATAATACATCTTGATTTTATTTCACTTTTAATACTTCATCAAAACAATCTATTCTGCCCCATTAGTTTTATTTGAACAAAGATTTTTGTGGAATCAAATAAATGATAATATTAAAAAAAATCTAAATTCTTGATCCACTTCAAAAATCACCTAAGATCACAAACCCTATACAAAGGAACTGTAGGTTTATAATTCACAAGCCACCAATTAATTTAACAACGGTCTTTAAAAGGTAAACAATCAATACTAGAATTAGAACTTATACAAAAATATCGCAAACTAAATAATTCGAAATCGAGAATTGGTGTCACAAAACAATAAAAGTCATGTTGCATCAATACACGCACCCTCCACCCTTTATAAAACTTATGGAGATACAAGATTTTTTATTTGTGTGAGATCTTCATCATAATCATTTCAATTGATCTAGACCTCGTAATTGAGAGTACCTTGTAGGAATTTCATAAAGGAGAAAAATTGCGAGGTCTAGATCAATTGAAATGATTTCACTATATCTCTTAAGTAATAAAAATTGTCTATCAACGCATCCAACAAGGACATTGATATAATATAGTTGGTATGAATTATGGATGATAGCTTTCATGATAAAAGTTTAATAAACTTTGAGCCTTTGAGGCATTGAAGTTATCTTCAAGAGATTATTAATGATTAATTCAGTCGTTCTCCTTAGAGGAGGATAGATCAGAGATCAAAAGGTCCACACAAGTCTTATTATCAACATTGAGCATTGGTAATAAAAATTATGTACCTTAAGAACCATTGGCATCTGTTAGTATTAGAACACTCGACTTAATTAGCATCACCATAAGGCATATTATGAAGAGAATAAGTAGTTAAAAAGAACAAATTACAACTAGTTGTCCACTAAGATATCGAATGATACAACAAACAACTGCTAATTATAAATGATGAGCAATTTGTATAAATTGACTAACTTGTTGAACAATGAGAAATATCAGATTGAGTAATTGCCAAATAATTCGTTGTCTATGTTTACTTCTAATTGAATATTCATAAGAGAAAAATTTTGAAGTCCTATCAAAGAAATAAGATCTTGCGCATGTTTATGTTGATTTAGAAAAATGCCAAATGGATTAATGTGATGTAATAGTCCCAAGATTCTTCATATAAAATGTGATTTGAAAATGTTATTGCAAATGGGTAATTAGTGCCAAATTTGCCCCAATAACAATAATGTCAGCAACATAAACTAAGGCTTCGTTTGGGACGACTTTTTTATTGTTTTTTAAAGCAAACTTTCTGATACAAAATTTTTAATTTTTTAACTAAAATGTTGTTTTAAGAAGCAATAAAAAAAATGTCTCAAATGAACCCTAAGAAAAGAGCAATACCATTATTTTTTTGTGAAGTCCTCTTACTTATTTTAACTCGTTCGGCGAGTGCGCGGAGCTAAACAAAATTGGTGTTAAAATAAAAACTTGGCTTTCTTCTTGCTACAATCATCATTTATTGTTCTTCCAGAAACATTTTTCATAGATTGTACCATATAAATTGCAGGCACACCCCTATTTCCTTCAGGTAAGAGCTGCTGAGAATTGTAGGATGCGCAACTAATATTGGAGTTGGGAGTAAAATCAATAAGTTTCTTTATACCACCTTATTATATTTGTGGTTCTATCGAGTCTGTTCATTTCATATTTATTTGTAGTTTGGGCATACCTAATTTGGAAAAACATTGTATTCTATTTGAGATCTTACTTTGCTTTGATTGGGTCTCTCTCATTCTATATTGTGCTTCATTCATATTTCGGTTCAATTTTATTTGAGACAGCTTTATTACTATTTTGTAAAACAGCTTTTACAAAATTTTGTATTAAAAAATAGTTTTAGTAATTAGCAAAAAATTATCTCAAATGAAACGTTCATTTAAAAGAAAAAAAAAACTCAAAATATTCAATTAAACTTTAATCATAATAAATTTAAAATTTATTGCATTTTTTTTAAATAAATGTAATATAAAGTTGATTGTTTTTCTCATCTCAATGTAAATTTAATAATTTAAATGTTGATTTTACTTCCAATTAATTAGAAGTGTTATATATATATTTTATTTATTTATTTAATTTTTTTTAGAGTTGAGGCTCAAAGAATTTGATTTGTATTTGCTTGATTTGGTTTAAATTGATTTTCCTCATCAACACAAAATACCATAAAACTCTTATCTTTTTTTTTTTCAAAATATCTATCACATTTGCAGGCAGCTAATAAATAGATTTTATAAAACAAACAGAACAGTAGAAAATGTTCCAAATAGATATGAAGTCTTAATCCATAATTCAGAGCTTCAAATTGAATTTTCTTCAGCATCCGAAATCATAGGGGGCAAGTCCTTGCAACTCAGGTCCATTGAGCTTCTTGTTGTTCTCGTAGCTGAGAAGAGATAGAAACGCAGAGAGATTATTCAGTTGTCTCCATTGCATGCTCAAGGATGTGGTTCATTTATATGTAGAATCCATTATTTTTATTGCAAATGCAAGAGCAACCGACTACTACGAAAACTTTACGCTATTAAATAAGATCTTGATGCATAATATTTGATGATGTTTACAAGCTTCTGTTTGGAAGTTATGATCAATTCAGACTCTGGTGTGAGGGAGGAGAAATTATTACATACGGTCACTGGACGTCTTTCGGAGGCGAATCAGGATGTGTTACGTCACCATTTTGCTGTGTAGCGGGTGATGTGATGCATCTTGATTCGCCTCCGGACAATCCGATGATCGTATGTAATAATTTTTCGTGAGGGAGATTATAAAAATAAATATGAAAGTGAAGAATAATCCCAAATTGAATGCAATTTGAATTCTTAACATACTAAAAGCGACCCTAAGTACTCAAGCTTTTGGATAGATGGTGTTCACCCACAAACCTAAATTTCTTAAGCAAATGAAATGTTCATTATGTATTGCAACCTAAAGATCTAATTGCTATGTAATGATCTTATTGCTGCATAGATTTTTACATGAAATTTCTTGAGAAAGAAAAACTTACCTCAAATTGTAAAATCCCAAATCAAAAGGGTATGTCCAAATCTTAGTATGATTTCACAGTCTTCATGAGACATAACATATGGTTTTATGGTAATCTATTTCAAAAGAAATACGTTTAGCCTCAATGACCCAACATATTTGTTTTTTTTTTTTTTTTTGAAAAGTTAATGCAAATGGCACTCGTATGAGAAGGAGATTACAAATGATCTGTTTGAAATGGCTACAGTTTTTTATAAAAGTGGTTATAAAGTTGTCGTAAAGAATTCAATTTCTTTAAAAACTCTTGTAAAAAACAGCTTCCTGACACAAAAATTTGCTAAAAACAGTGAAAAAACAGTATTATGATTGCAGCCTGAAAAACAAAGCAATACAAAAGTCATCCCAAATGAGGCCTAAGATACAGAAAATTATTACGTCCGGTGTCCGAATTCGTCCGGACACCAATCCAGATGTGCCACGTCACCCAGATACACCCGGAGCCCAGTGTATCCGGATGGCGTGGAGCGTCTGGATTGGTGTCCGGACACTACGGGAAAACACGCAAATACCGTCGGATTTTCCGGTGGAAAAATTATGAACGGTAGTAAGCGGTGCAGTTTCCGGCGGCTTTGTCCAACGTAAAGTTTGCGTCAAACTTTCCGGCGCAAAATACGCCGTAAAGTTACCGACGCATTTTCGGCCGGAACGTTCGACGCTATTGGGATGTCTGAACCATTTCCGTCGCACGTTACGGCGGAACTATTACGGCGTATGTTACCGGCGGAAATTGCGCCGGCGTATTTAAACTCAACGAAATATACCCGACAGATTAGACGTCGGAAATTATACCGACGTCACTAATGTCATTACCGGCGGAACGTCCGCCGGTAAAAGCCCTATTTCGCGAACCCGAACCCCTCTGGCCGTCATTTGTTTCCTTACATTCTCTCACTTCGACTGCTTCGCCCGTCGCCCTCCGTCGCCGTTCGTCGCTCGCCGTGGTTAGACATCGCCGACGGTCACCGGACTTCGCCGTCGACGGTCACCGGACTTCGCCGAGCCTCCTTCCTAATCGCACGCATCCTCTCTCCTGCCTAGTCGCTCGCCGCCGAGGAGAACCGAAGGTTTGGTTTTTGTTTTCAATTTTTTTTGCTATTTCGGTTGGATTACATATAGGATTAGCCTTAAGTTCATATCTTTTTGCTATAGTCATGATTGTTATCACTAGACATTTGCTAGAGGATAGTTTGGTGCATGCTTTTTGTTGATGATATTGTTCTTGTTGATAAGACTAGAGAGGGATTTGAAGGTAAACTTGAATTATGAAAATCAACATTAGTCTATATCTTTTTGCTTTAGTCATGATTGTTAGCACTAGACATTTGCTAGAGGATGTACCTTGGTGCATGCTTTTTGTTGATGATATTGTTCTTGTTGATAAGACTAGAGAGGGATTTGAAGGTAAACTTGAATTATGGAAATCAACATTAGTCCATATCTTTTTGCTTTAGTCATGATTGTTAGCACTAGACATTAGCTAGAGGATGTACCTTGGTGCATGCTTTTTGTTGATGATATTGTTCTTGTTGATAAGACTAGAGAGAGAGTTGAAGGTAAACTTGGATTATGGAGATCAACATTAGTCTATTTTTTTTTATGTATTAGTCATGGTTGTTAGCACTAGATATTTGCTAGAGGATGTACCTTGGTGCATGCTTTTTGTTGATGGTATTGTTCTTGTTGATAAGACTAGAGGGAGTTGAAGGTAAAGTTGAATTATGGAGATCAACATTACTCCATATCTTTTTGCTTTAGTGGTTAGTAGACCGGCGCAACAATTGCGTCGCAAATAATCGTTGAATCTTGCTGGCGAAATTCCGGCGCTTAATCCGCCGGTAATTAACGTCGTATATGGCGACGGTAAATACCAGCGCAATAAGCGCCGGAAGTTTCACGTTTTTCACGTCGGCAAACAAACCGTTTAATGCGCCGGTAATGCGTCGGAAACAACGCCGGAACTGGTTCCGGCGCAAAATATGCGTCGGAACAAATTTATCGACGCACTCAAAACCGGCGGAGATATTTGCGCCGGAACATGCGCCGGAAAAGACCGGTACCGTCGGAATTTACATTTGTTCCGGCGGATTCCGTCCGCCGGTAATAACAGGTTTTCCTGTAGTGGGACAGTCCGGTCATCGGACGTAATAATTTGCCCTAAGATACATAAAAAAGTGATGGCTAATCCTAATATGAAAGCAAGAGTTGAATTTTTAATGTACTAATAGTAACCCTTCTCTCTCTCTCTCTCTCTCTCTCTCTCTCTCTCTCTCTCTCTCTCTCTCTCTCAAATCTGCCCTTGCAACCACCCACCAATATTTCAACTTGCTAAATGTTCATTGTGTATTGCAACATAAAACATCCCATTTGTACCACATTTGTCTCATTCAATCAGCAATAAGAGAATAAACAACTCACGAGTTGTAAAAGAAGCTCTGCCCGTTCTCTACATGAAAAAGTATAACAACCCTTAACTAAAAATGAAATGAGCACCTTTAATTCACAAATTAAACAATAAAAATGTTTCTCCATACTAAACTGAAAATATCAATATGTCCGTATAAGGAATTGGAATATTTTGTTTATTATTATTATTATTATTTTGAAACGGGGCTATCTACCCCTGTCAGCTCAGCTTGTGAGGCACTTGGCGACGTAACTAATCCCTCAGTTGACCTAGAAGAAGCACCCACTCCTACATAATCTCATGGCCCGTATTTATTGGGATCCCACTTTAGAGACGCTGCCGCTCGAGAGGAATCGAACACGGATTGGGGGCCGGGGTTCCTAACTGTACTTGCTCACCAACCAGCTAAGCATCGGTAGGTATTATAATTATTTTTTTCCATTAAAATTTGATGAATCCGTACCTTTGGAGAGGGAAATGTGCAAAAGGTCCATCAATTGGAATGGTTCCGCAGAGATCATTGTTAGAAACATCACTGTGAAATAACAGTTCATAAATTATTTCCAATATTTAAAAAAAATAGATATAAAGTATTAAATTAATCAAAATAGTTTCTTTCTTACAAGACAATGAGATTTGGAAGTGTGGTAAGCTCTTTTGGAATGGAACCAGTCAGTCTGTTATTATTTAATCTCCTTCAGATTGAGCAAAAAAAGGGCAAAATTTCATCAGATTTAACTGTAAAAAGCAATTAAAGAAGATTTAGAAAGTATAAAAATGGCTAATTTGCTTACAAAAACCGGAGTTTCTTCAGCTTGGCAAAGGATTTAGGGATCTCGCCCTCGAGTCTGTTTCCGAACAAATCCAAACTAACCAAGTTCTCTAAATTCCCCAACACGTCTGGAATCTTTCCATCAAAGTTGTTCCTGTAAAGCTCTCTGCAATTTCCCAGTACCAAAGTTTCAAATTTTCAAGGTAAAAAGCAGAATCAAACAAAAAAGATAAAATTTTGATCGGAAAAATCGCACTTACAGGTACCGGAGATGCTTGAGGCGGCCGAGCTCTGGACCCAGAGGGCCGGAGATGTTGGAATTTCCCAAGTCACTGCATTAAACCTCCAAAGATGAGATTTTTATGGCTTAGATAGAGCAGAAGAAGAAGAAGAAGAAGAAGAAGAGAAAGAACGGTACTTACAGTCGTATTACGCGATTTTGATTGTCGCAAGTGACATGGAACCAGGTGCAGGGGTTGACGAGAGTTGGGTCCCAGCTCTGTAGAACGTTGGTGGGATCGGAGAGATGGGTTCTGAAAGAGTGCAGCGCTTCCCCTGTTTGATGGCAAAGACAAGAGGATAAGAGAGAGAGAGAGAGAGAGAGAGAGAGAGAGAGAGAGAGAGAGAGAGAGAGAGAGAGAGAGAGAGAGAGAGGCGAATGGATTAATGAGTTTGGTTGCTGTAAAGAGAATACCTTCAGAGTTGGTGGCGAGGGAAGGAGATGTAACGGCGGCGATGAGGAGAAGGAGAGAGAGGAGAGGATGGAGAGCCATGAGAGAGAGAGAGTAGAAATTGGGAAGAAATGAGGTAAGGGTAGGAGCTTTAGAAGAAGAAGAAGAAGGTGGAGCTTAATTGATTACAGATTACCAGTCAAAAGAGGATTTTTGAGCGTCGGGTCATCAGTCAATACACTTAACAGTCAGAAGAGAAAAGAGAGATTTTGGGAAATGCACGCTATAGGCATGCCGCCAGGGTGGGTGGACTAGGCTTGGGGCAAGGCAGGAGGGTGGGCCCCATAAGATGCTAGGTAAGCCTAATAAATATTCATTATTAGAATTTAATATGTTTTAAAAAAAATCATTTCTCAATGAAATTATTTTTATTTTTTTTATTTCTCAATGAAACTTGATATATTATTTATATTACAATTTTTTTAAATTACACCATTAACTTTTTTTATTTTACAACAAAGCCCTACATAGGGTCGTAGTTGGGTACCCATTGGTTACTCATGGTTTACTCGGATGGGCTTCGCCCACCCATGGTGACTATCGAGATGTCGTACCCACCTATCCACCCACTTTCCATGCTTTTTGAACACAGTCTACCACGAACTGATGGCCTTGAGACTTGTTGCCCTTTGCTCTGATTGCAAACTTTCAAGCTGAATATCAGAATTTATCGTAGTTGCGACGTGGTTAAGTGATGCACACTACATGGTGAGGATTACAGTAATATAAGATAATACGCTGATTTGCAATGTAAGTCAATTTATCCATCGATGTTAAGTACCAACCCCTACTCACCCACAAGGTCATGGGCGTACCCATACCCACCCATACCGTGGGTACATGGGTGGGTGTGGGTATGAGTACCCAATGCAGGGCTCTATTTTACAATTCAATAAATTTATAATTGAAATAAAATCAATAACATAAAATATGAGTCCAAATCAAAAACATTGAATATGGTTGAAAATTTTGAGATATTAATTAAATAATTAAATAAAAAATGAACAAGAAGATAGCCTCTAAAATTTCAGCAAAAAATATAAATAATTTAAAATATAAAATATTCCTTATCAGCCAGTAATATCATGAAGGTGGTTTTACATAAATATCATTTTATTTCATGTTATTTATATATCTAATACTCAAAACATTAATATTACATGATTACCACCCATAGAACAAATATAGGCGCATGAAATAAAATATTAAAGTTTATAGGATTGTATAAATGATAAAAATGAATTATATGAATGATATATTTGATATTAGATTCAAATAAATCTACTCAAAGGCTACCAAAATATCATTTCCGCAGAGTTATAAAGATTTTAAAAGCACTTAATAAAAAGAAATATGAAAAAGATTTGAAAGCACTTTCATGCCAAAGTGATTGCCAAACAACCTCAATCAGGGATTGCGTTCACTCCTAAAACAAAACTGGATTTTATTTGAACTATAGTACAGTATATGAACATTACTACAGGAGAAAGAAAAAAAAAAAAAAAAAAGAATCAAATGGGGCTTATGAGAAAATCTTAAACAAGTTCTTAACATAGCTTCTCTAATGTAAAATTTTATAAAGTATTGATTCTGTTGATGCATCCACGAAGACCTCTTATTCAGTTTGATCTCTCAGCCACTTTGTTGCTACCCATTTTTCCCCTTTGATGACTGGGCAACTTCCATGAAGTGATGTCTGCATAAAGAAGGAAAGACCAAAATATAAGGGAACCAAAAAAAAAAAGACTGCTAGAAATCTGATAGGAAATACTTGAGTTCGCAAGTAACCCTACGGGTAATACTTGAGTTCACAAGCAAACCTTTTTCTAATTGGTGAAAACAGCGAGGATAATGCAAAATTTGGGCGAAATCAGCCCCAAAACAGTGAATTGCAGTAAGAGAAACAAAAACAAACAAACACGAGAACAAGATACAAATGATCCTCAATTCGAGAGGAGGATTGTCTCTCTCAAATCTCTAGACAAGAGAGCCTAGAGCCCAAACGCCAAGAAACCCTAATTTCCAATCAAACAAAACCTAATCCTCCCTAAACTTCCTTTCCCTCTTAATAAAAAAACTTACCTAAACTATTCTCCCTCCAAACCCTTAGCCGCCCCCTACTCTTTGAAATTCAAAACTATTTGACAAGTTGAGGGCCACCATGTGGCCGGCTAAACCCAAGAGAGGCAGACATGTTCCGCCTCCTATAGAACTGAACCGGCCCTTGGGCCGGCTGGGCCGGTTCAGGGTGAACCGGCGGTACATCAAAATCTCATGATTTCCGAGTCATAACTTTTAGCCGATGTCCCATAACTTATTTTGACATAAATGTTAGACTATGACTTCGTTTGTGACAGCTTTTTTACTGCTTCTTGAAGCAGCTTTCTAGTAAAAAAATTTAATTTTTATACTAAAAAGCTACTTCAAGAAGCAGTAAAAAGCACTCCCAAACGAAGCCTGTGTCATCAAGGGCACTTTTTTTGCTAGGGAACTAAGTGCCTAATCTAAGTCTGCTCTTCACCAGTCTATTTCCTAAAAAGACTGAATAGAAAAAATAATGTTAAAATTGCAATAGATGATTAGAAAATGAAAATAAGGTTGTGTTGAAGCACCATTCAAAATAGGAAAACTACATGCACACAAACATAAGAATATCCATGGGAGATGGCAAACTTGCTATAAATTTAGACAAAAAAAACCTTTGCTAGAATTACAAAATCGCTGTGGAGAAGGGATAGAACCTCTTTGTGACTGATTGTGGCAGTCCTGGCCTCCACCATGATCTCATTTCCTTCCCAACTTCCTCTAAATTTTGGGAAATTTGCCCCAAACTGGGTCTCCCAAACTTTAGGATAACCTGGAAACAAACTCCCAAAAATCTCCCCTTTCTCACAAAAGGGAGGGCATAAATAGACTATTCTCCCTCCTAACCTCTAGGGAACTAAATAACTAAACAACCCTTATAAAGAAAGGAAAAGAAAAACAGCCTTGTACTAATTACGAAAAGGACCCCGAAGGCTAAAAGCAACTTATCACTATGGCATTTTCCCCCAGTATGAGTAGAATCATCTTTGATGTTTGGTTCTCCTTGTTCATAATAAGGTGAAAGGCCATTAAAGGTGGTCAAAGTACTCATATTCCTCGAAAAATTAATGTGGTAGGCATTCTCACGGGATAGACTTGATGATCCAAAAATGGCTACAGGCATATCAAAGTAAAGATTTGATAGCATCGATCAGATCAACTTAAAAAAATTTGGCTCCAACAAATTCAGTTTTAGTACCCAGCAAGCATATCAAGGCATAAATTTAGTGCTTCATACAAATTAATCCAAGGGTCATCACAAGTCTGAAATACTAATGCACTAAATATCTCTGAAATTCATTACTGATAGTAAACACAATCTTATTATCCAAAATAATTTAGTAACTAGTTGTATACAATAGTTTGAAAAGAAATTAGATGTAGATCACATAGGGGAGATGGAAAGAGAGAAGAATCCAAGGAATTGATAGCAAGCTCATGAAATAAGCTTATATCATATACATCGAAAATTAGATACACAGCTCAACTTGATCCGGTGGTTGGGAGCTTAGGCTATCAACTAAAGGTCTTGGGTTCGAGTCTTGTGTACGCGATGTGTGTATTAGTTTGCTTTAATTTACCTAAATGTCCCTATATATATATATATATATATATATATATATATATATATATATATATATATATATATATATATATAATACAGGAAACTTTTGGAATTTCCAATGTGTGGGTGGTAGAGTTCACTAGTTCCAATAAATTGCATAATTTTTGTTAGTATTTGATCCAATTTTAAGGTATAGTTGCTCTGCAAGACACCATACTAGTGTCAAGTTGCTTATGTCTATATATAATTCATAGGTAGATAGGCTAGAAAAAGAAGGTTGTACCTAAACAACAAATCAATACATATTTGTGACCTCTCTCCCTCTCTCCCTTCTTCTCTATGGGCTACTGTTCTTGTGGTTGATCGAGAAAGGAAGAGGTGTAGTAGAAGAAGGTGAATTCAAGATCTATCTTCCTTCAAAGATTTCACAATAATTTTAAATGATTACCTTCTCGCATTCAATTTCTTAAAAGTTTTTTTTTGGTGAAAGTCTTTCTTTATTTAAATGTGGCATGACATTATAACCAAGTTTAAACTCCACATACATTTTGTTTGCATCAATAGCATGCTTATATTTGTCATAGTTAGTAGCTAGCTTAATGAGAATATCCTCATGCAAATAAAATAAAATAATGAAAATACTACAAACCTTATGCTACATAAAACGTACATACAAAGAATTATATTTAATTCCAAAACGAAGATGATGAGATATGCTTATATGAATAAACTTTTTAAAGGAAATTAATTCAAACAATTTAAATATGAGTAATGATGAAATATACACCTTTAGAATTGACCTAAAATAGTAAAGTTATTAAATTTTAGGTTTGTTTTAAGGCATTCGTAACTAATGAATTTCCTGAAATATTGGCGTGCTCTAACTCTATTCCTTTTGCATGCCACTAAACCAATATCAAAGATAAAATTAACATTAGTTAAATCATCCATCACAAGAATAATATTATCTGGGAAGTCATTATAAGTCATATTTCATATTGCTCATCGATTCGTCAATTTCACATCGACATGTAGGAAATCATGTTTATATATGATATCATGCTTAGTTGTGTTATATCCTAATGCAACTAAAATTTCATGTTCATGAACATGATCAACTTGTAGGTCACATATCATTTACAATAAATTTAAAAATAAATTCATATTGTAACTGTAAATTATATTCTGCGTCTAATACATTCTCAAAAGAATATTCATAAACTGTCATCTCGTCAATTATTCAACTTCAACCATTCATAATTCTTTCATTAGTATATTTTTCATAGGTTTTAGATGAGAGGTTACTAAGTTTTCCTTAGGAAACAACAAAGGTGCTATAGGAGTAATATAATGATCGAAACATGCCTCAATATTTAAAAAAGAAGATAGAATCTCAAATATTATTTTTATTGAATTGTAGCTTAATGCATCCCTAAACTCTCACCTAAAACCTTTAACAAACAAGAATGATAACAAAATAGCTTACAAGATATGTAAACCTTACATAATATTAAAATATGTAAAAAACATTTTGCTTAAAATCCTGAATCAAATTATGCAATTCATCCCGATAAACATTAGATACTATGTTAACATTTCTCTGTAAGCTTGTGTTTCATGCCAACTCATGCTGATTTTATTTCACCTTAAAGACTTCGCCAAAATAATTAAGTATGTCCACTAATTTTGTTTTAACAATTTCAACTTTTATGGAATCAAATACAACAACAACATCAAGCCTTTATCCCATAATCATGATGACAGTTATCAAATAAATGAGAATATTTTTAAAATATATATTTTAAATTATTGATACAACAGCAATATCAATTTTATCCCACTACAAGAAGTTGGCTATATGACCCATTTTTCTCCATTGTGTCCTATTAAGAGTCAAATTCCTATTTAAATCTAATAAAAGAAAATTGTTTTTAATACTTTCTAATTAAGACTTTTTAGGACTATCTCTACCTTTCTTAAATATGCCAAATATAATACATTTACTCTCCTAACCGGGTCATCAAAAGGCCGACATTTTATGTGACTAAATCATCTAAGATGACTCTCTCTAATCTTATTTTCCACTGGTGCTACTCCAATATTGTCATAAATATACTCGTTTCAAATTATCTCTAAGTATAAGCCACTCATCCACATAAGCATCCTCATCTTTGTAGCACTTGATTTAAGTTTTTGCTTCTCTTTTAATGGCCAAAATTTTGCGCCACAAAGCATTGCAGGTCTCCCCACCAAATTATTGATCCATCACAAATATATTTTGAAATTACACCTTTCATCTAGCATGTGAATATAACTTGACACATGATGACAGTTATGTTGGTGTAGGTTACAACCATAATCCATCTAATTTCATTTAAATCGTATCATTAATTAAGTATTTTTATCAATCCAATTAATATTTGTTGCATTTGATTGGCATGCCGATGCACCGCAACAACTAGAATGATGTGATGTACGCAAATGATAATTTAACAATAGAGATCAACAAGAAATTTGAACCACACAAAATCAACAAGAAATTGTAATTTAATCACCACAATTAATATTCAAGTTGTCATATTTGAATAAAATCAAAAGCGCTAGCAAGTCAATGATATGCTATAGAGGAAACTAGAACAAAGAAAGAAGTTACCAATACAAGGAAAGGACTTCCCCAAGAATTAAGCAATCACACTTTTAGCAATCACACTTGAAGGAATTACAAGTTCCTCTTGGACACATAAGATAAAAAATGCGAAGAAAAAATTTAACCAATTTAAAACCTTTAATTACACGCCTTGAATGCGGTATATAATGCCTTCTCATCTCTAGATTAATAGAAATATTTTGGCACCAATTGGATCCAATTTGATTTCAAATAATCATGAAATTCATATTTAAACATTATCTAACAATCAGGAAATGAGCTTTTCCCATGAATGGAAGTTGGACCCACAAATTAATGAAATAGAAATCTACAAGATGCCACCAAGCAAAATTTTACAATCTTCCCAAGAAATTGAACAGAACCCGCACGTCAGAGATACAAAATCAGACATTATAACAATAACTGCAAAAAAGGACTTCACAGGATCGTAACAATAATAAACAGGAAAGCAAGATCAATTATGTGGCAACAAAACTACAGTTCTGAGAATAGACTCTACACTCCCGCGTCACTTTCTCTCGTCAACCCAACCTATTAATAGTAAGAATATGTGATAAGCGAATATGGCAATGCCGAGGAATGATCATGTAACTAAATTGTGAAATAGTGAATCATTCAAGAGGAAGATTATTGTATGAACTAGGTAGTAGGTACATAATATTTTACAATAAGGAATCTCCAGATTGCCCACAGCATGATAGATGTTTTGGTTCGTTAGCGTATGGAACTAATCAATAATAAGCAAAATTTCCACAATGACATCAAAGTCTGGGATCTTGATATGCCAAGGGGGGGCCACCTGGCCGGCCCAGACCAACCCAACCAAACCGGCCCAGGCCAACCCAGGCAAGCCTAGCCAAATCAGCCCTTTGGTTGGGCGGAACCAGGGGCAACAGAAGGGGGAGATTTCGGCCCCCTTGTGGGGCCCAAGGGAGCTATTATGCATTATGTAAGGAGGAGGAATCAAGAGGGGGTTATTTAGAAATGTTTCTTAATTATAGTTATGTTGTTTAGGAAGGTTTTAATTATTTAGAAAGATTTTCTAATTGTATTTATGCTGTTTAGAAAAATTTTAATTATTTAGAAAGATTTTCTAATTTTTCTTCTATCCATTTCACTGATTTTTTACTTTCAAGACACATCAGATCTCTGGAGGATAAATGTCGTACCAAGAGAAAAGAAAGCATTTGAAATTCAATATGCCTCTCACTCAACGTCAGCTGAGAAGAACATATATACTTCAGTAAAATAAAAGCCTAACGCAGCGAAATCTCTGGAGAATAAGATGTACCAATAGAAAAGAGCACATTTGACAGTCTATATGCTTCTTATTCAACGTCTGGTGAGTAGAACATATCAAACTTTACAAAAAAAACAAAAAACAAGCTAATGCAGCCAAAAGATTTAGCAAATAAGCCCTCCATGATGTATATATTCATTTAGAAAGAAGTAACGAAATTTATATTTGAATATATATATTTTTTATTAAAATGATTTTTTGTTAATTGTTAAGTACAACTAGATCAAAAGAAAAATAGTTTGAAGTTATACCAGATCAATTGTGCCGTTTGTAAATACAGAATAAAATAAAAGCCCATCTCCTCTGCTAGGCTTCACTGTCAAACCAATGCATTTGAAGTAATCATACTCAATATCCATATTAGAGCCATTCTGCAGATAAAGATTCCCCTACATGAATCGTGCTACATTGAAGACGATAATTAAAGAACAAATATATGTTTTTCACGCTTACCTCGTAAGGAAACATAGTTTCCCCTCCTTCCTCAACATCTGATAAATAAATTAAAAATGTAGCAATCTGACAACAAAAGTTAATTAAAATTACGAGGAAATACTGAAGAAGAGATATCAGTAGAGAAGATTAGTTACCAGATCCGAAAATTTTTTATCAGATTCGGCTAGAAACACAATCATAACTTACTATGGAACGTATGTACATTAGAATACAAAGTACAATAACCAAAAAAAAAAAGGTATCATATGACTTTTTTTACTAATATACTTGAACTGTGACACCAATGGGAGGTAAAAGAACCATTGACTAGGCCCTTACACAATTAGAAAACTACATGAACTCCATAATGATGTCTGAAAACATAGAAAGGAAAAAGAATTGCAAGATTTTTAAATAGTTGCTTCCCAATGGATGCTCGTGCAAGTATGAAGACTCTGCACCAAGAAATGAATATTTGGGCCATAGAAAACTGCTGTAAACTCTCAGATTTTAGCAGTTTCAGCACCACCGCTGTTTGCCGGAACCTTACAGGTTCACATTCCAAGGGCTGCCGCAATTGTCAAAACATGTTGAAATTTTTAAGCAAACCACTGTATTTCAGAGTTTGCTGGAATGATAATCTATTGGGATGGAGACGAACAAGAATTCCAAGAACTTAAGGAATTTGTGCTGGTATCAAGACACTGCTTAGTTCATTCTTCCAATGGACAAACTTGTTAGACCAGCCTCTAGTGGACCGGTCCAGCCGGCCACTAGGGGCTGCCGCAATTGTCAAAACATGCTGAATTTTTTAAGCAAACCACTGTATTTCAGAGTTTGCTGGAATGGTAATATATTGTGATGGAGATGAACAAGAATTCCAAGAACTTAAGGAATTTGTGCTTGTATCAAGACACTGCTTAGTTCATTCTTCCAATGGACAAACTTGTTAGACCAGCCCCTAGTGGACCGGTCCAGCCGGTCCATTCTAAGGGGCCGGTTTACATTTTACAGCAGGAGGGGCGGCAGCAAGAGGGAGAGAGAGAGAGAGATGGGGTTGGGTTCACTTGATTTCAAATTCAAATTTGGAGCCAAAGAAGGGGGCTGCAAGGGCTTTTAAGTCTTTTTGTCTTATTGTTTTAATTATATGCCTTAAGTATAGAAGGGAGATTAGGGTTAGGGTTATGTTTTGATTATTGTATTCTTGTGAGGGTTCTTCTTGATGTCTTGGGCTCTAGACTCATCTAGAGATTGGGAGACCATCTCCTCTCGAATTGATGATCAATTGTATCTTTGTTTTCGTTGTTTCCGTTAGTTCTCTCTTTTGCAATCCAATTATGTTTTGGAGAGTTTTTCAGTAGATTTTATGTGATTATATTGCTGTTTTCCCCTATTCTTGTTAGGGTTTACTTGAAATATTCAAGTATTTTCTATCAAATCCCTGAGGAAAACCCACCAGCTGCTGTTAAGTTTCTTTGTATGACTGGGAAATGCAAGAAAGAAACAGGAAGACAAAACTGTCCACCAGCTGCTGATCGGGTGGATTTCTGCTATAGGAAATAGATGGCTGTTTTCCAGAACAGCTGCAGGAGAAATCAAGAAGCTCCTGTAACTGATTGTGGTGGAGTCACTGGACTCCACTACAATCTCCAATCTCTAGATGTAAGTACCTATTACTTACAATCTCCAATCGATTGTGGTGAAGCCAACCTTATATTGGGCTCCATCCATAATACTTACTTTGTAGTTGTTGTCATTAGATTTATAATCAATATAAGCACCTATTTTATACATATTATTTTTAAGAATCACCATAATCCTAGTGCAAAACATTTCATTTCATTCAAATATCTTCTTCTTATTCTCCAACAAAATATTATGTTTTTTTCCATTACAATAACTTTAATACTTTCCAGCATTGACACAATAGGAAATTTTTAGCATCAAGAATGAATAAATTAAAATATCATATACGTTATTGAGTAAAAATCTCATTTAGATAATAAAGTTAAAAAATGATCTCAACCATTCACTTGGAGTCTTCTGACTTAACCATAAAAATATTATTACATCAAATTTTCTAATTCATTCAATTTGAAAATGAATTGATTAATCGTTGTCCTACATTTTTTTTTATCATTCTTCACATTTAATTATTTTTCTCATCAAATTGTCTAATTTTTAACTGTTGCTTGAAAATCTTACCACTAAAAAAAAACACAAATTTCAAAATTGTGATCAGATGAGTCTATTCTAGGATTGAAAGTCGATCATTTTGAGCCTTCATAAGGAGTTAATGAACCATTTTGATTCTTTTCTTCTTGAAAATTATATTTACTGAATAATTTAATTAAAAAAATCCAAAACTAGCCCTAATTTTAAAATTGCTGGTATTTTTATTCTAATTCATTCTCTGGTTCTTTTTGTGAGTTTCTCAAATATCAAAAACTTTGAAAGGTGCTTATATGCTAGCAGTTACCTTTTATCCATTCAATTAAGCTTTCTTAAGTCATATATGCTCACTATGCAAGTAACTAAGTTCTCATGAAGAAGTGGTGGTCATATCCTATTGGGTCAAAGCTTTCACTAGTATACTAAAGATTCGTTTGGGACGACTTTCTTACTGCTTCTTAAATCAACTTTTTAGTACAAAAATTTTAATTTTTATCCTAAAAAACTGCTTTAAGAACCAGCAAGAAAGCCATCCCAACGAAGCCTAAGCCCAGCTGAGCCCTCATCAATCCATCCCCAGTAAGAGGGCCATGAAACAAACGCTGTTGAAAGGATATTGCAATTCATAAACAGAAGGTCAAATGACTCAAATCCTAGATTTTTTTTTCAAGCAAATATTTTCTGAAGCAAGCCAAGCAAACTCATTGCAAAATGAGCAATTTCAAGTAATTAAAACTGCATTACTTCAGATAATAGGAGATTAAAATTGCAGTTAATTTTGTACCCTTTGGCTTTTCTGAGGGCCATATTCAGCTGGGCTGAATGCATCATAATGAGAAGCATACCTCTGCCCAATCTGGTAACGGAGAATGTAGAAGTCCTGCAACATGAAGATATTCCTTGATAATCTTCCAAACTTTCCAAGTAACAGGAAACATGAGCATGCCAAAACTCAAAAGAGAAAGTAAATTCAAAAACAGATTCGTGCAGCATCAGACATGAAAGTGAAGCATAATTTTCAAAAAAAAAATTTGAAGAAAGAGAACCATTCTGATGGAAATCCATTTTACACTTTCTGACTAATAAGATACAAACAGACAGAAAATAGCATATAGAGCAGAGAGGATGCAGCACTGAATCACTGATCATGCTAGAATTAGAAAAAATAAGTATTGACTGCAAAGAAAACATAGTGCAAGCTGATTTAAATTAAAAAAATCCTATGTCTATGTTGCTAATTTTAAGTCCTTCATGCTAGCACTCTTTCTTTATATTCAAAGTATGCTTATAAACACTAAGAAATTTAGTTATTCATTTGAAAATGAACAGGAACATAAATGAGATACGATAATGTGCTTTGGAATCATTTTTTGCTTCTTATTTTTCTAATTCATAAAAAGATAAAGCATGTTTTCCCAGCATTTAATCATCTTAAGTTGTTAGCTCAAAGAATGCAAAAAATACATAAATTTTTAGAAAAACATGAAAATTGTGAATGCAAATACCAAAACAGAAAAGCTACCGAATATGTTTTGTTACTAGTAACTCTCAACTTTTAAAACTAAAACAAGAAATAACAAAGAGAATGGAAAACAAAGTGCATCTTTAAGAATGATTGCAGCAGAGAATTAGAAAGCAAAAAAGAATATAAAATATTAAGTTATAAAATTCATTCAAGCTCATGTGCGTGCACAAACACTGCAAAGTGGGGGAACATACATAAGTAGAATCAAAAATCATTATAGAAATACTAAATATTACATGAAATAAAGCAAAGTTTCATCCAGCAAGTTTAGATTGAAATGCATAAACTACCTCTCCTTGACTTCTCGGAATCATCGTAACCCTTTCTATTTTCTCTTCAAGTTCGTTCAAAGTGCCAGATGAATCGTCTGACTTACTGATGAATGCACCGGTACTATCAGAAGAAACCAAAAAAAAAAACAGTTATCAAGGAAAATATTGAGTCGAAGATTTGGTCATTTCATAACTGATCGAAAGAATAATGCCCTCTGGTTAATGGAAATTTGATTCAGTAACAAAAGCTGAACCATTAAAGATATTAGCTTCCTTTAAGGCCCTGAATAACAGCTCATATAGAACTAGTGCTAACTAAGGCAATCTCATATAAAGGGCATGGAAATAATGAATAAACTAGACTTGATGATAGAAAAATCTTTAGGAAGAAACATGGTAGTCACGCATAAATTTTATTCTTTCTAATTTTATAACATATTCATCTCAGCATTCTCAGTTTTTTAACACTCAGCTTGATGGTCGGTGAATTCTTTGTTGCCAACACTCAAAAGCATAGAAAGAAACTGAAAATGATTACCATTTATAAAATCTTCCCTTCAAGCCTCTATGATATTTGTATGCCAAAGACACTTATCCATTTTATAGGGCTTACAACCAATGGTAATTATCTATATTTATTCACATCCACAAACATCTTAGACTGTGTTAATCTTTTTCTACTATTCCTAAGTCTTTAATCTTCTAAGTTTTTCATCTATTGTTCTTCACAAATTTCAATTATAATCCAGTTTTTAGACTAATGTGATGTAAAAATAGCATACACAAAGAACCTTATTTGAACATCTATTCTCGCCTATACAAATAAAGCATAGGATCAGTTTCTAGTAGCCCTCAATGAAAGCGCATATGGAAATAGTTACGGGGCTGCGGACAATAATGAAATAATTGGACATGATGATAGACAAATCTTTTGAGACAAATAATATAGCCTGGCATAATGATTTAATGATGAATAGTTCTTTCATATAAGAGCTACTGCTGTAAGATCAGGTGCATGAACATTAGCATGTCTTCCATGTTGCCATAACTTAATGTTTCAAATAAATGTTCCATGATAGTTTTAGGGAGATGTGAATCTAACAATAAACTAATTGATCAATCATGTGTCTGCGATTATTCTAAGTGGGGCTGTTCCCATTTCACTGCCTTATCCACTCCTGTGTGCTTTGTCTTTGACTCCTCGAGTTTATGACTATATTTCTCTCATCTATCCTTTGTCCTAGACATTATGAGCTCATCCATTATGCAATTGAGTATATCTTATTGGGTTATTAACATACTAAAAAAAGTTAGTGTAATGATCCATTAACACACCGACTTTATGTCTCCACTGACATTGACTTTCATGAGGCATCTCCCTACTACCTCATGCCTCATCCACAACCACATCTAACTAATACTTCTTGAACCACAAAAATGAGCAAACAACGGTAAATTTCAGCAAAATAACATAATTTTATTTTGCTAGAAAATCAAATAACAAGAAGCAAGATACAATTGATCCTATTTCAAGAGGATCTTCTCTCCCAAACCCTAGACGCTGCTAGGATCCCTAACAAAAGAAAGCTACAATACTCAAGACAAAGTTTTGCATAAGACTAAAATAATCCCTATCATGAACTTAAATAGGTTGCCTCCCTCCCTCCTAAATTAGCCACATTCCTAATATATCTCCCTCATTAATTTGAAATAATTCAATTAGGAAAGGATTTCTTAATTCAGCCCCCTTCCTAATATATCTCTCCTTAATTTGAAAATAATTCAATTAGAAAAGGATCTCATTAGGAAAGGTTTTTCTAATTGATTTCCTCTTAATATAATACATTAATTCCCTGATGGGGTCCACCCCCTTAACCACCTTTCTTGCCTTGTCCAGCCCTGCCATATCACTAACTTCCACCTACTATCTTGGTATCTACTCCCTCACTACAAGTTTAAAACTTGTAACCCTCCTCTACCTCCCTTTGATGCACCTCATGTCATCTTATCTATTATGACATTATACCAAACATTTCTCAATTGCTTACCAAAAAAATACATTACATGATACTACTCTTCTAATATAATCTTTTACATTCCTTTATCATTTATCATCTTTGTTGATTTGGTTTCTCTTATCTCTCTCTATCATGTCTATTCTCATGTCTTACCTTTTACAGTCTAATTAGAAACATGTGAGGGATGTTGAAATTGGGGTTCTTCTTGATCATCACATCTGGGACCTAGTAACCCCAACTCCTATCCGAGAAAAATATACTTCTTGACTTTGGGACCTCGTTACATAGGTTCATAGCATTGACTGCTTTGAGATTTTTTCTCTTCCTGATAGATTTAATTCTACTTGCCTCCTCTTTAAATTCATTAATCAATAATAGTTTTTACTCCAAATAGATTTTTTTATAAAGATTTTTCTCTATGGAGAACTATCTTAAGTTGATAAAGCAACCTCTGGAGTATTATCATATGAGAATAAAATCTATAAACTTTGAAAAGTAATATGACAGTTGAAAAAAAATCTGATAAACTCTACAAAGTCCTTGATGATATTGTTCTTCAAAGCAGCTCAACTAATCACTCTTTTATCTACCAATTATCTGCTTGTATAGTAATCCTCATTGCGTATATTGATGATTTCTTCTTTCTAGATAAGATGTTTCTGCTAAAGAAGAAATAAAATAATGTCTTCAAAAGTTTATTACTAAAAATTTGGGGTGCTCAAAATACTATTTTCATATTGAGTTTGCTCATAACAAGAATGTTTTCCACTCTTAAAGAAAATATGTCACAAATCTGCCTAAGAAAACTGAGCTTCTTGGGTGCAAACTTATTAAATCTCCCAGTGAATAATTTTTAGATATCAAATGACGATGAAATCTTTGACAATACGTCGCTCTATAAGTGTTTAGTTGGTAAAATTATCAATCTTATTGCCCCTTGACTAGATATTTCCTTTACAGACAATCTGGTTAGTATGCATATACAAAATCCAAAGAAAAAACATTAAGATGTTGACTTAAAAATTTTCAATTATACCTAGAAAATTTCAGAAGATCAACTGATTTTTTAGAAACACAATTATTTAAATATTGAATATATTCTAATGTTAATTATGATTGATCAATTGAAGATCGTAAGTTTATTTCAAGATTTTATTTTTATGGAAGGTAGCCTTCTTTGTTAAATTAGTAAAAAGTGTTCTCATCAAATTCAATGTTAGAGCTGAATACAAGGTTATGAAAAACTTTACCTACAAAATAATATGGGTCACAACTTTAATAAAAAAACTTGGCTTCATCATAACTTAGCCCATGATCCTTAATTGCCACAATTAATCAACAATCTACATTGTTAGCTACCCTATTTTCTTATGAGAGAATCAAGCATGTTGAAGTGGATAGTTAAATGTCCAATACAAAGCTTTCTTACGTAACAAAATTAAGAATACATCTCCAATACAAAGTACTTGATGAATCTATGTGGCTTATATGCAAGTAATACATTTGAGATGCTTGAGATTGATATATTTAAGATATTAAAGCAATAAGAGGTACAGTTCAAAACAACAAGCATTCTAATTAAGGAATACCTCCTGAATTGACAACAGATTTCACCTTGTTCTTATTCCTTTGGTATTATCAGCTGTTTCCCCATCACGTAAAGCCAAAGTCGATGGTGAAAGTTTTGACCTTGAATTTTTTATAATGCTAAGGCATTGCTCTAGTGTTGCAAACTTTGGAAAGTACGCTGCTCGAGGTCTCCAGCTCAAAATCTGCTTTTTTTTTTTAAACAAAAGGTAAAACAAGTTCACCAAAAAGCATAGGGAGATATGAATATCATGATCGGCATCATTTGAATTGCAGTAACGGGAAAAAATACTCGCATAAAGTACAATCACATTTCTAAAAGATGCATTTTTAAAGTGCAACCATGACTAAAACTGTGAGAAGCCAAAGATATAAGTATATAACACTTTCATGGTGATATGGAATAATCTTTACTTTCTATAATGTATGCTCATCATAAAATTCAATCCACGCGTGTGTTTTTCGACCATGCCTTAAAATAAAAAAGGTTGCAAAAATTTCATGATTGCCAGAAATAAAGGACCTGAAAAGGAATCCCTGATTCGGCTTCTCTGCTCACCCTGTAACGCGTTGCTGGCTCCACCGCACCGACGTCCACCTCGCTCAATTCCATCAAACTCACCCGACGCACACGACCAAATTTCAAAAAATCCTGTTTTATTTCGAACACATTAACTGTGAACTGACAAAGATTAACGGTCGAGCAACATAAATGGGGGCATGAGAAACGCCTAAAACCTGGGAGACAAGCATGGATCCGAAGAACCCGGCGAAGAAGAAGAGCAAGCAAGAGAAGAGAGCTAGAGGAAGCCCTAGCTTGGCCCTCTCTAGGTCCCTAAGCACCGGCCTTCCTTGGGCTCCTCTCATTGGCACAAATCAAAGAAGCGATATATCTCTCCTGTAGTTTGTGTCTGAATACGAATAAATGAGAGGCAAAAGAAAAAGAAAATCTTGAAGAAAGTCCAAATCGCGCCTTCTGAATCCGCGTTTCTGTGTGCGCGGCGGGACCAAGAGACGCCGTTGGTGCGCCTGATCGGTCACTCGGTGAGAAGTGAGAAGCGAGAATCGAGGAGCAGATTGCTGACACATGTGAGGCTACTGATACACGGCTAAAACGCCGGCAGTAAACCCTTCGCCGCCGCGCGCCGGTCGACTGCTCATCCGTTGAATTCCACCTAAGCCAATGTCCTTATCTGTCCATGGATCGGACTCAGATCCAAATCCGAGTCCCGCCAATATCTGATCAGATTTAATCGTATATATATTATATAATATATGGGCAAAGATATTAGAATTTTAATTTAATATTTTTTTAATTAAATACATTAAAATATGTGGTTTTTTTTTTTAAAAAAATTTAACAAAATTAAATTTTAAAGATTTCATGGGATGAATTCAAAGTCGTATGCGAAAAAAAAATCAATAACCTTAATAATTAATTTAATAGGTCAAAATAAGAATGCAAGATAAAAAAAAATCTAAATTTTGAAAATATCTTAGGGATAATTTGTTTTTCTAGAAAAAATATATAGTAATAAAATTAATACAATGTAAATGTTGATGGCCCCAACAGCCACAAATGATAAAATTAAGGAGAAGCTTTTTTTTTTTTTCCTTGTGGTTTGGGAGAAAGAAATAGAGGGGTTTGTCGAATGTGGTGGATCGTTGAAGATAATGATAGCTGACCAAATTGTTGATGGCAAATAGTTATTGCAGCAGTGGTCAGTCCAGTATCACTTTATACAAACTGCATATTTAGAATTCAGTTAAATCAAATGGTGAATTTCAAATTCACTCCCAAAATAATTTATATTTGAAATGTAACTGAATTTTCAAAACTCTTGCATTTGCTTTACACCCAAAACAAAGATATCCAAATAGTCTTTTAAGAAATAATTTATAGATATTTTAGTTGAGCCCCATAATTCAAAAAAATATTGCTTATCATCGAAGATCTTTGAAAAAAAAAATTTGAGAGAGGCTACCAAATGACCCATTGTTACTAGGGGGGTCATCATCAAAGAAGAAATCAAATTTGAAAAAGATAAAGACTGAGAAGATAGAGATGGGTTGTTAAGACTCTCAACTGAACAAAGCAACTACATAAGAAGTTTTTAATGTTGAGAAGGTAAAAGATAAGGGAATGAAAGTTCTCATGAAGGTTTCAAAAAAAAGATATTGTAGCTAAAAATAAAGCTTCCGATGCTTTGGTAGAAGAGAAAGTGACACAATTTGATGTCATGGTTCCATACATACAAGCTCATGTATATAATGAGTCTTGAAGTCAAGATAAAGATAAACAATGTAAAGCTTGATGAGTAGAGAAAGACTTAGATAACTATCGAGCTAAGACTTGTTAGGCTCGAAGTCTCCCAAAATTAATTAGCATGCCACAATTCACTTTGAAGAAAAACCCAAATAGCTTACACACAAATTAATCAAAGAATTCAAGAAGTTTAGGATGGAAGTATCCTATTGTGCAAGTTTTTAGAGATTTCCAAAGAGCAGTGTCATAATGGGGGTCAAATTCGCTTGTTCATCAAATAAAGATTACATTGCAAGCTTGCACTTTATCCTAAATTCCAATGTGTATTATGAATTTTTTGCCCCTGCTATGATGTGTTCAATGATTATGTTGTATGTCCAAGTCAGTCCATCAAAACATCAAAGAACTAGTAGCAATTAGATCAATAAGCTTTTCTCATAGCCCCTCTATATACATAGTCTACTAAGAGCTTGAAGAACCTCAAATATTACTATATATTTGCACTAAACAATGCCAATATGATTATTTTATACTATCATGTGTATATTAATAAAAATCACATTAAAATTGGAAAACTTATGGAACAACTTTATATATGCTATGAACTGTGAAGAAGTCCAACCAATTTTAGAGTAAGTTTTTTCATAATGTACAACATGAGTCATGTTTATTTTAAATGCTAAAGTCTTATTTAAATGATTTATCACCAAGTATTTTGCAAGCAATTTGCCTCTAACAGATATTACAGATTGATGCATCCTACTACCATCAATCAAGCTAATGCATCCTACTACCATCAATCAAGCTAAGAAACTCAGCACTTGTTCTCCTTGATCTTCGCAATGAAAGATTCAAATGAAACTCACAATTTCATAAAACAGTAGTAATAAAAAAATTCATGAGGTTGTGCTCGACAATTCAAGCTCAAAGAAAGCTTTCATGGCTCGTCTTTTCATGACCCTCCCATAAACCCCTCTAGCCATCCTCATCAACTTCTCCATTTCCTCCGTTTCAACTCCATGACCAAACCCGCTGCCATTCTTCATCCTTTTCAACAAAGTTCTCAGAACCCTTTCATCTCCTCCCACTGCATCAAAAATGCTACCAGCCACCGCAATCTCCTCTGTAATCCTCCTTTCCACTCTCCTCCTTTTCAACTTCTCCCACTCATTGCAATAACCCATCCAAAACGAAGCCCTTAGGTACCCCTTCTCCTTTCCATTTAAGCCCCACTTACTCACTTTATCTTCCACTCCGTCCATTCCATTTAGCTCTCCCAACTCCAACTCCTTCTCCTCTTCAAAACTGCATCTTTTGCAGCTACAGAGAAATCCCCATCTCTTCGCCATCTCCCTGCGCTCATGCAAAGGCCACAGGACATCGAAGTAAGCAAAGGTGATCTCTTCCCCTTCTTTCACATCCCTTGAGGCGTACAGAACCATACTGTCACCTACATGAAGCCGCCGAGCATTTGGGCAGCAGGAATGGTTCACAAACGACGGCAAAAACCAGAGCCCCACGCCGCAGCATCCCTTCTTCTTGCCCATTACCTTAGCTGATACCGATTCTTCAGTCAGGCAGTTCACGTCCAACACTTTGAGAATTCTCTCCACATCAAGCTCAAATCTTTTTGTATCCGCAGCGCATTCCGGCTTAAAAAGTTCGATTTTTGGGACTGTGAGATCGCTGCCTTCAACATCTCCTGTAGATAGTGTATAGAGCAGGGCGCGCGTTTTGTTGCATTTTTTCACGGCGTCAAGGATTTTATCGACGAAGTCCTTCCACATTACCAAGCGAGCAGTTTCACCACCAGCGGCTTTTGGCATAATGCCTCTTCCCAAGACGACAGCTTTCGTTATAACGAGCGGCGTACCGACCTCGATGTTCCTTGTGGCGAAAAGCCCTCTTCCGCCGCAGGCCTCCGACCGTCGTATCTCGACATTGCCGACGAACTCGGCGAGCTCGGGGCATGTGCCGTTGAATTCGTTAAGAACCCAATCAGAGAGATCGATAAAGCCCGTCTTAGACTGGGAATCGAGCTTCTGCGACCGTTTTAAGAGCTGGGAGATGGCACTGTCAGTTGAAGCAAGGGCCTTGGCACGATGGAAGTATTCAAAGGCCTGTGAGTAACAATGGAGATCAAGGAGGACCTTCCCCTTGCAAACGAGAGCCTTAAGATGGAAAGGATTAAGCTTAAGCGCATGGTCGCAGTCAATTAGCGCGGCGCTGAGGTCTCGTATCTTGGAGTAGCCTTCGGCGCGGTTGGAGAGCGCGGAGCAGAGAGTTTGCCGGAGCTTAGTGGAGTCGTCGTCGTCGTCGTTTGGTGAAGTATGGGGGAAATGACAGCGGGAGATGAAGCGAGAGTAGAGATTGATGTATTCGTTCCAGTCCTCTTTTAGAAGGAGCTCTGTTGCTGTTGATCTAATCTTAAGCATCTCTAACTCTGCTGCGGAGCCTTTCATGCTTTTCTCCTCTGCTTGGATCGATGGGATTTTGAATTTGGATGGAGGATAGTGGGTATTTTTTATTTTTTATTTTCTGAGGGTGTAATTGTTATATTTGGAGCGCGAAAGTTGGAAGTTCAAAAATGCGCAACGGCTAGTTCCGAATTTAAGTTTTATACGGAAACAGTTATTTCTCTCTTGATCATTTGATTATTTTTTATGCATCTAGTTTCCTTAATGAATTGAAATTTAGTTGTTTTAAGCTTGTTACATTCATCTCATTTAGACATTAAAATTTCATTTGGGGCAGCGTCTTTGCTGCTTCTTAAAACAATTTTTTCGTTCAAAAATTTTAATTATTGTACTAAAAAACTGTTTTAAGAAGCAGTCAAAAAATCATCCAAAGAATGACTTTCTTGCTGCTTCATAAAACAGTTTGAAAGTAATACCAAACAAAGCCTTATTTTGATTATAGGCATGCAAAGTATAAAAATGTTATTCTATTGGTTGGCAGTCTCTATCATTAATCAATTTGAGGCCCTTTTTATATTTAATGAATACTTACTCTTAGATTTATATATACAGATAATATTTTAATAAAAATGATTAATATTAAAAATCTCCTTCCAGCCTTTACCCAGCTACTATATGCCAAGCTATCTCTTCAACTTGGCCTTTCCATTACATTAAGAACATGGTTGGACTTTGAAAATTTTACAGTTATATAATTTAATTAATTATTGATAAAGATCAAAATCATGGATAACATATGTTCTCTTGATTTCAAATCCTCATATTTTTATGAATTATCATCTGTAATATATAATCTACATATTTACATCAAGAAAACAAATCAATTTATTATCATTGCTTTTTTTATGTTGGTGAGACATGCAATGCTTTATCGTGCAGAACATTGATCATTAAAAGAGAAGCATAAAATTAAAGTTAGTGTTGCAGAGATGAAGATGATCAGGTGGCCATGAATGGTTTTACAGTTAGAGATAAAATAAGAAACGAGTATATAGGCAAAGAGGTTGGAGTAGCTTTGGTGACAAAAAAGATTAGAAATTATCGTTTAGAAGGTTCGGTCATGTCAAACATTGGCCTTTCAATGACCATGTTAGAAGAATTGACATATTATATACTATATGTTAAGAAAAAGGTAGATGTAATTAAGCCTAAAAAGATTTAGTTAGAAAGTATTACAAATGACTTTTTTATTAGATTTGAATGAGAATTTGACTCTTAATATGACATGTTGGATAAAAAAGATTATTGCAGCCAATCCCATGTAGTGAGATAAATGTTGAAGGGAACACTCACACTAACTACTCTTGGAATATGAAAGAACACTCTCATTAACTATTCTTGGAATATGAAAGATCATTTTGACTTTTATAGCTTTCTTAAATCTTTCTTCTTCTTGAACCTTCCATGGCCAAAATTCTTCCATATCCTTGTCATCCTCAAATGCCGCCAATGATGCATGTCATGTCACCCCTTTGATTAGTAAAGCCAATGTACTTCTTAAACCTGAAATAAAACATAACATAAAATATATACAATATATAATATAAGCTAATATAAGACTCTCCTCATATATATGATTTGAGTCATAATCACCAAAGTAACAAAGATAACTTCCAACAATAATTCAAAATAATTTTTAATTTCAGTTACTAAACTCTATTTCTGTAATTGCATTTGTAAATAATCCTATTTTTCATGGTCACATCAAAAGCAATGATGCTATACAGTATAATTCATTTAACAATCGATTAGCAACCATTTATATCAAAATTTAACTACTTTTGATTCCGCGTCTTCGAAACAAATCGACTATCAAAGACTCAATCATTAATTTGAGAGGCTCTGATAATATCATTATATTGACGGCTTTATATAATTCCATCTCAACAATAGTCCCTCTCTTCATTATCTATATCTCCGCGGCCTTATCTAGTTCTCAACAAATCAAAATCATTGATTATATTCACTACAAATCAATATCTAAAATAAATCTTTATATATGTGAAAGGAAGGAAGAGAATATATATAAAATGGCTAAGCAATCATCAAATGTCTAAAAAAAAATGCCAGTGTTCCATTATGTGTCAAGCTTTGGGCTCTTTAAAGGGAGAGAAAGTTATTCTTGAAGGTTGATATGAACATCCAAAAGCATAAATACCTCTGGCTTAGAAGAAAATGGCCAAAATAATAATAGAAGAATAGAATGAGATTCAATACGGCCTATCTATGGTCAATTGCCGGCCGACCAACCAAAAGTTATTCACAGAGAAATTATTTAAACCATACAAAATATAAAGATAATTATGTTAAAGTTATTCATTTTTTAATTATTATTCCTTTTTTTTTAAATGTTAAAATTGAGAGAGAAAATGGGCATTTTGGAGTTTTGTATGATTTTCAATGCTATGCCATGATATCCATATTTTGTATTTTATTAAAAATTAGTATTGATATAAAAATGGTTTTTCATTAGTGTTATCTTTTTTAAAATAAATTATTAAGGGTCCTTTTGAAATATATGTAATGTTTTTGTAAATATGAACATGAAGTTGTTATAAGGAGAATAATTTTTTTATAAAATGGGTGTGAATTTAATATATATGTTCTTTTAAGAAAATGGAGCAATCATTTTCTTAGGCTTCATTTTGGACGGCTTTTTTACTGTTTCTTAAAGCAGCTTCTAGTATAAAAATTAAAAATTTTATGCTAGAATGTTTTTTTTAAGAAGCAGTAAGAAAGCAGTCCCAAACGAACCCTTAGGGTGACAACAATTACAATTTTGTTTACATACTACCTTTTTTAATGTTTTCTCGTTGCTTTACAAAAATTTATTAAAAGTTGATATTTGTAACAATAATAGTTAAGTCATTTTTCGTACAACGAACAACTTTACAACCAACTTTATAAAACGCGACAGTCTTCCCAAACAAACTCATAAAGCTACCACACATCATTAACTCTTACCGTAAAAATCGACTTTTCTGCCACGAAAGTTTTAAAAAGCAGTGAAAAATCAACAAGAAAGTAATAACCAAACGGAACAATGATTGCGATCTGAAAAGCAAAATAATAAAAAAATTGTCCATCAAAATACTTTATTTTTTATAATTTATTTTTGTTTATATTTTTTAGAATACTTTAAAAAATCGTTTCACACTATCTGATCTCTACTTGTGGAACAATTATTAGGTCAGGTGACCTGACCTGCTCTACCTTCGGACGTCAATAATATGTCGTCACGTGCTCTTACTATTTACCGCACGGCCCGACGACCTGACCCGGGATTGTTATGTTCGCGTATTGCTCGGTATTGCTCTAGGTATTGCTCGGTATTGCTCGATATTACTCGGTATTGCTAGGTATTGCTTGGCAATAATGAGAAATACGCTCTGTCAAGATCAATACCGAGCAATACTGAGATATACCAAGCAATACCGAGCAATACCAAAAAATACTCGGTATTGCTCGGTATTTCTTGGTATTGCTCGGTATTGGTCTTCACAGATTGGTATTTCTCGTTATTACTGAGCAAAATCGACCAATACCTAACAATACCGAGTGATACCTAGCAATACGCGAACATAGCAATTCCGGTTCCGTTCCGGGCCGGGCGATAAATACTGAGAACATATGACACTAATTTACTGACCTCCGAACGTAAAGCAACGTTAGGTGACCGGACCAAATAAAAATTCCTACTTGTGATGTCCTTTGGCTTTGGTACATTTCAAACTGCGGCGAGTATCTCACTATCTCTCAGACTCGTTCACTTGCAACGAAGTATCAACTATACTAACCTGATCAAGCCCTATCACCCAATAAAATAGTCCATTATTGATGAAAATTTTGACAATTTTTTCACAAACGGAGAAGCTTAAGCTGCGCCTGCGGCATAGCGAGACGCGACCGGCCGTTCTATAAATATGGAATTATAATTCATATCACTGATCATATGCAGCATAAGGTCCTCAGTAAAATGGGGAGGCAGCTTCCAAAACCAAAGGCATTGTTCGGGTAATATTATAATGACTATTTATTTTAATTATTTAAATTGCCTTTTTTATATTTGACTGATAATTTATAATTTAAAAACAGCCAAATATTTTATTTTTTAAATTATTTATTTGTTCATTATGATTTAAGATGTGATTATCTCTTATGTAGGTATTGAAATTCAGGGTGAAAATGTAATTTTTTCAAAAAAAACTCGGTACATGCGCTTTTTTGCCTAAAACCGAACCTTTTTTTGCGTACGTTCACTGGATAGAATAAAAATTCGCCCCAAACAGACTCATGGTCTTTGATTATTTTTTTTATTTTGTTGGATAAAATAAATTATTATATTTTTATATTGTAGATTAGGTTAGCTGACCATCCTTAGAGCAAAAAGATGCTGCCTTGCTACGACTGGTTGTAAGGTAAAGAGTTGGTGGCCAAACGAATATAGAGAAAGCTAATTATAGAAGGAAAGGAGAGCTAACCATTATATCAATGAAGCTTTTCGGGTTTTAAAATATAAAATGTTTTAATTGAAAAAAAAAAAAAAACTAAACTCTCATTGTAAGAGTCAGGTAAGTTATGGCTCACAATGTTTGGTTCATTTACGAATAACTATCATTAGTAGTAAGAGATAAATAATGGAGCTAGTTCGGGCTCATATGATAAAGATAAATGGCTCATGAGTCAAGTTCGATGAGCTAACAAGATAAGTTTGAGCCAATTCTGACTTGACTCGTTAGCTCGCGAGCTAGCTTATTTAAAACACAACTCCCCTTGGCCTATTGGTTGAGAGCTTAGGCTTCCAATTAAGAGGTCCAAGGTTCGAGTCCATGTGTATGCGTTGTGTGTGTGAGTTTGCCTTAAATGGCCTAAATGTCCCCAAAAAAAAAAAAAAATTATATATATATATATATATACTAACATTCTAAAGTTCAAGTACCAATTTATTAAAAATATAAAAAAGTTATATCGCATGCTGATCTTTATATTCTTATTTCTTTTTTACTTTCTCATTCTTTTTATCATTTTATTAAATTATTTATTTGAATTAATCATAATTGTTTTTTATTCTTAATTCATAATAACTTAGTCAACTTATGAGCTAATTCAAACTCGTAGAATAAATCTCGAGCCCAAATTCGAGCTCAATTAATCAATCAAGCTCAAGCTCAAGTCAAAGGTGACTCGACTTCGGCTCAACTCGATTACATTCATAATATCTATTGTATGTTGTTTTTGTAACAACCCAAACTCTTAACTATCAAGATATTATCTGTTTTGGCCTAAGAGGCTCACAGTTTTGTCTTGCTGGTGTAATTTCCCAGTATTACCCATCTCAAAATTGCTCTGAGATGAGCACGCTTAACTGCGGAGTTTTTTAAATGTAATTTCAACCATTACACTAAAAAGTGGCTCGATGTTTAAGAGTTGATTCTTTTATTTAAGGGATTTCACAATTACTCATATACAAGTTGAAATATTTGCATTTATAATATATAATTATATATGCACATTATAAATATTATATTTTTATTTATAGTGAGATGAAATATGGAAGAAGGGCAATACATAATGCAAATCATGAGCTAAGTGAGAAGAACACTAAAGGCAAAGGACAGAGAGCAGAAGAGCCTTCATGGATCCCCCATCCAAGGACTGGAATATACTATCCAGAAGGCAATGAAAGGGTGATGGAAGGAATTCCACAAGGTGCTGCTTCCTTTGGAAGGCCTTATTGGCTCAGAAATTCAGAAGGGGTTGATAAGCCAGTTTCTACAGACTTTGACAGTGACATATTTGACCACCCATTTCTTGATGTTTGAATGAATCATGACATCTATTAAAAGATATGATATATTAGATGTTAGATTATTGCTGATGTTTGCCTCTTGAATGGATTATTAATGTATCATGATGTATGTCTTAATTAGAATAATGAGGAACATCAATTGGTATTCAAGGATGACTCTCTCTCTCTCTCTCTCTCTCTCTCTCTCTCTCTCTCTCTCTCTCTCTCTCTCTCTCTCTCTCTCTCTCTCTCTCTCTCTCTTTTGATATAACCTCAAAATGTTATCTTGATATATCGGGCATGAATCTCCATGCAAAATCAAGTTGAAAACTTCTAAAATTAAATTTGGGACCATCCGAGCTCCAATTTTAGTAAACTTACAGTTGAACCGAACATCTCAAAAATATGAACTCAGCAACACCAAATTCAACTCAATCTGAGCTCAAATAGGTCCAAATCGAAGACCTGGAGCGCATTTTAAAAGTTCAAATCTTAAATTGGATGACCAAACGATTTTCAAACCTGGCATGCTTATAGTTGAATCGAGCGACTCGACGAGACAAATACAACGAGCCCAAGATCATCAAATTATGATATCATTAAGCCATTCAAATACCTAGTAAATGATCCACGATCAAGGGGATCAAAATCGACCATCCATTCAAACAACTCATAACTTGCCCTTGATCTCCCTCCTATTTACCAGTTATGCTACTCTAAGAAAATTATAAATATACCGTTCATTCTTCATAGAAGGGTACTCAAGTAAAGAAGAGAATAAATAGAATGAATATAGAGAAATTAGAGTTCTTTTATACCAGACTACTCCTCGATCGCCGTCGGACCACTAACCGTCGTCAAATTAACGTCAGACCTCTGCCTGGCCATGCCGTTTAACACCAAAATTTTGCCCAACCACCGACTAATGCCGGATTTCCTCTTGGCCAGTTAGAAGTCCACATCAGTCGGTGGCCAGGAGGAAATCAGTTGGTGGCCACCGACTGATGCCAGACTTCTACCTGACCACCTGCTGACGCCGGATTTCCTCACAGCCACCGACTGATGTCGAACTTCCACCCGGTCGCCAACTAACACCGTATTTCCGCCAGAACACCGAATGCGTTAAATTTTTATTTGATTTCAATTTGTCGCTAGATTTTAACATAACATATCGCTTTTGTAATATGATCGTCCTCAATTTCAAGGATGGATCAGTCACTTGAAATCTATTCAAACATTACTTGAATCATTTCAACTGGCCGTGGCCCTATGATTTTTCTCTTCAGGATTTTCCACGTAAAAAATTATGGTATTTTTTTTCTTCTGATTGTGTATTGAATACTCGTGTGATGTTAAGACGGGTTTTTTGTACTTTACCGCTGCGAATACTTAGCCCACAACAAGTTTGTTTAAATTGTTTGATTCATTTATTTGAGTAAAAAATGCCTATTTTTCAATTGCACTTTTTACCCAATTCCATTATTTGCTCGATGTAGATCCTCCATTGTATTCTAGGAATAATCACTCTTTTCTGTGCTTAATGTTGTAGCATGCCTTAACCATTTAGAGGACGGTCATACAACTCGAAGATTCCCAAAACCCGTTAACAACTCCCTTTATAGATCTCTATCGCTTTCAAGAATAATAACTATTTGTCAAAAATGTTGTTCGCTCGATGGCTACCACGTGGAATCATGCCATGTCTAGTAGAACATGTTATACCATGCCCCACCTCTTTCGTACCATTGATGGTTCAGTACTTACTCATCCAATGGACCAGATGCTAATAAATACACCCAGATCCAAATATTTTTTTGGGGGGAAAATTGAGGGCTTAGCCCATTCCATTATATTAAAAAGGTGTACAAGTAAGGTAAAATGAACCCAAAAAAGAATCGAAAAAAGAAAGGCAAGGAAGCTATAAAACAAAAAAAAAGCAATAAATAAAAAAGACATGTCAGGGAGGACTCTGAAAATAATATAATCAGAAATCAGGATAGACATTTCCCTGGTTGCCTGGAGACCATCCAAAGGAAGCGGCGCGCAGGCTTCATCATTGTCCAAACCGCTAAAATTGTGAATGCCAAAAAATTACATGCTATTTCCACCAACCGGCAACAGGCCAAAGGATTCCAGATGAGAAATGCCCCCTCCATGCCAAAAAAAGCACCCAACAAAACAGTGAAGGAAACATATTCAATCCAAACAGCCAAAAACCACAAAATTAACCAGCATGCATACATCAACAGACAACAAAACAATAAGAGAAAGGCCCCCTCCAGGCCATAAAAAAAGCACACAACAAAACAGTTGAGGCAACACATCCAATCCAAACGACCAGAGCTAACCAGAAAGCTTACAGAAAAGCCTATCTTTCACCCACCCACCTTTCTTCCAGCCAGAGATTTTGAAATTAAGAACTCTCAGAATGTTTTTGGAAATAGAAACCGCACAAACAACCACATTACTAAAACGCCTGCTATTTATCTCAATCCACAGATGATACACGATGGCATCAAGGGATAATAAAATATCACTTTTCAAATTGCGGTTAACCACCATATTCCCAACAAAGTTGAAAGCTTGTGAAATATTTGGCCTTAGATAGAAACTCAAAAAAGTCGGAATGATTCTAGTCAACACCGAGAAGGAATAGTCACATTCAAACAATAAGTGGGTCATAGTTTTTGTATGGGCACGACAAAGGATGCAACAAGAATCATGAATGTGAATGTTCCTTTTGAGAAGTTCATCAACAGTTTTAAGGCCCCCCCCCATGAACGCCATCCAAGAGTAAACAGAGAACCTAGGTGAATGTTTACGATGCCAAATCAATGCATGAGAATGAAAATTATCATCCTCGGCAAAATACTCCAAATAAAATTTTTTGAAGTTAGGTTTTTCTAATTTATTCCAACGTATGTTTGAGCTGGTCGGAGAAATAGAAGTCTCCAAAATGAGATCTCTCAGAGTAGGACAAATAGAAGCAGGAAGTGTCCAACCTGAGGAATTGATCCACTTAGCAAGCCTCGCATTAAGGCAACAGATAGAAACAAAACTACCAGTAAGAGAATCCCCCAAGCCAATGATCCCATAAAATAGCAGCCTTGCTATTCAGATGAATAGGAAAAGAGAAATTAAGGTTAGCATTCCTAGCCATGCAAGATAAACTCTTCCAGAAAGAGGAAGTATTGAAAAGATTATGTTTCCAAGGGGATATGTATCTTATGTTCATCCAATCAGTAAGAGGGTAAGAAGTATTATGCCATCTACAAATAACCCCACAATTATAAGCAAAAATGAGAACTGGAAAAGAAGTAATGCTAAGGTCGCATTTGGATACAAGTTTGCACGTATTAGCCCAAGAGATAAGATGCAAGTGCCTTGATGAGACCCACCATAAAAGAGAAACTTAGCACAGAGCTTTCCTATAACTTTGATAATGGTTTTTGGAATATAACTCCCTCGGATCCAATAGGCAATCATATTGGTAATAGTATACTTGATTAATTGCATTCTACCAGCAAAAGAGAGCAAATTTGCTTTCCAACCAGATAGCATACTAGTGATTTTATTAACAAGAGGGCTAAATTCAGTGACTTTGATTCTCCCCAAAGAAATGGGCAAGCCAAGATAAATAAAAGTTCTGAAGATGTTGGGAATATCAAGTGAGCGACAAATTTCAGCTAAAGTCGGAGAGTTGTGATGTGTAATGATAATACTCTTATTTAAATTTAGATGCAGTCCCGAGTTGTTAGATAAGGTATTTAAAAGTCCAGCAAGCCGATTAGCATTAGAAGCATCCGCCTTTCCAAAAATAGTAAATCGTTAGCATACGATATATAGGAGACTCTAAAGTTCTCATAATTGAAACCCTCAAAAGATTCAAGGCTGGGTGTAGAGTCAATGAGACAAGAGAATGCATCCATGAAGATATAGAATAAATAAGGGCTTAAGGGGCAGTCTTGCCTAATACCAGAAGAAGAAGAGAAGAACCCCTCCAATGTCCCATTGACATTAACAAGAAAGTTGACATCATTAACACAAGTATTGATCCAACGGATGAATAGAGAGGGAAAGCCTTTGTGAGCCAGTCTTTCAAAGAGAAACCTTCTAGAAACCATGTCGAAGGATTTCCTAATATCAAGCTTCACACATAAATACTTGTTTTTGCACTTTTTTTCCAATAGCTTAAAATTTCCCTGCCATGATAGTATTATCAGTGGAATATCTTTTGCAATAAAAGCAGCTTGGCTCTGGTGAATAATAGTAGGCATGATGAGCTTCATGCGGCTAGCGATGATCTTAGTAATGATTTTGTTAAAGAGACTGCAAAGCGCAATGAGTCTAAAATCATGAATACTCTTCACATGAGTCTTTTTGGGAATAAGAGAGATGCAGTGGCTTTCACACTTTTGGGAAGATAACACTTGGTAAAAAAAACTTTTAACAACATTACAAATAGAGATGCCAGTGATGCTCCAAGTCTTCTTGTAGAACTCAAAATCACTGGGTCCAAATATTGAAGGGGATATGGACTCTATCTTGTAAAGATATCTGCCAAATTACAAATCGAGTTCTTTTAGAGATAGGAGTTATTTGCAATTTTGTCATTTTACTTGGTGGAATCACCTTCCATTTTCATAAAAAACTATTCTTAGGTTAACAAGTCAAGCTACTTGAATATACATTGTTGCATCCTAGAATATTTATGGCTGTAGAGATATGTACAGTTTAGCGTCTTAACTTTGTACGAAGATCTATCACACAAACAGATAAAAGAGTATAGTGTAATACTCATAAGAAACACTAAGATTTTTACTAGGGAAATCCTAAAAAGGGAAAAAAATCATGGGGCCTATCACAGTGTGAATGCCACTAGTATTAATGGTTGATTACACATAATATCTCTCATTAAAGGAGGGCGTTGGCTCAATGTAGCAAATACATATTGTATAAACCATATTATATGGCATTATTTCTGAATAAAATGTTGGAATATTTATTTTGTCAGTTGGGCCATAGTAGGTGGAAGACAATGTTTGGAAGGAATGAAATTGGCGGGCGATGACAGTAATAAGGACCATAGTTGGCTGGCGATGGTGGTTGGAAGGACTGAAGTCGGTTGACGATGGTGGTCAGAAGGACCGTAGTCGAGGAAAAGGTTGTCAGAAAGATCGTAATCGTAGAGACGATGGTCGAAAGGACTATAGTTTGTGGGCAACTATGGTCGGAAGGATTGTAGTCGGGGCAACGATGATCAAAAGGACCATAATTAGCAAGCGATTATGGTTGAAAAGATCGTAGTCGGCGAGCACAGGCCATGGTGGTCGGCAGAACCATAGTCGGACGATGTCAACTCATGCCTTAACTCAATGTCAAGGAGAAAACAATATGTTAAAGATATTCCAAACTTCAAAAGATTGGTCCACTTGATGTAGATTAAGTGATAGAGAATGTTCCATTAATGTCTGACGATGGCTTGAGATTCAATATTAATTAGTCGTTTGACAGATGTTTGGAAATGTTGTGTTGTTGGGAAAAGATCTAACACCAACAAATGAATAGCCGAAATTCTGACGACGGTCGGTTGTCAGAGTTCGGCAACAGTTGGTGGTAAGGAAGATATCTAGCTGGTGGTGCATGTTTGAGAAGGCAAGAAATATCATTTGTTTTTCTTCTATTCCTCATCCTTCCTTTGTAAAGAATGATGGGTTTATTTATAGTTTTTTTAGAGTATCATGGATAGTAAATATGAAGAGTATTAAGGGCATGTTTGTAGTGTTTTAATGGACGACCAAACTCCCTCGATCATGGTTCATTTATCAAGCATTTGAGTATCTTAAGGATGTTAGAATTAGACGATCTTGACTTGTTGGATTTGTGTCGTTGAGCCGCTCGATTTGATTATAATCATGTCACATTTGAATATTAATAGGTCATCCAATGATGTAATTGTCTAAGCAATCCTCAATAACTATGAGGTCCTACATATCCTTATTGATATGGAAAATCTAAGCAATCATCAATGATTTTAAAGCTTCGTTTGGGATGACTTTCTTACTGCTTCTTAAAATAACTGTCTAGTACAAAAATCTTAATATTTGTACTAAAAAAATTACTTTAAGAATCAATAAGAAAGCCGTCCCTAATAAAGCCTAAGATAGATGATGAATACCCAAAAAAAAATTAAATCATACCCAAAGGATTTGTGCCCTCTAAATAGCAACTACACCTTTGTGGATTCAATAATCAAATTTATGCCTCCCTAGTTATTATTATTAGACATAATGCCATGGAATTTGACCAATAATAATAGTAATAATTATTATTATTATAAGAAAATAGAATTCAACAATAAACTTTTATCATATTTGTGTGTGAGATTGTCTAAGATACCGTTAAACTAATGAAACAAAAAATTTCATTTAAATTTAAGAAACAAGTTTTCAAATTTAGGTTTCGTTTGGCATAGCTTTCTTATTGCTTTTTAAAGCTATTTTCTAGTATAAAAATTTAGTTTTTAAAACAAATTATGCTAAAAAAACTACTTAATTTTTTTTTTAAAAAGCGCAATTAAAGTCTAAGTTTAAGGCTTCGTTTGGGACGGCTTTTTTATTGCTTTCTAAAACGGAGTTTTAGTACAATTTTTTTTTTTTGTACTAAAACTCCGTTTTAGAAAGCAATAAAAAAGCCGTCCCAAACGAAGCCTAAATGAAGTATAATACAAAAGTTGAATTATTCCCAATTCCATTTCTTTGGTTTCTACCATGATTTTAGTGTGCAATGGAAACTAACCTTTTCAATCAATATACACAATCAATATCAAGTCTAAGTTTTAATTCCAGCAAATGCTTAGCTTCTTTTTTTTTTTTAATAAAATTGTTTTTAAAAGACAAAGTCCAATTATTTTTTTTAAACCAATTTTTATTTTATTATGAACGATTACTAGTACTATGAACATAGTTTAGATTAATTTAAATTAGAGTTTTTGTTTATTGGGCTGTACTCATACAAATGCAAGCTGCAATGCAGGTAATAGCTCATTAACTTCCAAATTACTTGGATTATTCAAGTTTTAATTTTAGATTTATGGACTAATCATATATTCTTTGGATAATGAGGTCATTAAATGGTAATCATTGTGCAGTGAATATATCCAAGTGATTCTCTCTATTTTGGCAGTTTTTTTTTTATTCACTGAAATCAGAATAGTTTATATATATATATATATTTATTGATGAATGATAGTTTTTTTTTTTGTCATGAAGAATTAATTGTTTTTAATTATTGGGTAATTGGATTGTATATGAAAATTGGTCTCAAAACGTCAAAAAATAATCATGGGGACTAAAAAATGTCAAAATAAGTTTGTTGAGGTCCTAAAATTGGGCTATGATTAGGCGTGTCAAAAGGCTGTCAATTTCCGCCGAAGATGTTGATGTTCACGTTCACTTGCCTTGCCCGCATGAGGTGTATATAAGAGCACGCATATCTACAATGTTTGGTATAATGGATAAGGGTGTCAATTTGGGTTAACGAGTTGGGTTCGGGTCGAATCCGACTGGACTCGGCCATAAGCGGTTGGACAATAACCAGCTCGGGTGAGGTAGCATGGAGAAGAGCGGAGGCGCGGAGTTGCCGAAGTCGGAAAAGACGAGCTGGTGAGGCTCTCACGGCTCACGAGATGGCGAGAGCCGCTGCAGTCTGCATAGGCCGACACCACTGGACCTGGACGCAATACATGACGACGAATGGTTGATTGACGCGAGGACATAACGCGATGGTGGACGGCCAATGCGACTTGACGTGATGTCAATTCACATTTCCGAGTCAAATGGGTGGTGGGTTGTGATCAAGCGAGTTGTTGTATTATAAAAAGTTATCATTCAAAATTGGATGAATTTGATTGACTTTAAAATAAAATAAAATGATTTATACTATCTTTATTTTTCTTTACTTTATTTTATTTTATATTTCAACCAAATACCAAAATTTTTATAACTCTTATATGTAAAATACTTTAGACAACTTTGGATTTCAATGAAATAACACTTAAAAGTCTTTCCATTATTTTTTTTACGTTTTAATTTAAAAGAAAATTTGCGACGCCAATTTTAATTCCCGGTTCAAAGCCTCAAACACGCTATTCACGCGTGTGGCCTAAGCAATACGTGCGGGGCCCAACGTCACATCTCCCAACCACAACAAACACCAAACGGGTTCTATGTACCGCCACGTGCGGTCTTGTTGGGTGGAATCAGCTAATACTCATCTTTTTCTTCTTCTTCTTGCTGTCGACGGCCCGACCCGGCTCGACTCGGCCCGAAACCCCTCCTTTTTACCGATGCCGATCCTACGGCTGAAAGGGGCGGTCTTCACTGACAGGCTCTATCCCTTTTACCTGCCGTGACGCGTCGTCAAGTAGAAGCTTCCCGACTCCGACGGCGCTCCGACGTCAGCTTTAATATTAAGAGCCGAGAGACGGATAGAAGAGAAATTTTGCTCGAGAGGGAGGTTTCATCATCGCTCGAGTCTACGATCCAGCTTCCGACAAGTTCTGGATATCAGGTTGTACGTTATTGTAGTTAATTAGGGTTCTCGATGGCCACAGCGTTCGATCGATGGGAGAAGGATCCCTTCTTCTATGCCGCCGAGGAAGTGCAGGAATCTACCGACAGGTATTGAATTGTCTATCGTCGTTTCTTTATTTCTTTCCTGCTGGCTCTTTTCTTGAATTTTTTTTCTTTTTTATGCAGGATGGAATCAGCGTATCGTCGATGGATGCACGAAAAGGGCGTTGCGGTAGCGTCCGGAGGAAATTGGGGTGATTTCGTTGTTGAGCTGCGGCGGGAGGTCCATACAGCCCTAGGGACGGCGAAATGGCAGGTAGTTCCAGATCGTTGTTTTGTTCTTCTATTATTGTTTATAGAGCGATGTGAGGAATTTTTTATTTATCGGGAGAAAATTTGTAGCTGGAGGAGTTGGAAAAGGCGGTCAGATACAGCGATCATGCTCTTGCGTCTGGCGAAGCCACTGTCACTCGGCACAGCGATTTTGTTGCGGCGATCCGGAGTAATATTTCGATGGTGGAGGAAGCCCTAAAGGAGTCGAATCTAGAGGAGGAGGGGGAGAGTGGTTTGGCGTGGGTACGGCTTGATGAAGGGGAAAGGGATGAGCTCGCTCTTTTCCTATCCGGTTCGCGTGCTGAAATGGAGGTGGTGTTACCGACACCTGCAGTTGGAGTCCATGAGGCCGGAAATAGGATGAATGAAGAAGCTTCTGTTTGCAAACCTTTCCATAACAACGAGTTGCCTTCATTGGAGACGATGGAGGCTAAATTGAAAGGTCACCGGAGGACAGCTAGTGCTTGTGCTGACTTAGGGGTGTGGAAGATTTCGGTATCTACTGAGGAATCTCCTCGGAAGTTATCAGATGAGCAGGCTAATCTTCCCCCTCCAAGGATACTCAGTCTGTCGGAGCTAAAAACTGTCGAATCAGCACCTAAGCCTAAGTGGTATAGAAATGGTTTTAGGAAGTGGAAGGCTGTTAGCCACGAGGATATGGAAGAGTCTATACCATTGCAGAATCATCAGCTAACTCGAGTAAGCAAATTTTCCTTGATCAAATTTGAATATATTTTACCCTGAGCAATGAATATATGCTGTGTTCTGATTTTCTTATTTGACTAGCTTTTTTCCCCCCTTCTCTTGTAATGATTTGCTTCAAGATTCTTTGCACTTTAATTGACCACCGTTTCCTTTTTTTCCTCCTGTAAAATTAAGGGCATGAATGCATGCTATGAGAAGAGCAAGAGCTGTCTTGGCGATTTTACTGATGATTCTACCAACAAGCAGCTATATGGTTGGTTTGGAGCTTTTCAAAGACAGATCCAGAGGTCTCAATATCAAATACAGTATGGTCGACCTATTCAGATGATTATTTGGACTGCTGTCACTGTAATGTTGATTGGTGAGTCTCTTTAGCCGTTTCTTGATTATACATACTAGCTAATCTCTCACTTACAACTTGAATCATTTTTTTTACTTGATTTTCTTGATTGCTAAGCCGAGATGGCCTTATTCTAAACTTCTGGCAAAGTGATTTGCGCTCTGCTTCTGGTTCTTTTTCTTGATTTGAGATTGTTAATGTAAAGTGAAACAGTTTTCCTATAAAATTCAATTTAAAGCAGATAACAACTAGTGCTGCCCAGCATGCATTAGGACATGATGACATTTGCTTGTTTAATGCAGATAAAATTCACTTGGAGTGCTTCAGAATTTAAGTGTTGTCAGAGCCCTTGTTAACACATAAATGAATCTGACTGAAACTTTCATAATTTGATTTGAAGCTTCATAGTGTAATTTAAATCTTAGAATTTTCTTATTTTATTGGTTGATTTTCATGCCCCATGAAAGTATAATTTTGTTTCAATAAAGGTGAAAACTAACTCAAAAGCCCACCATTCATATTTCCGTTGAAATAGAAACAAAAAATAGTACCTTTTAAAAATGTTTAAAAAACTGATAAAATGCCGTTCTGTTAATTGCAATGCCGTTCTGTTAATTGCACTGAATCTTTTTTCATCGAATTATGTATGGAGGGTTGAGTGTGGTAGTTCAAATGAGCTAATTCTTGCCTAAGATGATAAGTTCTTGTTGAAAAATAAGAACTGTAATAGGAGAGCCTAATTCTTCACGCATAATTTAAAACTTACTGGCAATATTATCCACTAGGATTGTAAATGATTCTCCAAGTGTTTTGGTTGATTGATGCCGTGCAAATTTTTCAGTTGAGTAGGATACCTCACTTTAAAGACCATTAGATTGACCATTACCCTTTTGGAAACCAACTCATTAAACAAGTCACTATGCTTGATGTGAGACAAACCCGTTCAGGAGTTACTTTAAAGAAATTAAAGAGAGCATATTTAACAAAATAATCCAAAATAAAATTATCACTTATAACAATGATTGATCCTAAGAATTCTTAGTTTTTAACTTGCTTAGGCAAAGAAGAGCAAAGTCGGTTAACCAAATAATTTAAGTAAATGCAAAGATCAATTGTAAAATTACGACGATAAACAAGAATTCGCGATTTAATAATGAGAACTTTCACCGTTGGAGCCCATACGCTCAACTAGTCTAGGCTTTAGTGGAAGAAGAGTCTCCACATTAGAACCGAGGTCACTCCGAGGAAGAAGGAGCCTAAGATCATTGTTCTTGGATAGGGGGCCAGAGTGGTGGAGGATGACGGTCGTCCAAGGATGATCCAACGTCCCTTTGATCTTTGCTCGTCGATCACATCCACTAAGGTGTAATGGATACGATCGATGTAGTCTTCAATGGTGTCGTCGAAATCGAAGCCCATGTCAAAGAAGGGTGATTGGAGGATGTCAACTTGATCTTGGTCGTCGTGCACAAATCCAAAGTTTCATTCGGGCTCCGCCATGCATCCTCGCCAAGGGTTGAATGAGTGAGTACTCAGGATGGGAGGGGGAGGAATCACAGTTTTGGAGGAGAGAGGGGGTGGGTGAGGTTATGAAGGGAAAAACTAAAATCTGAATTTTAGTTCAGATTTCCAAAAGTGAGGAGGGATTAATTTCAGTTTTCAAAATTTGAAATTGAAATTAACTTATGAGGAAAGGGATTAAGGAAGTAATAAAAGAGAATTAAAAGGGGAGAGAGAGAGAGGGGAGTGGCCGGCCAAGCTAGAGGAGAGAGGGGGTTTTGGTTTTGATGAGGTGGGGCCTAAGTTTAAGTAGATAATTGAATTAAATCTGAATTTTAATTTCAGATTTAATTATGTCTTAAGTAACTTCCCAAATTTTAAAATGAGAGGGAAACCAAATTTGAATTTCGAATTTGGCTTTAATCTCATTAATGGGCTGGATTAATGAATGAGCACCAATTAGGGAAGTGATTACTCAAGGGATTTGAAATTTAAATGCTTAGAATTCAAGAGGGGGGAGGCAGCGGGATGGGGTTGTTGGGATGGCTGGCGGGAGGCTGGCGGCGGGTGGCTTGCTGGTGGCCGGCGGGAGGCTGGCTGGCGGGTGGCTGAGTTGCTGGCCGACGGGAGGCTGCAGCTAAGGGGGGCCGGCGGCTTTGGGCTGCTTGGAATAGGCGGCGGCAAGAGCAGAGGGAGGAAGAGGTAGAAAATATCTAGGGATCAAGAAGTGAATTCCAATCTTCTACAATTACTTTCACCCAAACCTTCGTGACGACGACGATATCAAGAGGAATAAGGAAAACAGAAGAACAAGAAAAAACCTAGAACTCACAAAGAGATCTAGCTTCTTCTACGAACTCACTAAGAGATCGTGGAGGTTTGCACTCACAAAGAGAACATGAATTGTCAAATTTTCATTCATCAAAAACTGAAATTACAATGCATGAGACCTCATATAAATAGACCAAAATGAAATAACAAGAAATGACACAAATGCCCTTCCGGGCTACATAAGCGACTTAATGCCCATAAGGGCAAAAGCGGAAAAAAAGACATCAAAATAAAATAAACTACTACATAAAATGACAAAATACAACTCATGCTCGTGGCCGTCGATCTCCGGCGTTGAAAATGCTGACGATGCCCTCATCAATGCTTCAAAGATTATATCTCAACTCCTAACTACCACACCCTAGCACTGCTACTAAACGGAAGACAAGCTTCTTTACACCCATGCATCCAGATGAACGCATATCAGCTCCCTGACATGTAAACAATACGAATAGTACCTTTGCATCAAGAAACTTGTTCATCAATGGAGTTTTCATTTTGGCTATGGTGTACTTGTTCCTTTTCAGAGTGGTGAAGTTTTCTTTAAAGTTGGTCTTCATAATCGCATTGTGCTTCACTGATTTTCTTAAAGAATGGTTGTTCTCTCACCATTCCCACATGCATTATTCTAACAAAACTGCTGTGGTTATATTCTGAAGCGTTGAGGATTCAAATTTGGCTGTGCAATGCATGCTTATAACGATTGTGGAACAGCTAGAAAAGGGTTGGTATTTTCTTAAACATTTTTTGGTAAATAAAAGGAAAATAAGGGGAAAGATTGTGAGGTTTGCTTAGGAGTCATTTCCATTGAATCTATGTTAGATTTTGGGGACAAATAGAGAAAATAAAGCTGGTATTTCATGAAAAAAAAAACTGGCATTTCATGAGTGGGATGAGGGGGAATTGGTGGAGAGGCAAAATTGCCTTGGCTCTTTGAATGGTCATGATCATCATAATGAAATCATTATGTATATATATAACTACCCTAAATTGACTTTAATGGATAGCTTGCCAAGACCATAATAAATTTTAGCTATTACAAATCTAGATGAACTTTAAATTAAATGGGCTTAAATGGAGTCATTTAAGACCATACACAATTTGAGGTATAGTCTGTGACTCAAGTAATTATTCAAAGAAGTGCTTCAACAAGCAGTCATGATTGCTTTGTAGCAGCAAGGTGGAAGTAATGGCTGAGAATTTAGCTTAAAGATTGCTTGAAATCTGAATCAAATTCTTAAATTTTAATGAGCAAACCATTAGTTGAATTTTCAATTTGGTTTAATTTGTTAGTCAGGACTATTAAGAAACGGCTTAAAAACCATTTTAAAACATGATGAGGGCAGTTAAATGGTTTCACTTTGATTGTTCGATTCACCATGATTGTCAGGATCATCCCTTGTTGAGCCACAAAAATTACCTTTATCCTCCGATCAACGGTTTCGTTCTTTCTATCATCATCCATTAGGCGTGGTTAGAGATGTTGCTTGCATAAACATGCTATAATTGCTTGTTGCGTTGGAGGTGAAGATTCTGAATTGCATTGACGAGGAAGTTGTGTTTATGCACCATAGAATGGTCTAAGGTAGTAGAGAATACACGGTATTCTTGGCAGCCTTGATTTATTGAGAAGAGAAGAATTTAGTCTAGAGGAAGGACTGGAAAGGTAAAGAGAAGAAGGAGATTGAGAAGATTAGAAGAATATGTATCTTAGGGGTGGACGATGAATAAGTACATAAGGAGAAAGAAGAGCCTCAAGTCTAGGAGAGAGAGAAAGGAATCAAATAACTAAGGTGAGTGCTTCAAGAAAGAATTTTTCTTATTCCATCATCCAATGTTTAAAATCGCGCAATTGGGTATTGAGGCGTTTTTTGTTTATTAGGTGAGGCATAAGCCTCAAGGCGTAAGCCTCAAAATCAAAAAGTTGTGGAAAGTGATAATGAATGTCAAAAGTAATTTTTTATATAATATCTAAATAATATGTTAAATGATGACATATTAACTTTCTATTGAATTATGTATTAACAAATTGACATACACATGAAATAAAAAAATTGCACAAGATCTAAAGAGAGGAGGTTGAGAAGATCAAAACAATGGATGACTGCAGTGAAAGAGAAGCAAGAGGTACAAAGTGGGAGAGAATAGCCTTATTGTTTGTTAGAGGAAAGCTGGTTCTTTATTCTATCATCAGTCGTCCTTGATTACAATTTAAATCTTATTATTTATATTAGTACCTGTAGTTTTCTTTGACAATCTAATCGTAGTAAAAATTAAAAAAGGGTAAGCATATTCTTAATAAAATGATTATTTTATTTTTGATAAATTAAAAAAAGGATTACTAAGTACAATGACATAAGAATGACACATTAAATAATATTACTTAACTTTCATAAATTATGAATGAATGAGAATAGCTGGAAGTAAGCATCTCACATTGCTGTATTATGCTATTGAAGTAAAGGTTGTGGAACTGAAGAATGGATTTATTGTTAGGGATGGAGAAGATGGAAAGTTTGGAGCCTAAATTAGGATATATAAAAGAATGATCAATGGCACAAAATTTTAATTATGTGAACGTTGTCTCAAAACAAACTCTTTGAATGGAATAAAGCCATTTGGTTGGAGATTTTCAAATTCTCCAGTAGTTGTTATGCAAGGTAGCATTTTGTGAGGGTTAATAAAATTTGAGCGGTGAGTCAATTATAATTAAATTATTGGTTGGTCATAGATTATCGTCGAACTTTTCATGTTAGAAATAATCCTTAAAAAGTATATTCAATCCTACTGCTATTCATAAAAGCTTGTACACGATGCAAGTTATGCCTGTTGAGCAAATTTATGTGTGGAATACCTTTCAACTATCACTGGAGATTTCTCATTAATTGGTTTTTATTCCATATTCACTTGAGAGTCCCTTTCTATATTTATTTTGGTTCTGTTATTAGCTTTGCTCTAGTTAGCTTCATGGCGAACCTTCTTTTTGTGGAGTCTAACAATCAGACTCATTTTGACAGTCTTTTTTGTATTACGCGTGACTTAAAGGAGACCATAGATCTTATTCACTGTTAGTTGATTCTTGGGACGATGAGTTGCAAATTGTTTAGTTCCGCAGGCGAGAAGGTAATTCTCATTTTTCCTTCCAAATGTGGGCTCACTATGGATTTGAAGTTTTGAACATTTTTGACAATACATTCCTGTACAAAGGTTTTGGTTGTTATCTGTTTAGGGAACCAGCCTTAACTAAGGCTTCATGTGGGTTGACTTTCTTGTTGCTTCTTGAAGCAGCTTTCCGGTATAATTTTTTTTAATACTAAAAAGCTTCTTCTAGAAGCATCAAGAAAGCCATCCCAAACGAAGCTGAAATGCCACTATTCCTTGACAACAATGCATAAAAAATGGTTTCTATCGTTTGTTATAAAAAGCGCATGCATGAGGAAAGAAATACTTGTGAATGCAAGCATGGATAAATATGATAATTGCTTTGGATTGATTATCTTGTACATAGCAATGAAGTTTTCATTGGGCAAATATTTTGTGGAGGATACAGACCGCTTTTCTAGCATATGCTTCTTTAGGGCATCTCCAACCGAAAATCCCATTTTCACTCTAAAATACAGTGAAATTAAAAAAATGCCGTGATTCATCTCCAATCGAACTCCATTTTGCGCGGTAACCGTCTTTCTACTCTTTCGCGCTTTTCTTCCGCAAAACCGGTATAGACAAAAAAATAGCGTAGGTGAACAATGTAATGCTAATATTGACGTCGCACTGTTCACACGCAACTAAATAGCAGAAGTTTTGCCGCTCGGAGATCGCGAGCGACGCCATTAATGCGTTTGGAGTTCGGTTGGAGAAGACATTAAACTTTCTTTTTAATGTCCACACATGATTGTGTTAGAAAAACGTGCATATTATGCAGAATTCTCTACTAGGAACTGGTTCTATGAATAAATTAAAGAATAATAAAAAAATTCAAGCGCTACAAGGTGACACCATAGTTTATGTGATTTTACCAAGTACTTCCTTACAACTATGGGAGATTAGAGAGAAATCAATCCAGAACTTGGAAGCCAAACATTATACTCCTTAAGAAAACTTTCTTCCTTAAATCTAAATACACCGATCTCACCACAAATACAAGCAAAATAAGATCTCTATGTGAATGTTCTTTGAAGATCACGCATTCTCTCTTTTCTTCTTTTTCTGTTTCTTCTCTCTAGTTATCGTTGTTTAATTTAAGAATCCACACACATAGCAGGATAAAGGCACGTTGTTGTGTATTTATGATAGTTTAAATATTTGGAAATTTAAATCAAAGTTTGATTTAAATTTTAATTTGCAGCAAATCTATGATTAAATTTGCAACAAAAATTTTGAATTTATTCTTATACCTAAAATCATTAGTTTCAATTGTTGTGCTGTTTTCTGCAACACCAATTGATCTCATCTGATACTTAAAATTATTTGATTGGTGCGTGCAATTATGATATTTATAAATATATGCGCCCAAATTTATCTGTTCATTTAGAGCATAACAGAACTCAAATGTTTCAACAATGGCATCATACCATATGAGAAGATGGTCATTTTCGTATTTTCTGAAACAGGCGCAGGTTTTTGCTGCATGCATCAGACAAGCAGAACTGTAGATTGAAGCAAGCAGGTTTCTGAAACAGGTGCAGGTTTTAAAAAAAAAAAAAAAAAAAAAAAAAAATGGAACTACTCATATGAGGTAGGGCCGATATCATATGAGCTAAGTGCTCATTATTATTATTATTAGCTTGTGATTGTGTATACTATGAGACTTCGTAGTAATTTAATTATTTGGGCTTCAAAAGCTTCCCCATTACGATAGGATAGGCTTTGCGTTTGTGAGGGTTTATTAAGGGAACAGTTCCTATTCATTTGTACGATTGTACTGTATATTTTTCATCATTGATTAAAGAAAGAAAATTTGGCTTTAAGCTTTGGTTTTGCAAAATTCAGGCTTTTTTAGCTGTGATTTTTAATTTATTTTGAAATGAATATAAGATATATAAAGTAATTAGATTTTATATTCTATTTGTCTTAAAATTAGTTCAACGGCTTTTTCCCAACCTCTTAGCTCTTCTCTTTGTAAATCGTTTAGGGTTTCCCTTAGTATCTTTGACGAACTAACTTATCTGTACACTGAATAATTTGATGTGCAATTATACCATGTGATGCTTATGTTGCAATGAATGAAAATGGAGTCTCTAGAATGATTTATTATTAACCCATCTTTTAAATGAGGTGATCCGAGGAAGCCACTCTTGTTGACTTTTGCCAACCATAAGTACATGTGTTGGGAAGTTTAGTCACACAAAGAAAAAAAATAAGAAAGATAAAAGTGCAACTAATAAGAGAATTTACGGTAAAAAAAAAAATTGACATCGAGAAAAAATAATGGAGTTACATAACATTAAGAAATTCATTAATAAAAATTAAGAGAAATTATACAAATTGCTCTTCACACAAAATATCTTTTTCCCTCTTCACTTCACCCACAATATCTATTTCTCTCTTCTCTTCACTTCACTGCACACACTGTAATCTTTACCAAACAGATAAAAAATGCACTTAAAAACATCCACAGGATGTAACACTTCAAGCGATATAAAAAGAAAATGGAAGAAAATTTGTTCAGCCCGACTCATAGAGCCACGATGATGCAGGTTGGAGCACCTTGGCGCTCTACTCTTTGTCTCCAACCATACTCACAGCGCCGCAATGCTTAGGTTTGAAATGGTGCTGCACTCCTATATGTTTCTTGGTCCACCCTACAACATCATGACGCTCCAATTACAATGACATGGTGCTATGCTCTATGTCTCCAACCTAAGGCTGCAATCATTGTAGCTCTGTAGCCCTCCAACATACAACCTTGTTGTTAGGGGGTGTCAATTTTGGGTCACGGGTCGGGTTCGGGTCAAACTCGATATTGACCATACACTATTTGGGTCAACATGAACTCGATCCGCTTTGGGTTCGGATCAATCCGTCATAACCTGAATGACTGGGACCGTGAAAAAATTACTAACTTTTGGGTCAAAAAAAGGGTTAAACTCTGCTTTTCGGGTCAAAAAATGGTCGAAAAAGGGTCAATCTCTGGATTTCGGATCAAAACAGGTTTTTAGGAAAAAAAGAGTCACTTTCGGGTCAAAGTTTTAACTTGAACCCGACCCAATTTTTAAAACAGGTCGAATTGTTGAACTCGCACCCAACCCGTTTCCGGTTCGGGTTGACCCAAACCTAGAATTTTTGGATTGGGTTTGAGTTGGGTTTCCGAGTCGTGTCAAATATTGACACCCTTACTTGCTGTGCTATATAGTTGTAAGGATAATTTTTTTTATAAATACTTATAATTATAAACCTTAAAATATAGAGAAATATTTTAAAAAAAATTATAAAAAATAAAAAAAGAAATAAATATTGGTCCTGCTGAAGTATTACTTTTTGGAAAAAACTCGCATTCTATATTATTATTTATTCTTAATTAATTCCATAACTTTTGGTTTCTAACTAAATGTTTTTAATATTATTTTACAAAAGGCTAATTTTTTAAAAGGAACGTGTTAATTATCATAATTAGCAAAAACAGCATATTTATTTAAAAATTTAAAAAGAAGCTAATTTGCTGATTACATGAGCGCATTTAGAATGCGCTAAAACAATTAGCTAATTCATAATACGTCAAGCATCTTGGCGTATTCATAAAAGTGACAGAAATTTCATAAATAAATGGAGAAAAGGTTGAGAGAGAACGGTAGAAAAGAGAGAAAATGATATATAAGGTGGGCTGCTTCTCTCCCCAATATATATTTTATATATTATTTTTAATTCATAAATTATGATTTATATGTTTAATACATTTGGTTAAAATTTTTTATGAAAATATTAATCATATAAAATTTTTAAAATATTATATTTAAATATTATTTTAACTATTATTTTAAATATAAAAGTATCATTTTTCATATTATATTAAAATAATATATATTAAACAATAAAATTCATATTATTTTTAAAAATTAGTTAAATTTTTTTTTGAATGTCAAAAAATTATTTTAAATATTAATTTTAAAATTAATTTAAAAAATTTAAATACTCATGACACTTAAAAATTTTATTTTTAATATTAGTAATTTAATAAAAAATTTTCAATGTATTTTTATAAAAAATTTATTTATAACAAAAAATTTTAAATTTTCATTCTAATAAAATTTTGATAAAAATAATATTTTTAAAATAATATTTAACTAATATTAAAAATAAAATTTTTAAGTGTGATGAGTGTTTAAATTTTAAAAATAAATTTTAAAATTAATATTTAAAATAAATTTTTGACATTCAAAATAATATTAAACTAATATTTAAAAATAATATGAATTTTATTGTTTAATATATATTATTTTAATATAATATGAAAAATGATACTTTTCTATTTAAAATAATAGTTAAAATAATATTTAAATATAATATTTTAAAAATTTATATGATTAATATTCTCATGAAAAATTTTAACCAAAAATATTAAACATATAAACCATAATTTATGAATTAAAAAAATATAAAATATATATTGGGGAGAGCAGCCCACGTTATATAGCATTTTCTCTCTTTTCTCCCGTTCTCTCTCTACCCTTTTCTCCATTTATTACTAAATTTTTTTTCACTTTTCCGGTTTTCCCCCATTATTCTCTCTCTACATCTTTTCTTATGAATACGCCAAGATGCTTGACGTATTATGAATGAGCTAATTGTTTTAGCGCATTCTGAATGCGCTAATGTAATTAGCGAATTAGCTCTTTTTTAAATTTTTAAATAAATACGTCATTTTTGCTAATTATGATAATTAACACGTTACTTTTAAAAATTTAGCCTTTACAAAAACTGTTCCAACACCTCTCATATATTTGTTATATATATATATATATATATATATATATATATATATATATATATATATATATATATATATATATATATATATATATATATATATATATATATATATGTATATATTATTAAATTAATGATTTATATACACAGAGAGAGAAAGAGAGTTTATATATATTCTGACATAAGATATATTAAAATAACTTTAAAATTTATCAGATTTATTATAAGATTTATATAATATAAACTCTCTTTCTCTCTCTGTGTATATAAATCATTAATTTAATAAAATCTTATATATATATATATATATATATATATATATATATATATATATATATATATATATATATATATATATATATATATATATATATATATATATATATATATATATATATATATACATATTATGCACTTTGGACCTCATATTTAGGGCTATCAAAATAGGGTCACGGGTCGGGTCAAACCTGGAATTGACCTGACATTAGTTGACCTAACCTGAACAAGACTTGTTTTTTTTTTTTTCAAACGAGTCACTTTCTTGAACTTGAACTTGACCCGCTTCTGACCTGGGTCAACCTGACATGATGCACTAACCCATCGTCTTCGTTTCTTCTGATCCAACACAGATAACGACGATGAAATGGCTCCTAGGATGTGCGAGCTGCTTTTGGAGTCAGAAGTCCCGATTGGCTTGGTAAACGGAGGGCTTCGAGAATAGGGAGAGGGAGAGGCGTCGTTGAGTTCAGCCCGGGTTCGAACGAAGGCTAAAGGGGTCTTATGAGGGCTTGCTATCAGCCACTAATGAAGAGAGGGATCAGGGTGTTCATCTGGGACTTGTTCGGGCAAGAGCGACGGGAAAGAGGAGCTAGGGTCGGCTCTTGTTCAGTTGTTCTTCTCAGGTGTGCGAGTAAGAGAAGAGCGGGATTGCAGGAGATCGAGGAGCTAGCTATGGAGGCAATGAAAAAGGTCAATCCAAGTCAACTTGTGGTTAGCAAGTTGACTTGGACTCATCCTTTTTTCAAATGGATCGAATTTTATAACCCTAATTTGACCCGTTTGCAAAACAAGTTGATCTTATCCTAAAATTTTCGAATCGAATTTGTGTCAAATTTTTAATTAGGGTCAAATATTGACACCCCTGCTCCTATTATTATCGCGTCAAGAAATGATTCAAAAAATGTAAAAAGTCAGCCGCCATCAAACCCCTCGGTCTCATTCTCCGGCGATGGAAGCTTCCCCGACGCACGAATTCGCCACATGTTTTCAATCCTCTAATAAAATCAAATCAAGATATTATGTATATTTAATACCCAAACAAAAAAATTTCCAGCAGATTACTTCGCATCAAATCTCTCTTCCACCTCTGTTTCATAGTCGTCTTCTCTATCTCCCCAATGGCAGTCATTGAAACTCTGCTCAGCCTCTCTCCATTCACTTCATCGACAACAGAGCAACTCATTCCTCTAGGCTTCCTAACACTCGCCGGCAGTGGCGGCGGTTTAACCACCAGCCATCGCGGTCCAAACCCGATACTCCCGGGCCGGTCAAAGCCCGGAATTCACAGGTGCAAGGTCTGCGGCAAGGTGTTCCCTTCCTACCAGGCGTTGGGCGGGCACAAGTCGAGCCACCGGAGGTACGCTGGTCCAGGAGACCTGGGGGTCGTCGCGCCGTCGCTGACATGGCCGGGCGGGTCGGGCAGCGGGAAACATCAGTGCTCTGTTTGCCTAAGGCGGTTCGCATCGGGTCAGGCATTGGGCGGGCACAAGCGGCTGCATTACTGGGACTGCCCGTTTGTGGTGTCGAAGGAGTCGGAATTTAACGTCGGTAACAGAGATTTCGACCTAAACTTGCCGCCGCCGACGGCAGAGTCGGAGGAGCTTCAGAGTCATTTGCCTGCGAAGAAGCTTCGACTCTCTGAGTAGACTCAGAGGCTATATAAATTAATTAGAAGATTCATTCATTTATTGTACTGATCGATTAGAGTTGCGTGATGACTTTCTTTCTTTTTTTCTTATTATTTGTAGTAATTTAGTTCATTTTTTTAAAGATTAAATTTCAAAATAATTTCCTCACAAATCATTTTAGTTTTAGATTATTAGTTTCAAAATGTAACATTACTTTAATTTATATTTTATTTGGGACAAATTTCTTACTATTTTTTAAATCAGTCTTTTAGTATAAAAATTTCAAGTTAAAAAACCTTTTATACTAAATATTATTTTAAAAATAAGTAAGAAAGCTATTGGACGACTTTCTCTCTGCTTCTTAAAGTGGCTTTCTAGTTAAAAATTTGTAAATTTTGTACTAAAAAATCGCTTTAAGAAACATGAAGAAAGTTGTCCTAAACGAAACCTTAGTCCACTGTTTATACAAAATTGATCGAAAATTAATCTTTTGGGACTAATTGGGATCAATTTTATAAAGCCGAGGAACTAAATTAGAATCAATTTTATATCACAATTATATCATGATAGACTATTTTGAATTAATTATATATATATATATTCTTAAATTAAATTGGTCATATACTAATAGTATGATGACTACTTTTAAAATGTTTTTTTTTTTTAAATTTGAATAAGATCTATTTTAAAAGGTGTTGCAAAGATAGAAATCAGATAATTATTCATAATATAAATTAATATATATATATATATATATATATATATATATATATATATATATATATATATATATATATATATATATATATATATATATATATATATATATAATATTCATTCATCATTGATTGATATAGCCTACTGAATATACATTTTAGCCAAAGCTAGAAGAGAGGATGCATAGAGGCAGACCTCTTCATGGTTAAGACATACAAAATGTGTAATCTTTAGCCAAATAATTTCAAGAGCAATAGTAGTGAAGTTATGGATATGATTGTTCTACATTCCATAAGTTGTTAGGAAATCCGAAATAGTTAGTAGATATAATTTCATGATTAAAGTATCATTACGATTGTTAAATGAGGGGATGAATTAAAGCGAAAACTTTTATATTCTAATTTTTTTGGTGGATTAAATACACACATAGATAGGTGAAAAGAATATAATATACATCAAATAATCAACTATATAGATATGATAGTTATAACAGTCTGTCATTCTCATATGTCGAAGAAGTCGGAATAATAAAATATATAATGCAACTTTGTAATGTGAGGATAATGATTAGATGGTGGTGGTTGAGTTATGATAGTTGATGATGATTGTAATGTAACATCATTAAGATGATAATAGTCGGATGATAGTGAAAGGATTGTGACTATTGGATAACTATGATGAGACGAAAATATTTGAAAGTTAAAGGTTGATTGACAATAAGACAATGACAGCCAAACAATGACAATTGAATGATGGCTATGGGTGGTGGTGATCGTCAACGTTGGATATCAAGTTGAGCTCTGGAGTTGATTTAGATCGCCAAGTTCTTTCCAAACTCAAGTTTAGATCCATTTCATTTGGAGAACGAGAGTGATCAATTTATAGTATTTGTTCAGTGCCAGCTTGATAAACTTGATCAAGTTTTTATAACTTTATATTGGATGTACCTCATACTGAATCAACTTATCATAGATCTCTCATTGAACATCTAGTTATCTTAGTGGCCTCAGAATAAAGTGATTTTAAGCTTGTTAAATTTGTCTTGTAGAGCGAATCAATATAGCTATAAGCATGCAAAATTCAAAGATTATTTGATCCTTCAATCAAAGCTTTGAAGTTTTTAACTTCTAAATTCTTAATTTTTGTTCATTTGGATTCAGATTGTATCACTTTTGATGTCGTGAAGATTGTCTTGTTAAGACCCTTAATTCAACTATAAAATTGTAAAAATCTAAATTCGAATGATTTTGAATTTAATTTTAGAAACATTCATGCAAGTAACGCATTAATATTCATGTTGATTAAATAATTTTTTTAAGATGTATCAATTCCAATAGGCAGTAGACTCATGAGACCCATCAAGCCATAATAGATGATTTTGGTCAAATTTAGTCAAATATTCACCAGTTATTCATTTGTACGTGTCATACTACTTCAAATATTTCTGTGATGTTGGATCCAATGGAGTTGGAAAAATAAATTTCATCATCTCCGAATAACATGTCAAATCATCGAGAAAAGATATTAGAAACGTACATGAAATCATTGAAATGCATATTTTAGATATTCGATCTTCCATGTTTGAAGTGGCGTTCTCCAAGAAAGCGAGAGACCCTCTTTTTTCACTCAAGGTATTAAATAAAAGAAATAAGAACTTAATCATTTAAATTGGGGACTACGAAACTTTTATACTTTAAGTGTATTTATTTTATTTCAATCCATCATTAAAATAAAATAAATACTCGACATCTACACAATATTTAATTTCATACAAATTTAAATGAGATGCAACATAAGTCAAATAATAATTTAATTTTTAAATAGATCACGAATTTAATTAGCTTCACAAGTTTTTGATTTGTTGCAATATATTTAGCTTTTATTATTGACATATATCAATTGATTACTTTTTAATATCATTTTAAGACTTTGTTTGGAGCAGCTTTCTTTCTGCTTTTTAGACTGCAACTGTAATTTTACTAGTAAAAATGTCCGTGCATTAAATGCACGTTACTAAAAATTTAAAAAATAAAATTCATATTATAAATATTTTAATTATATTATCATTATTAAGATAGAAAAAATTATTATTATAAATAATTATAACAATTATGATAAGTTTTATATGATTAGATAAATAAGTTTTATATGACATGAATTTTCTATTATTCATGAATAATCTTGGTATTAATTATATTTATTGGTTAATAAACAAATTAGATAATTTTTTAGTCGAATTTTCTTGAAAGTTGTAAGTTTTTTTTTTTAATTGAAAATTAATAAAATTTTAAAAGTTAATAATAAATAAAAAAATTAACATAATAAATTTAAGAGAAATTTTCTTTTTTATTCATTATATTTCATTTAAAATAATTTCATTTTATAAATTTAATGCTACATATAATTTTAAAATCAAATTACTAAAAAAAAAAGTTTGTAATATAATATATTTGTTAAGAGCAAACTTCATTTGTGATTTTTTTATCATGATTGTAATAAATATGATACATTATTCTCTTTATATGAGATAAGTTTAGAAATTTTTTATCTTTTATCACACTGATTTATAATTAAATTTAAAAAAATTAAAAATAGTTTATAAAATTTATTTTTCTTTTTAAATAGAGAAGTAAATATAACTATACCCTAATGAATATTCCAATAATTATTATAAACATAAATTTTATAATTTATAACCCTTCAAGAAAATTTTGGAAAAATATTTAATTTTTTTGTGTTTAAACTTTTAGAGAGAAAAATAAGTTTTACTTATATATTTTCATAAAAAATAAATCTTTTAATAAAAAATTAATTGATTGTTAGGTAGTAGAGTTTAAACAACATTTAATCTAAATCTGATAAACAACCAAAATGATAACTTTAAATCCTACAAAATCTTAAGTCATTTCCTTTGTTTTGAAATAAATATCAAATTTAGTAAATACTATCATTTGTCAAATTAAAGTTAAAGACATATTCTTTTTCACATGTTATTGCTCTCATTGATGTCTTCTCAAGCGAGTTTCCATTCATTGTTAGAGTGTTTATCAATTTAAATGGGCATTACAAAGCATTTCAATTACTATATATCCTTTGTTTCATGCACATTGTCATTTTACTTCAATTACCATACACTAAATCTACATTAAATTCTAACATCCATGTTAGATGAAGCATAAATCACTTCAACAAAAATTTTAAATTGTCATTTTAGTCATATACTCCTATTATTTCTCAATTGACGTGGATCCGAAAAAAATTTAATCATATACTTGTATATATTATTTCTACATCTACAATATGGACATTTATGTTTTTCACTTTCCATTTCTTTTGCTTTCACTAATGTGAACTTTGATGTATGTTTAAATAATTATGATTTTGACAATAAGTTTATACATACAAAATATCTTGCAAACACATTCTTCATATTTTAAAGTCTTTCTTAATAAGCATTGACATGTGTAGTCATGGCATAATTGCAACATAAAAATGAGTATTGGGTGATGTTTCATGAGCAAGGGTGAATATAAAAGAAAAACATAATATAAAGAGGAAAATCAAAATATATATAATATTGCTAATATTATCAAGAAGAAATATTCAATTAATTGTAAAGTAATTGTAAATAACAACAAAAAAAAAAAACAATGTACAGTAATTACTTGTAAAAAAAAATTTAAAAAAAGCAATTATAATCTTTGAGGCTGAATGAATAGAGACTCGGAAATCAAATGCAAATCACGAGAGAGCTAAATGAAAAAAAAAATTATAATTGTTTTAAGGTAATGATAGACCAACATAATAGATGTATATTTAAAAATAATATTCAGTCATCAAATTATATAAATCTCCACATGAAGGCAAGAGTTAAAACATGAGCAAAATTGATGTAAGAGAAAATAAAAAGACAATATATAATATAATAAAGATGACTTAAATACAGCTTATGTAAGAGTTTTAAAACTAAGTATATTTTTGAATGCATTTGTCTAAGTTTAATTCTATTTAAAACAAAATAGAAGTAACATTAAAAGAGTTTAAACGCAGGGAAGTGTTATTCAAATGGTTGCTAATTGGATTGGATTAGGAATGGATGCTTAGGCTGGCAAGAAACCATACTCAATGTTTGGAAGATGCTCAAATTTTTGTTGATAAAATCAAGCAAATTTGTTTCACCAAGTCATAAGCATATTATGATCTCTTTTGTTGATTTGGTCATATCAAAGGTAACTAAATTTCTCATTACATTCTATTATTATGAACCTTTTTGTATATGAACTTTTCACTTTCTGACATGTCAAAAGCAAAAATTGAAGGATGTAAACTAAATAAATTTAATCTTTACATAAATTTGTAGTTGTCCAGGAAACAAAAAGAACTAATTAAAGCTTTATCATAATAAATTTGTAGCTGAGTAAGGAACAACCAGATCTTCAGAAATGCTTAACTATGGAATTTGTGCTAGACAGCTGAATCCAAACAAGAACTCTTTGAACTTTACAACCTGAATTCTATACATCAAGAGGCATTATAAAAAAATTCAGGCATAGCATGCATTAACTCTTTAATAAAGTGTTGCATTAGGCCATAACAACAAGATTGATAGAGAGAGTATGAGGCAATGACAAAGCAAAGTGCCACATGATATTCCATCAGCTCAAACAATACCCAGATTACAGTAGCTCCACCAAGCACTGCAGCATAGGCTTTCTTGTCCTCCATAAGAATAAATCAGCCACTGTGAAATCAGAGAGAAAAAATGATTTGTCATTATTTAAAGAAAATTTTAATAAGAACATAGTTATTATGATAGTTCTACTTCAAGAATATGAAGAACTCTAAGTCAAAGGATTCATAAATAAATGAATAATAATGACAGTAAATAAATGAATAAATATATGTTTTATATGAAATGATATATGATAGAATTTGAAGAGCTATATATGAACGTTGTAGATTAATTTAAAATTTATAGATGAACGATCAAGATTTGCTATGGGTGGAATCCCAAGTCATTTTTATATAATAGTGTAGATAATAACTATTATAATTATCAAAGAAGCAGTTACAATCTCAATAAAGTCCTCATACCTATTCATATTTTTAACCTTTGGCCTTTTAACTGTCATAATTGCCAAAGAAGCGGTTACAATCTCACTAAATTACTATAATAACTGTCATAATTAAAGAAGCGGTTACAATCTCACTAAACTCCTCATAACTATTCATATTTTTGAACTTTGATGTTTTGACTCTTAGAAAACTGCAATTTTAGCCTTCGAGATAAGAGTTTACATTTTTTCAATAGTCATTGGAAGATCAAAAGTACAAATTAATTAACATTTGTAGATCAAAAGTGCAAATTTATTTCATGTTAAAACAAATTAATTTGCGGAAGTTTGAAGTGCAAATCAATCAAAAAGAAATTTAAGCGACATTAATTTGCGATAATGAATATTAATTTGCATAATTATTATATTATATAGTATATATTTATTAATTACTTTGAATTTATTAATTAATAGTATTCAATGCTGCGAATAAATTTAACAGCAGCTTAATATGATACATTTACTTTTATTAATTAGTTTAAATTTAATAGTTATTAATAGGTTAATATATCAGCGCAGATCTCACCTTTACAAACTCCTGGTTCCCAGCAGACATTGATCAAGCAGAGCTTCACAAAAGCAACCATCTACTATATTTTTCTTCAATATTTTCTAGCCATCTTTCTGTAAGGACCCTCCGTTTTTGTATGTGAGCATAAGAAATCATAAATCTACGACCTTATGGTCGCGTGGTTGGTCTATAGATTTTAGAACTTTCAAAACAACTCACATAGAATCTGAAGTTAACCAAGTGCAGATATCTTCAGCAAAGAGAGAGAAAACATAGCTGGGATAAGGAAACAATAAACGACCAGAATTAGTTATATTTTTGAACCTTAGACTTGATCTCAAGGCATCAAGGATTGAAGCCTCAGTGCTTTGAGCTGAAATTATTCCTTCGAGCTTCTTGTTTCTGACAGAGTAAGAATCCATCGCACTAACGAATTTCAACTGGTCACGAATTTGTGATATTATCCTCCCAGCATTTGCAGGTGTTGTAGAAAGTAATAAAAATCTAAGCAAATGAGAAAGGTGCACAGTAGCAGTAAACATATTTAAAATAAATCATGAATAACAAAGTATGAACCTATTCCTGCAGCTGCTTATCCAAATTCAGAGCAGTGAAAGAATCGAGCATTGGAACAATGACGCTTGATCCAGGAGGGTCTTCTTGACGACCGTGGAATGGCATTTGTCGCCAATAAGCTCCAGAAGCGAACCGATTAGCTCCTTCTTAAGCCCGGGAGGGGAAATAGAAAGAACCTCCATAAGCTTTTCGGCAAAATACCAGCTTGGGCTAAGAGGGAACCGTTACGCTCACGTCCTGCTCTTCGTTATCTCCTTATGTTCCTCCAACGTCCTTTACTTTCGCATTCCCGACTATGCCGCCAACTGAATCAGTGGTAGCGGCGGAAACTATAAACCCTCTTATAATAGCTATTGAGCATCACTGCGGCATGGAATACGAAGCGTGAAGGTTTTGGACTACGAAAGGTTTGGCTGACATAGTGGAATAGAAACGTAATTCTTGTCAATTCAGCTTTGAGAAACGAAAGGTTGCAAAATTCAAAGTAGCCATTTTTCGCAGGAGAAAAAGAGGAGCCCGCGCCTCATCTTTCGCCTGAAGAAATGAAGAGCCGGAAGGTAACGCCGTCTAGTATTAAGAATGGGGAAGAGGAGGAGCCCTAACAGGATGACACCTCACATTTTGTGCGAAGAAATGAAAAGCCAAGACTGAGGAGAATAATAGGGGAAGATAAGGAACCCAATGTCTCATCTTTGGCGTGAATAAGTAAAGAAAGAGGGGATATTATGTAACGGATAAGAAATAGGCATAAATGCTTGCTTACGAAACTCATGTTACGGAAATTAAGAAACTGATTAAATGTTTAATTACTTTTGACAGAGGAAATTGAAACGGCATGAAGAAATTTGAAGAGTCATAAATAAATGAATGTCGTATATTAATTTAAAATTTATAAATAATTTATTAATTACATAAACAACATTAAATTATATAAATATTATTTTCTTGAATTATTAATTATTTATATTATAATGGATGGTCAAGATAATTTAAAAAGAAATAAAATAAATGATCAAGATTTGCTAGGTAAAGAAACTCAAGTCCCTTTTATAATAGTAGTATAGATTTAAATGATATAATTAATTAAGAAAATTTAATTAGCCACTTTATGTGTAATTAATTGAAACGGTATAATTAATTAAGAAAATTTAATTAGCCACTTTGAATTAATCACTTCTTAAATTGAATTTATTATTAAGCAGCATAATTATGTTATATATGTTTTGAATTATTAAATATTTATAATGTAATGAAGGGTTAGGATAATATCGTAAGAATTAAAATGAAAGGTCAAGATTGCATAGGGGTGGAAACTCAAGCCCCTTTTATAATAGTAGTATAGATTTGGCTATTGATTTCTCGTTGCTTCTGAATTTTTTTTTTTGGTACAAAGTAGTTGTTATTACAATAACTTTAAAAAATTTACTTTCTCTACATTTGATTTACGATCATCTTTACAAAAACACGCAACTTTTACAATAAACCTTCAATAAAATTATATTGAAAAGTCATCCAATATATTTTTTAGTGCTATTTATTTTGCCTAATCACTCTCAAAAAACATATAGGCTTCATTTGAGATATCTTTCTTATATCTTTGCTTTTAAATTCGCAAACACAAATTTTATTTGGTCGCTATTTTTTCACCATTTCCTAAAAAATTTATGCTACGAAGGTGCTTTCTATACCAGCTTAAAAAGAACACTTTATTTATATCACTTTTATAATCACCTTAATAAAAAGTTACGGCCATCCCAATTTAATATTATGAATCTTGCAAGCTTCTTCGTAATTCAATTGAAAAAAAAAGAGTAATATAATACTTTATTTAAATATATTTAAAATTAATGAATTAATTTGCCTTGAATTAGTGTGATGCAATTTTTATATAAGTAACATTAATTTCAAAATAAATTCAATAATTGTTAAGCTCTCTTACAATTTGTAATTATAAAGCAGTTTTTTTTTTCTATTCAAATTAATATACAATTTTATTTCTTTCATAATTATGTCTGACAAAACTGGATAATCAGGCAGCCCATTTCAGTCTGATTCGAGATGGATAATCACTTGGCTCATTAAAACAGTAAGAAGGCCCATAACTCTGAACCCGTAGCCCATTAAACTCTTTATTTCCTTTTTTTAATAATCATTTTAATTCAAACTAAAAAGATATTCACATATTTATAAAACATGAAAAGTACTTATTATCACAATCATAAATTTAATATAGTTTTAAACATTTTTATGAATCAAAATTGTTAGTTAAATATTGCTTAATGATACTAAAAATATATTAATTAACTCATAAAATATAAAGAATAATTTAACATAATTAGATAAAGCAAAGCTAATTCTATTGGAATTAAGCTCTTCTAAAGTGACAAAGCATTGTCATCATCTATTGGAAGACAGATTATAAAATATAGCAAATGCCACAAAAATAGAAAAATGTATACCACTAAGAGGACACAAAAGGGTTAGAGACATCTTTATGAAGCATAATGATGAATAAATTGTCATCTTAGTAGGGATGAGATGGGCCAACGGTAACCCTAATTAGGTATACAAGAAGAAGTTGCTTTCAATGGCTTGCATGGCTAAGTTAATTGGTTACCTAATATTGCTTATTATATTAGGCATGACCCGTCTCTTGTGGCAAATTACATATTAATATGTGTTTAGGATATTTGATTTGGGTTAAATGATCGGGTTCAGAATTGAGCTGAATATATATAACCTATTGTATGTGAATTTTTATTAAAAGTGTAAGAAATTTCAATTCGAATATGACTCGATTAAACTTGATATGACACAATAAACACTGAAGTTTTATTTGATTTCCATCAAATGAATCAAAATGGATATGACTATTCATTATTTTCTTTTTCTTTTTTGATTTTCCTCTTATTAAATACGATAATAATATGAGGAGTATAAGAGCGTTTCCAGCAAAACGCCTAACACTCATTTGGCGTCGCTGATTTGCTCAATTCGATCGCAAAAAAAAAAAGAGAATATATACTAGTATTAATATTAATGCACGTGCACATGGTTCACGTAAATAATATTATAAAAAAATAAAAATATATATAAAAAAGAGAACACTTGAACAATAACACTCAGTAGCAGAAGACGACCTACCAAAATTTCTTTCTTTATTATGAGAAAAAGTATATATAAAAACATGCAAATACAAACAAATAATAAGAAACAATATGCTGAAGTTATATGAATATATTAAAAACAGAAATAGAAACCATAACTTTAGTTAATAGACATAAACAAATGTTTTCGTTATTATAAATATGAACAATTATGATCATTTTTCGTGAATATAAAATATAGGTATTTTACACAAAAAAAAACTATAATGAAATGTTAAAAATAAATTACAAAATTTTGTTATAATTATTTATTGACACGTTAAGAAAAACACATTAATTATAAATTAAAAAATTAAAAACTCTCAACTTTTTTTATCCGTGTTTGGGACTGACATTGGCTGTTTTTTTTTTAAATTGTATAATATTATCTCTAGATTTGAATCATTTAACAATAATAGAAAATCCATATTCTATATATATATATATATATATATATATATATATATATATATATATATATATATATATATATATATATATATATATATATATATATATATATATATATATATATATATATATATATATATATATATATATATATATATATATATAAGGTGAATCACAACTCAGCAGACAAAATATTTCAAATGAAAGTCTAATGCTAATCATAATGGATTGTTGTGTAACAATATATTAAAAATTTTCTATCAATAGAGTCAATAGATCTTCCACCACACACAAAAAAAAAAAAGGAAAAGCTTATGTAAAAATGTTCACTTGGGATCGATAATAATGATAACAACATGAAAGTCCAATTTTCCTACGACAAGGATAAATATTAACGAATAACTTGAACAATTGGAAGTGTAAATGATCCAAGCTTGAAAAAGTTTATCCTTGTTCTTATAGCAAAAGAAAATTAGATATGGGCATCTCAAAGACAATTTACACAATTATAAATTTTACATATTATGTTAGAAGGCCTCATCATAAATAATAACAAACATTTGATGGGTGGCACTATATCGATTGTATGAGAAGAGAACCCAAGCCATCCATGATGCAGTGGCCATTCGTTCCGACAAGTATGTTGGCTCTCATACCAATTTACTCTAGGAGCTAGCAAGCGCTAGACTTGAAAAAAATGACAATATATAAGAAAAAGATAATCATAAGAGAGTAAGGCCAAGTATCAAGATAGTATATCAATGTCCTTGTATTCTTCTATTATATCATATATATCACCTTCCTTCCTTCTAGAGTCGTTGATATAATGCAGTAAAGTATGATTTGAGCCCACATCAGATTTCACACAGAACGAGCACAAATTTGAGTTGTGTGTTTCCCTTCGAAGGGAATCTTATTCTATATATTATTGTATATGCTACTAAAACTTCTAAATGTGATTCATCACATGCTTTCTATTTTCATGACATTTAGCATCTCCTTTGATACAATTTCTTAGATCTAAATCCAAGAAAACCACAAATTTTATATCATTCAAAAAATAAAGCAAGTCATCAAGCTAGAGAAAGCAAGAAAAATGAAATGAGAACAAAAAAAGAAGAAATAAAAGAGGAAAAGCAAACCCTAGGCAGAGTTTATTTAATCAAGCAGCGTGCAACATATGATTAATTTCATCAAATAGGTGTATTATCTGAAATGGTCGATCATGGGCTACTTCCTAGTTGCCAAAATGACTATCCAAGGAGGTAGAGTGGTGTGGGGTGCAAAAGCTCTCATCATTGTCCTGCAAAAATTCACCAAAGCATTCCCCAAACCAACATAATTGACACAACCTTACACCAAGCCTATATATAACTTGAGGAAAAAAGCAGCCACTCATAAAGACAAACATCAAAATTAAGGAGTCGAATCCGAACAAAAAAAAAAAAAAAATTCTTAGGCGTAAATATGAATCTTGAGGCTGCTGAATAGTGCTACAGTAGTGCTTAAAATCTTTATATAATTAATTTAGAGATCAAATAAGTTTCTAATGACAAAAAAATACTGTCAAAAGGTCAGTTTTGCCCCCACCAAATGCCAAAAATGTCCAAGTCCCAGCATAGTAAGGCTTTGAATTGTTAGAACTGGTCTAGATCAAACAACCAATTTGACAATCTTCTGCAGGTGTGATTTTGCAACACAAGCAAGACAAGGGATCAATGAGGCCATGGAACCATCACCGCCTTTGATGGCAAAGAGGCCATTTCAATTCACATGCTCCTTCATCGAATGAACATTTCGATATTATTAAATAGAACCATCTCCTACCCCATTATAGTGCAGTTCATTCAAGAACTTCTGAATTACATAGATTGTTTGTGATCTCCTTACAACTCACCAATGTGAGCCATTGATAATATATGACTGCTCTTGAAGAACTATACTTCTGGTTATAAAAATGACAAGACAACATAATCATTTTTGGCATATTATATATATATATATATATATATATATATATATATATATATATATATATATATATATATATATATATATATATATATATATATATATATATATATATATATATATATATATATATATATATATATATATATATATGAAAGTTACAAGTCCAATGGTGATGGTAGATTGACATTCTAATGGGCATACTCATAGGAATAATATTGAGAAGCTTCATAACTTAAATTTGGTTGTTGATTTGCCCAACATCAGAAACCAAAGACATGAAATCAAAAATAAAAAAGAGTCATGGATCATATACATTCACTGCTACAACTTCTGAATTATGTAACAAAATGACAGAACTGTTCAAAGGAAGAAGACAAGTTAGAGCCACAATAAATATTGGAGAGGTCGAAGGGAAACAATTAGTCATTGTTACCTTTTCTTACATGACATTCAGGTCATTTCAAAGGAAATCGAGAGATTGGCTTGTTGAATTAAGTAGGTAACCAGCCTCTCAGAGCTCAAGCCTTTTGCAGGAACCAAGAAATGAAGAAAGTAAAAGTAGAGTGGGGGAAAATCTTACTTTTTTATCCATTTGGCTAATATGCCCCATAATGCTTTAGGTTAGGCATGAGAATTGATTCAGCAATGGGACCAGTTAGCTCTTAGCTGTGCTACTACGTTTCACTGCATTGAGGAGCATGGGATTCAATGGCTCATTAAATAGCTTTCCTTGCCAAAGACACTAACCGACAGAGAATGAAAGACATATATGTGAGAGTAAAACGTAGAAGTTCGAGTTTTTTTTTTTTTGCTGAACAAGGATTTAGACTTCAGTACTATAAATATTTTAGTATTGGTGGTCTCAATGGAGTACAAATTAGACACAACAGTTTGATTTATGCATGCTAATTAATCCTAACAGATAAGAAGAAACCTCAAATCGATTATATTTTTCACTATAGGATTTGTCTATGCTGATTGAACTCACCCCAAACCTGCAGAGGGTGATCTGAATCAAAGCTTTTCATATAAAAATTAAATTGAATAATATGTCTGATCAAATCTTGACATTCCTAAGGGATTCTAAATCAAATCTATATAATGATAGAGAGGTTGGTTTTGGTAATCACTACTGAAGAACATAATATGCATTACTGAATCAGACCGTGGGATGGCAAAATTATTACACAGTATCAATTTTGCAATTAGCTGGCTAGAAGGAATTTATTTCCCTTGGCAAGACCTAGAATACTTCATGCAAAGTCCAAATAACAGGTTCCGAGACAACAGGAACGGGAACGAAGAAGGATCATTACCTTCGCAGCAAACTCCCGACGCGACTTCAGAGAACCGAAGGCAAAGAAGCAGCGACTCTTTCCGCATCAATTTTGCAGTTAGCTGGCTTGAAGGAATTTATTTCCCATGGCAAGGCCTAAAATACTTAATGCAAAGTCCAAATAACATGTTTCGAGCCAACAGAAACACGGATAAAGAAGGATCGCTGCCTTTGCAGTGAACTCCCGATGCGACTTCCGAGCAACGAAGGAGAAGAAGCAGCGGCTATGACAAGACCAACGAAGGAAAAGAAGCAGCGACTCTTTCAGCATAAATTTTGCAATGAGCTTTCTAGAAGGAATTTATTTCCCTTGGCAAGGCCTAGAATACTCCATTCAAAGTCTAAATAACAGGTTTTGAGCCAAGAAGAACAAGAACAAAGAAGGATCGTCACCTTCGCAGCGAACTCCCGACACGATTACAGGCTAGAGGTAGAATAGCGAAAGTGGGTCTTTTTGTTCGTTTTTATTTTTGTCATCAGATAACCGATCGAAACGCTCCTGGAAATTGAAATTGCGAGGATATCAAACGTTCATACGGTGCAGCTATGGGTAGTGAAACAGTCGGGTATGAAACTCTCGACTGTAAATGCTCGGTTAGTGTTTTTCTTTAGTACAGGAATTAGAACAGTGAAAATGCTTGGTTTAAGTCAAAATATTTTGGTGAAACATTTAAAGTTGTTAATGATTGAAGAAATATTTTGGAAGAACCTAAAAATAAAGAATGTGAAGAGTTATAAATGAACGGTGTAGACTTAATTTTATGTTTATAAATGTATGGTAGCAAATCTTGATCATACATTTATAAAATAAAATCAATCTCTAGCGTTGAGCTTAGACACTTCGGGGCTGTTTGGCAACCAGTGGGATTTAACTTTAGTGGGATTTAGTAAATCCTGTAAATCCGGATTTAGGAAATCCGAATTGGGTTAAATCCTGTAAACTGTTTGGTATGCAATATGTTAAATCCTGTTAAATCCTGTGAAACTGTTTGGTAACATATTTCCGGATTTATGGCAGTTAGGGATTTAAAATTTAAACATATATTTATGAGATAAATATCATTGCATAAAACATCATTAAACAAACTTGAGTTCTCACAAAATAATCGAAAATTCAATAAAGAGCAAATTAGAAAGCAATATTGCCCAAAATGACAAATTAAGCATTTAATTAGAGAATGCATTTAATTTGTAAATGTCTTCATAGCAAATTTTTGGGAGCCCAAATTTTTCACGATGATCGATTTCTTTGACTTGCAATCTGAAATAAAGAAATGAATGTATTAGTACAAATTTTAATGTAGTTAGTGAAACATTACACTAATTAAAATTCTTACCCGAGCATTCCATAAATCTATGGTGATATTGTGCCTAATAGCTTCACCTTGAATTCTTTCTCCTATTGTCGCGTGTAAGTTGGGATAGTCCTCTGGCATATCAACTTCCACAGTTTCAGCATCATGTTGCATTTCTGTTTGTGACATATTGAAGTATAGATCATGTCCGTGGTATCGACCAATGAAGTTATGCAGGACCGCACAAGCAATGACAATATCTGCTTGAACACTAATAGGGAACTGTCGCATGTGCGTCAGAACCTGAAACCGTTCCTTCCAAATCCCAAAAGTTCGTTCTACCACATTTGCGTAGCTGTGCATGACGGTGATTGAATAACTCTTGCTCGGCAACGTATCGCCTTGTCGTTCTTCCACGATAATCTGCTAAATGATATCGATATCCACGAAATGGGGCAATTAGTCTATCAGTATTTGCATAACCAGAATCAACCAAAAAATATTTGTTGCGGGGTACTTCAAACTGCCCTTGTTCTACTGCCCATCTAAGAACACGCATGTCAGCAGCAGATCCCTCCCACCCAGAAGCTACATATACGAACTGTCGATCAAACGACACCGCAGCCATTACATTCTGTGATGTAAATCCCTTTCGATTACGATATCGATTTTGTAAATGAGTACTTACGACAGCTGGAATATGTGTACCGTCTATCGCTCCAACCGCATTTTTAAAGAATGGATGAAATTGTTCATTTGCACGTATAAATGGATGACAACCAACATCAGCTGAAGGTAAACTTATAAATTCATCCGACAAAGACACAATTGCCTTCAAAACCTGATTGAAGTACCTGCTAACTGTTTCCGATGAATGTTGAAAAAATTCACATAATTGTCGGTAACTGTGTGCATGGACAACACCACGTAAGAAAATGCCAAGTTGTTCCGCCGCTAGCATATTCTTTGTGTCAGATAGGTGACCACAGCTAACAAGCAAGTCTCTTAAGCTTATGAAAGCATCTGGTGGTAATCTGAAACACTGGTAAGCTCGCCCTGGATGACCAGATAGGACGTCAAGAACATATTGATGGTCGGTATATGATCTATCAAACATACGCCGGCGCACTTGAGTTTCATCATCAGTGCTCTCAACTTCCTCTACAATAGCTGGGAGAAGCTCTGCAATTGCATTAGTTACCTGTATATGCAAATCGATACTCTCGTAAAGTCGGTTTTGAATTTCACGGTCAAGGTTCTTCGCCATTGAATATGTTCACTGTATAGAGTAACATGCAACGGTATATGAGATAGTGTTCGGATAGGGAAAAAAAACTGGACAAAACCAAGTGGGGTAGTATTTAATACCGAAGATATAGTACAGCAATGTCATTAATGATTTTCTTTCATACAGAAAAAAATTGGGGTAGTATTTAATACCGAAGATATAGTATAGCAATGCCATTAATGATTTTCTTTCATACAGAAAAAAATTGGGGTAGTATTTAATACCGAAGATATAGTACATCAATGCCTTCAGATTTAACGGCACCCAAAAAGATTTCATATTATATTGGTTTCTTTCATACAGCAAAGCAAACAGATTTCATATTTAATACAGAACTCAAATAAACCAAAAACTCATTAATGAAAACTAAACTTGACAGCAAACATAATTGTGAAATAAAAACTAAAAAGCTTAAGCAACACAACAATTCAGAAAAATAGAAATAAAACTACTATAAAGCAAACAGATTTCATATCAAAGTGGGAATTTGAATCATAGCCATATTCTGGAACCATTATATTATAGGTGGTTTTCAACCATATATTCAATCCACTTATGCAACACTTCACCTTCCCATGTCATTAATATGGTTTTGTTATCTTTATTCTCTTTTAACACATCTTGTAGAAGTAACAACGCATGTGTCGTTAAGTTCTCCACCGAACATAGTTTATGTAGACATTCAGACATACTGTAGGGGTCATTCCTTTCAACGGTTTCTTTTAGTACAAAAGAATTTTTATTTGCCTCAACCAATAAATTGTTAAGGTTGTCTATTGGGCCTTTTCTCCTAGGTCGCCTTGTACCTTTTGCAGCACCATCACTATATCTTTTAGAACCTATTGTGTGACTATCAATAGGTTCTGTGTTTGGAGTTAAACCATCAGTTGCCTCAGGCATGTTGCTCGTTGGAGTTTCTTCGAATTCAAAGGTTACACCATTAGCAGTTAGAAAGTCATCTTCGAACTGGGGCGTTTCATCTTGGTCTAAATTTACCGTTGGAGTTTTTGTCTTATTGCTTCTAGCGGCATTACCCACTGCAATATTATCTGCGCAGATTTTTTCAAATATTTCGTATTGGTGGAATGGATGCCGACGATATCGTGAAAGCTTTGGTGTTACCTGTAGTACCAATATAAGAAAGTAGAAACAAGTCATCCCAATGTATGGTTAATCAAGATTTGAATTGCATAATTACATATTTACCTGAACAATTTCCTCCCAAAGCTCTTCAGTAGCAATTGGTATGTGTAATTCCTCATCCCAGCCCCAACCACTTCGATTTGTTAGTTGATATAGTGTACAGAAATCAACTTTCATATTTTTGAATCTAATCATTACCAAAGAATCTGTGTAATATGTACCCAAACGTCTATTCAAGACGTTAACAAGATTAGGCCACTGCTCCTTCCTTAAGTTACCATTGCATATATTTCCATGTACGAATTGCTCATATAGAAGCTCGGCTAACACAACGTTGTGCTCTTCGGGCCACCTAGCAATCCTAGACGTGCTTTTAGGATTGCTGGAGATAGCTTCATCTACATGACGTTGGGAGCTAGAGCTACCATGAACCAACCCTTTCCCTTTAAGAAACCTCTTCATTTCTATAAAAAATTAAGGCAACATGTTGTAAGAGTATAATTCATTTGACCCCGCACTTTCAATTTAATTTTATAGATTATATTCATGAGTAATACCCTTTCGTCCTTGAAAAACTCTCCAATCAAGACGGGAACCATAATTTTTGAGATACATGACATTAGATGACTCGTTGTCGCTCACAGAATCATAAATATCTTTGTCAAATCCGGTGTAAAAGGAATGCTTCATTCTGATTTTAATTTGCTTAACAAGCATACTACCAATCAATTATTTGTAGCGTTAAAAAAATTGGACGTACAAATATATGAACTACGGCAACTTCATTTAACTGAAAGAAAATTTGCTTAAAAAATTAATCTAGTATGAAAATAGTACAATACAAAAAGTTATGCAGATTTTTATACATAAGTGAGAAAATTTTAAAGAAAAAACACATGAAAAATTATTTTCTATTTACAGTCTACACATTGCAGGAATGAAAAAATTTAAGCTCTCACCTAAATAAAAAGCAGAGAAAGAAAAATTCAGAGACAGGAAAAATCAGGGAAAATAAATAAACACCTAGACAAGAAGTTCTCACATGCCAAAAATCAGAGAAAGCAAATGTAAAGATCATTTTGCTCCCAGGTTCGTTCGGACGAAGTCGGATCGTCCGGGATGATCGGTGCAGGTTGTGCAGAAAAACCATATTTGGCTGAATGGTTCGTCTGGACGAAGTTGGGATCGTCTGGACGAAAAATTTCAAGAGCCCTTTCGTCTGAGGACGATATTTAATTTTCGTCTGGACGAAATTTCCCTGAACATGGATCGTCCGGGACGAAGTGCGATCGTCCAGGACGATCAGTCTGGATATATATAGAAATGAGATATTTTGAAGAGAGAGAAAAGCCAAGGAGAGAGAAAAACGAAGGAAAAAGAAGGAAAAGTGATTTTTGGGCAACGCCGGTCTGTTTTCGTCCGTTGTGACAGTTGAAGATATTGCTGTACGCAAGGTAAGGCACAATCTGACTTTCTTAATTTTCAGAACCGTCGTGTTTGGCGGTATTATCTGTCCGGAATTGATTTTTGTTCGTGATTTTCGTCCGTAATTTCCGACTGGTTTAATTTTTACCGTGTAACTTTCTGTATTCTGTTGAAGTGCCGAGTGTGCACATTTTGGTTATTTTCCGAAGATTTTTGTCCGGGTATTTTTGATTCGACTGTGTTTTTAGTCGACTGGATTTTTCTGTGAAATTGAAAATTATCTGTGCAGTAGAATAAATGTTCTGAAATGTGGTTATCTATATTATGTGCAAATTTGGTAAATTATTATTTTCAGGAAAATTGTGTAAATTCTGTATACTGCCGTTGTGCTGCCCGATTTTTGAGTAATTTCTGATTTATCCGGATTTCTTCTGAATTGATATGCTATCTGTATATGCTATAAAAAGGGAGTTATAAGGGGCCTGAATCCTATGAGATTCAGTTAGTGTCTGGGAAATTCTAAAATGAGCTCAATATGAAATTTGATATATGTTATGTTTCGGATCCGAGGAAATCTGTTTAGGTGCTATAAGCACTATATATGTATTCTGGTGCTATAAGCACATCTGTTCTGGTGTTGTGAGCACAAAGGGAGGCATAAGGGGCCTGGATCCTATGAGATTCAGTCAGCGTCAGGGAATTTAGCTATGAATTAAATAATATATGATATTTGATTTGATATGATTCTGATATGATTCTGATACGATTTGTTTTGTTCCGTTATGATCTGAACTTCTGATTTCTGTACGATTCTGATCCGGTTGATCTGATATGTCTGATCTGTTATGTTTCTGATTTGATACGACTTCTGTTTCCGTACAGTTCTATTTGATTTGATATCTGTCCGATTCCATTCTGATTTCGGTACGGATTTGTCTGATGTGTTGGTTTTGAGATTCTGAGGATTTTGATTTGAGGTTTGTTGCTTTGCTGAGCTGTTGAGCTCACCCTTGCTTTCTGGTGGTTTTTAGGTTCTGGGAAAGGGAAGGAAGTCCAGGATTAGTTCAGAGTCTGATCAGTATAGGTATTGTTTTGTACCTTTTGATTTTTGTACAGTCATGGCTTTTCTGTTCTATCTTTCTTTCTGTCTAAAGCCATGTATTGTTTTGGTAGATGATTGTTTTGAGGAAAAGAAAAGAAAAAAAGATAAATCTTTTGTTCCGCTGCATTTGGTGTTTTTAGTAGCTCTGTGTTTGTCTGTTTTGAGTTAAATGTTTGGAAGAATCAGTTCCGAATCAAATTCCAAAGCTAGATCCTGGTTAAGCTTTTCCGTCGCGGCCCGGTGCGAACGGGATCCGTCTCGTCTCGGGTCGGGTCGTGACAAACTTTTTGGTATCAGATCCTTGATTTTGAAATTTGGGATTTGTGTGAAACAGAGCTATAGGAAGTGATCAGTAATGAGTCTGTTTGGGGTAGTTTTAGTTTGTTCGGCTTTTTATTATGTTGTTTTTGTGATAGTTTTCTGAATTTTTATGGATTTTATGTATGGATCAGTCAGACCCAGACATGACAGGCGGTTAGAGTGCCGATCAGGCAGCACCAGTGGGGAGTACAGCCCCAGTGGTCGGTGCTGACACGCTTTCTCAGTTTGCTACACTTGTTGCTCAGATGATGAGCGAGACTCAGAGTAGAGCTTCTACTGTCCGATCTGATGATCTTGACAGACATTTGCAGTTGTTTCTGAGGTTGAAACCTCTGAAATTTGAGGGCGCTGTTGAGCCCAGAGTTGCTGAGGAGTGGCTGAGGAGATTGGAGAAGACCTTTGACGGGATGCAATGTCCGTCAGATAGGAAAGTTCCATTGGCTGTTTTTATGTTGGACGGAGAGGCTGAGCACTGGTGGGAAGGCCAGCAGGCAGCCAGATTTCAGGGTAGACTGAACTCTTTGATTACGTGGGAAGAGTTCACTGAGGTGTTCCGAGATTGGTTCGTTCCCCCTTCTGCACGACAGTAGATGCAGGAGACTTTTCTGAGGCTTGTTCAGGGGAGCAAGACGGTGATGCAGTATGAGGCTGAGTTTACTGCATTAGCCAGGTACGCTCCGCAGCTGGTTAGCACTTCTGCTGAGAGGTGTTACAGATTTCTGAGAGGATTACGAGATACTTTGAGGCAGCCTTTGATACCGTTTCGGATCACTGACTTCGCTGAGCTTGTGGAGCGAGCTTGACTGATAGAAAATGACCTGATGGCTACTCAGCAGCGGTGGACTGCGAGTAGGAAGAGATTTGGAGGTGAGGCTTCTGGCAGTGGTTCCTCTGGGAAGAAGAGATTTGTTTCTGGTTCTGGATCTGGAGACTCCAGGAGGAGCGGAGGGTCGTCTGGTACTGCTACCAGTACGACGAGTTCTGGATCAGTCAGTACGGCACCTGTGTGCCAGAACTGTGGACGACGACACTTTGGCCAGTGCTACAGGATGGCTGGTCTGTGCTTTCGATGTGGTCAGTCAGGACATCGGATTGCAGAGTGTCCACAGATGGGATTTGATCAGTGATCTGAGGGCTTCGTCAGACCTGTTGGTTCAGCAGTAGGAAGACTGAGGACTGTTCCTCCACGCCCTGAGGGATTTGCTGGCAGAGGTGGTGGATCTAGTTTTGGACCACGGAGACCACCTACGGTTCAGAGAGAGCAGAGTAGTTCTGTTGCTTCAGCTCCTGTTCCAGTTCAGCCACGAGTTTACAGCTTGAGTCAGTAGGAGGCTCGAGATGCTCCCGATGTTGTGACAGGTACGATTTATATTTCTGATCAGCCCTGTCGTGTTTTGTTTGACTCTGGAGCGAGTCACTCTTTTTTATCCGAGCAGTGTTTTGCGGCTTTACGTTTGGATTCCATTTTACTTCCGGTTTCGCTTTCTGTGATTTTACCGGCTGGAAGTCCTTTGATTGCTCGGCAGTTTTATTTTTGTGAGATTGAGATTTCTGGCAAGAAGTGGAAATCGAGTTTGATTTTGTTGCCGATTTCTTCATATGATTTGATTCTGGGAATGGATTGACTGAGTCAGTATGAGGCCCAGATAGACTGTCTGAAGAAGCAAGTGAGCTTGTTTGTGGCTGGAGAGAGAGTTGTATTTCAGGGATTACGAGGTGTTCTCTCTAGTCTGGTTTCTGTATTGGAGGTAAGCAGGATGTGGAAGAAGGGATGCCCTGTGTTTTTGGCTTCGGTGCGGGATCTGAATCTAGAGGTTGGTTCTGTTTCTGAGATCCCAGTGGTACGAGAGTTTGTTGATGTTTTTCCTGAGGAGTTGGTTGGTTTACCTCCGGATAGAGATGTGAAGTTCTCTATCGATATTTTTCCGGGTACCGCTCCGATATCAAAAGCTCCGTACAGGATGGCACCGAAAGAACTTTCTGAGTTGAAAGTTCAGCTTCAGGAGTTGGTTGACAGAGGTTTTGTCCGTCCTAGTGTTTCGCCCTGGGGAGCACCTATTTTGTTTGTGAAGAAGAAGGACGGTACACTCCGTATGTGTATTGATTACAGAGATTTGAAAAAGGTCACAATCAAGAACAAGTATCATTTGCCTCGGATTGATGATTTGTTTGATCAGCTTTCCGGATCTTCGGTATTTTTGAATATTGATTTGCGATCAGGATACTATCAGGTGAAGGTGAAGGAAGCTGATGTGGTGAAGACTGCTTTCAGTACTCAGTACGAGCACTATGAGTTTTTGGTTATGCCTTTTGGGGTAACCAATGCGCCCGCTATTTTCATGGATCTGATGAACCGAGTATTCAGGGAGTATTTGGATCAGTTTGTGATCGTCTTCATCGACGATTTTCTGGTATATTCGGCTTCTGAGGATGATCATGCCAGACATTTGAGGATTGTGTTGGAGACTTTGAGGAGGCATCGGCTGTATGCCAAGTTCTCCAAGTGTGAATTCTGGTTGAAGAGCATTTCTTTTCTGGGGCATGAGATTAGCGAAGAAGGCATCTCTGTAGATCCCCAGAAGATTCAGGCAGTTGCTGATTGGCCAAGGCCGACTACGGTATTTGAGGTACGTAGTTTCTTGGGCATGGCCGGGTATTACAGGAAATTTGTGAAAGGATTTTCACAGATTTTGACGTCTCTGACGAGACTGATGCAGAAGTTAGTTTCTTTTGTTTGGACGCCGGAGTGTGAGGCTAGTTTTCAGATATTGAAGGATTGTCTGACTTCAGCTCCAGTACTAGCACTTCCGTCAGGTACGGAAGGATTTCAAGTGTTCAGTGATGCTTCACTGAAATGACTGGGATGTGTCCTGATGCAGCATGGTCAGGTAATTGCTTATGCATCTAGACAGTTAAAGCCACATGAGAAGAATTACCCGACACATAATTTTGAGTTAGCTGCAGTGGTATTTACTTTGAAGATTTGGCGTCATTACCTGTATGGCGTCAGATGTGAGATCTTTACTGATCATATGAGCCTGAAGTACATTTTTACTCAGAAGGATCTGAATCTGAGATAGAGAAGGTGGCTCGAGTTGATCAAGAACTATGATTTGACTATTCAGTACCAGCCTGGGAAGGCGAATGTGGTAGCAGACGCTCTGAGCAGAAAGTCTTCTGGATTATCAGGTATTCAGCTTACTTTTGATGACTTCCTGATTCGAGACATGGAGCGATTGCAGTTGGAGGTGATTTCCTCCAATGGTTTGGATTTAGCTCAGATGAACATTCAGTCTACTTTGGAGACAAGGATTCAGGAAGCCCAGAAGTCAGATTCTGATTATTCGAAGTTGATTGCTCAGATTGGATCTGGTAAGACTCCTGAACTTCGAATTTCTGATTCTAGTGCTATTTTCTGTAAGAACAGGTTGTGGGTACCTGTGTTTGGAGATTTGAGGCAGGAGATTTTGTACGAATCTCATCATTCAGGCTACACGGTTCATCAAGGCAGTGGTAAGATGTATGCTGATATGAAGCTTTTATTCTGGTGGCCTGGGATGAAGAAAGATGTAGCAGAGTTTGTGTCGAGATGCGAAGCCTGTCAGTTGGTGAAGGCAGAGCATCAGCGACCAGGTGGACTGTTGCAGTCGTTGCCTATCCCTGAGTGGAAATGGGAGGAGGTAACGATGGATTTTGCGATGGGTTTTCCTCGATCTAGACAAGGACACGACGCTATTTGGGTGGTTGTAGATCGATTGACGAAGTCCGCCCATTTTCTTCCGATCAGACAGACAGATTCAGTTGATCGTTTGGCACAGATTTATGTGAATGAGATAGTCAGATTGCATGGTGTGCCTCGAGTGATTGTATCTGATCGAGATGGACGTTTTACTTCCAGACTTTGGAAAGGCATTCAGCAAGGCTTGGGTACAAAACTGCATTTCAGTACAGCCTTTCATCCTCAGACAGACGGACAGTCTGAGAGGACTATTCAGGTGCTGGAAGATTTGTTGAGACTTTGTGTTCTGGACTTTAGCGGAAGCTGGGAGGATCATATTCCGCTGATTGAGTTTGCTTATAACAACAGTTTCCAGTCCAGTATCGATATGGCACCGTACAAGGCTCTGTATGGCAGAAAGTGTCGTACTCCTTTGACTCGACGGAGGTCGGAGATAGACAGGCTTTGGGGGTCATTTTTGCTGATGAAACTGCTCAGAAGATCAGTTTGATTAAAGAAAGGTTGAAAGCCGCTCAGGATCGACAACAGAAGTATTACAATCAGAAGCACAGGTTTGTAGAATTTTAGGTTGGTGACTTTGTGTATGTCAAAGTCAGCCCGATGAAGGGTGTGAGCAGATTTGGTCGGGTAAGCAAGCTTAGTCCAAGGTATGTTAGACCTTTAGAAATCCTGGAAAGAATTGGAAAAGCTGCTTACAGACTGTTACTTTCTGATTCGATGCCTGACATGCATAACGTGTTTCATGTATCCACTCTGAGGAAGTGGGTATCCGACTCTGGGAAGAAGGTATCTGCTGATGAGGTTGAGATTCAGGAGAATCTGGCATACAAGAAAGAGCTAGAGTTGATTTTGGCATACGACGTCCAAAAGCTACGAAGTAAATAGATTCCAATGGTTAAAGTCCAGTGGAAGCACCGTACTGCACGGGAAGCCACTTGGGAGAAGGAGTCTGACATGAGACAGTTGTACCCGTACTTGTTTTGACTGAGTTTGGATTGGATAATGTCGAGGACGACATTTTTCAGAAGTTGGGGAGATTGTAAAGATCATTTTGCTCCCAGGTTCGTCCGGACGAAGTCCGATCGTCCGGGACGATCGGTGCAGGTTGTGCAGAAAAACCATGTTTGGCTGAATGGTTCGTCTGGACGAAGTTAGGATCGTCTGGACGAAAAATTTCCAGAGCCCTTTCGTCTGAGGACGATATTTAATTTTCGTCTGGACGAAATTTCCTTGAACATGGATCGTCCGGGACGAAGTGCGATCGTCCAGGACGATCAGTCTGGATATATATAGAAATGAGATATTTTGAAGAGAGAGAAAAGCCCAAGAGAGAGAAAAACGAATGAAAAAGAAGGAAAAGTGATTTTTGGGCGACGCCGATCTGTTTTCGTCCGTTGTGACAGTTGAAAATATTGCTGTACGCAAGGTAAGGCACAATCTGACTTTCTTAATTTTCAGAACCGTCGTGTTTGGCGGTATTATCTGTCCGGAATTGATTTTTGTTCGTGATTTTCGTCCGTAATTTCCGACTGGTTTAATTTTTACCGTGTAACTTTCTGTATTCTGTTGAAGTGCCGAGTGTGCACATTTTGGTTATTTTCCGAAGATTTTTGTCCGGGTATTTTTGATTCGACTGTGTTTTTAGTCGACTGGATTTTTCTGTGAAATTGAAAATTATCTGTGTAGTAGAATAAATGTTCTGAAATGTGGTTATCTATATTCTGTGCAAATTTGGTAAATTGTTATTTTCAGAAAAATTGTGTAAATTCTGTATACTGCCGTTGTGCTGCCCGATTTTTGAGTAATTTTTTATTTATCCGGATTTCTTCTGAATTGATATGCTATCTGTATATGCTATAAAAAGGGAGTTATAAGGGGCCTGAATCCTATGAGATTCAGTTAGTATCTAGGAAATTCTGAAATGAGCTCAATATGAAATCTGATATATGTTCTGTTCCGGATCCGAGGAAATCTGTTTAGGTGCTATAAGCACTATATATGTATTCTGGTGCTATAAGCACATCTGTTCTGATGCTGTGAGCACAAAGGGAGGCATAAGGGACCTGGATCCTATAAGATTCAGTCAGCGTCAGGGAATTTAATTATGAATTAAATAATATCTGATATTTGATTTGATATGATTCTGATATGATTCTGATACGATTTATTTTGTTCCGTTATGATCTGAACTTCTGATTTCTGTACGATTCTGATCCGGTTGATCTAATATGTCTGATCTGTTCTGTTTCTAATTTGATACGACTTCTGTTTCCGTACAGTTCTGTTTGATTTGATATCTGTCCGATTCCATTCTGATTTCGTTACGGATTTGTCTGATGTGTTGGTTTTGAGATTCTGAGGATTTTGATTGGAGGTTTGTTGCTTTGCTGAGCTGTTGAGCTCACCCTTGCTTTCTGGTGGTTTTCAGGTTCTGGGAAAGGGAAGGAAGTCCAGGATTAGTTCAGAGTCTGATCAGTATAGGTATTGTTTTATACCTTTTGATTTTTGTACAGTCATGGCTTTTCTGTTCTGTCTTTCTTTCTGTCTAAAGCCATGTACTGTTTTGGTAGATGATTGTTTTGAGGAAAAGAAAAGAAAAAAAGATAAATCTTTTGTTCCGCTGCATTTGGTGTTTTTAGTAGCTCTGTGTTTGTCTGTTTTGAGTTAAATGTTTGGAAGAATCAGTTCCGAACCAAATTCCAAAGTTAGATCCTAGTTAAGCTTTTCCGTCACGGCCCGGTGCGAACGGGATCCGTCTCGTCTCGGGTCGGGTCGTGACAGCAAAAATCTGTTAAGCGCGTGTGTGAGGCAGGCGACAGTTCGGGGAAGAAGAAAAATCGGAGAGGTTTCAGTCGGAGCAACAGCTGGGGAAGAAGAAGAAATATGGGAGAGGATGAGTCGGAGCAACGCTCTGGGGTAGAAGAAGAAAAATCGGAGAGGTCTAGGCGACGCCGCGACGGGGGCGAGCGATGGCTTCGTTCCTTTCGGCAAATAAGGGCAACGGTTTCGCTTGACGACACGGGCGCCGCGGGTAAGTTTTTCGCCTAACTTTAAATCCCGTTAAATCCACCGAACTGAGGGATTTTGTAAATCCGGGATTTAAGCCGTAAATCCGTAAATCCGGGATTTACCGAATCCCGGGATTTAACGCGCGCACAAAAACTGTTTGGCTGGATTTAACTTAAATCCGACTTAAATCCCACTGTAAATCCGATACCAAACAGCCCCTTCGTATTCATCATATTTCGGTTCTAATACTCTGAATCCTAGGCGAACGCAGCGACACTTCTTCTCTTCCTTTCGCCATTTGTGTTTACTTTCTTGCTTTTTTTGTGATGAATATGCCATTTTCTCATTCGTTTCTTTCTCAATCTCTTCTCTTCTCCAAATTTTATTCTCGCTGTTCTCTCCTGTTATATATATATATATATATATATATATATATATATATATATATATATATATATATATATATATATATATATATATATATATATATATATATATATATAGTTAATGACAAAGAAAATGATCTTCTTTTGAGCATTTACACTAAAGTTATTGTCATTTAATTAACAACATGACCCTCGGCCAGCCTTCGCTGCTCATCAGCAAACCACATCGCTGCATTTTCCTATCTGTCGCCGAGCATTTCACCATTCATGCAGATATGATTTCTTGCGGAGAAATCTGAGTATTGTTGATTATTTATATACATTTATCAAAATTTTAAGAAAATGGCCTTCATCTGTCTATTTTTAAGATAATTTCAACGGAGCCCTCACAATTTTGTTTTCGTTGCTTGATTTCCACTGAATCATAAGAGTTTGTCACTACTAATTAATCAGGGTTTCGCAGTACTTTTTAGAAGCTAATGTAATAGTTTAAATACCTACTAATTTATTTGCAACACTAATGATCTTTTTCTATATAATTTCAACTTTCAAGCAAAGTTTTTCCACTGAATCATGGCGAAGGTAAAGATCTTTTTCTATAACTTGAATGCATGAACTTTGTGCATAAAATAAAAATAAATTAAAAAAAAAAGCTCTTTCCATCCATGATCCATGAGTATGTGCATAAATTTCCATTATTTATTCATTGAATGTAATCTTTGAGCTCTTTTCCTCTTTGTCAAACTTGAATGCGTGATGCAAGTTTATTAATAATTTTTATTATTATGATTATTGTCCATTGATTGGGCCAATGCTCAACAACCAAAGCTCTTTGTGAGAATGATTGTTATTCTTAATTTTGATGAAGGTCTTGCTCTTCATAGTCTAATTGTTGGTATCATTTCTCTTCTCGAGCAGGTAATCTCGCACACACTAAGAAATGAAGTTTTTAACCTTGGCTTTTCATTCTTCCTGGTTGCTTTTTATGTTGATTCAACAATATGTTATGATGAAGCATTTAATTTAATTTTGTATAATATTATGATTGTTGTGAGATATTAATTGTCATCATCATTCCTTTCTAATGAGTTGTCACATGTAGTAATTATTTTTGACACTTTTATTTCACAAGTGATTTGGATAGTAAATATGAATTTTATATTTCACATATAGCTCACTAAAATCTTTCTAAATATACATCTTCTATATTTCATGTAGAAAATTCTTATTTCTAATAAATAATATTTATTTTTAGTTTTGAAAATGTCGACATATTTGTTTTATTCAAGTGGTATGGTAGAAGTTCAGATATACTTAATTTTTTATCATCTCCTTCACCTATACTTAATTCTGAGAAAAAGCTAAAAGATTAATTTATCTAACTCTAAGGGACTATTTTGTTGACATAAAATTGGTGTAAATTTTTTTTAAATGATTAATTTAATCTTATAATGGATATTATATTGATGTGATCAAAATATTAATTGATTAATAATCCATGCATTGCACATTAACAAACTTTTTTAATTTTCATCAAGCACACTTTTAATTAGTATTTCTAAAGAATAATAAAGATTTATATGCTATTGATTATGTATGAATCATATGTCAATATGCAAAAATTACATGTAATATTCATAAAGCATTTAATATCATTCATATAGGATGTCATGAATTAATTTTTAATTTTATAGTATAATATATTTATTATTAAATTTTTATTTACGTCTTCATGTCGACGTGCGTTTTTGTGGAAGCTAATCAAACCAGCTTGGTAGCTTGCATTATGTCACTATCATTGGAGTATGTATATTTCTTGGATTTCTTTTACGAGTGAAAGTTTATTTTATGGTCTTTCACTATTATTTGCCTGCTAAATTTATTCTCTTGTAGGTAATGTTCTATGATAGATTTACTTTTTTTTTTTTTAGTAACTAATTATCCATTTGATAGATGTTATATTAATATCAATAAAAACCCCCTTAGATTAGCGTCAGACTATTTTTAAAATTTTCATCTAACTTTAATAAGTGTATTTCAAGGACAACAAAAGTTTATATGCCTTTTGATTATGTTTTTAAATTATATATATATATATATATATATATATATATATATATATATATATATATATATATATATATATATATATATATATATATATATATATATTAATTTTATTCACGTGCATCTGTTGACCTCGATTTTGTCAAACCATGGGCATGAGGGACTAGGTTGACCAGGTCAACTGTTGACTTGGTCAACCCAAGGCTTATTGGGTCAATTTTGACCCATTAAGGCCTTTTGAGCCCAAATCAAGCCCAAATCAAATTCCAACTCATTAATGGCTCAAACCTCATACCCATTGGACCCATTTGACTGAGTTGACCAAGTCAACACATGACTTGATCAATCCAAGACATAATGGGTCAAATCGACCCATTAAGACTCATTTAAATCCTTATTAAATGCCCATTCAATGCTCTAATCAAATCCCTTGGTTTTGAATTGCAAACCACGGCCTCCCTCACTCTATTTCCCTCCTAATTGGTCAGGGATTTGATCCCCACCGTCAATCATATAGAGGAGGCCTTAAATAGTGAAAATTAGGTTATTTTGGGGACCTTTTTTGCTCTCCCTCTCTCAAGAGACCACCTCAGGCTCTAAGATTTTGTGATAGCACTCCCACGACTTCCCTCCACCTTTTTGAACCGAATCCCGACGACCAGGCCCCGCCGGCGGCGATCCTCCGGCGAACCCGAGGCTTTTCGCGTTCCAGGACAAATCCCGGCCGATCGAGCGAGCTTTGGATCTCGACATCAACTAGTAACTTGCTCTTGAGGATCCCACGAGTCCAACGAGCCCAAGATCGTCCGAATCCACCATGTGGATTGAGGTAAATCTCAAACCCTAGTTAGAACACTTAGGATTAATTAGCATCGTCATTAGTGAATATTAATTCCAATAAAATATCCCCCATGGATGCTCTTCACAAGTAGAGGTCCATAGGTTTCTGGCGATCACGGTGGGACCAGTTTCTCTCTCCATCTTTGGATCATATATTATCTTTTCTTGTGTGTACTCCGGGATTGGTACTCCTTAGATTAGGTCCGTCCCACTCTTAGTTAGGGTCTCTCCTTAGTTAGCGTTCCTTTCCCTTAACTAGGGTTTTCTTCCCTACTCTACTTCCTTCCAGCCTAGCAGGCTATTCCGTCCTTTATCTATTCCTATCTATCCTATCAAATCCTTACTCGTCCATTCTTTCTTGATTTACATTCTTACTGACCTTTTCACTTTCTTTTCTTGGCAGCAGTGCCATGGCTTCTTTCGCTCCTTCCGTTACTTTTGCCTTTGGTTCGGACGCGCGGGTGACTCTTCTTGAGTCCCTGCTCCCTAGTCCGCTAGTGGGAGGGATCACTTTTGGTTCCTTCATTGACTCGGCTTTCGTCACCCTTGGCGGGCCGACCCTGGCGGAGGCTGCTGCATTCTCTCCTCCCCAGAGGAGAGGACGCGCAGTCATGCGCCTGTTTGGACGTCCTGCTGCTTGGCGCCCAGTTCGAGCACCACGTCCTGTTCCTGTTCCTGCGCAGCCAGTACGCCCTGTGGCTAGGCGACCAGTGCCTAGGCCACTTCCTGTTCCAGCGGTCAGGCGTCCAGTGCCTGTCGCTTCTGCTGCACAGGTTGCCCCAGCCTCTCAGCGCCGGCAGCCTGCTGTAGTTCCCCCCGTTCGTCCAGTGGTCCGGCGTCCAGTGCCTGCCGCTCCTGCAGCACAGGTTACTCCGGCCCCTCAGCGCCGGCAGCCTGCTGCTACTGTTACTCCCGTTGTTCCAGTGGAGGTACCTCGTGTTCGGGTTGCCCCTCCCACTTCCACCAGGAAGAGGGGTGCCCAGACCGAGGTGCCTTCGCCTTCCACTGGTCGGGTTTCTATTTTCGCCCGACTTTCTCACCCTGAGACTGCTGGGCAGACCCCGGCACTTCCAGTTGTTTCTGTTCCCCCTGCCACCCAGGCAGTGGGTTCAGATGTCCCCTCGACCTCCACCTCCGGCCTTGGGAGAAGGGCCAGGAGGAATAGGAATAGGAGGTTGCGTCTAGCTGCGTCAGAGGCAGAGAGGCAGCGGATGGCCGATGCCATCGTTCACGATGAGATAGTTCAGAGGCAGAGGAGAGTGGCTCCCAGGCAGCGGAGGCCACGTCCAGTTGTTGTTGCACTTGCTCCAGAGTTGGAGGCAGTTCAAGGAGGACGCTTCTCCCCATTGACGCATAGTGGAGATGAGGAGGATGTTGCCCGTATAGCGACGGCTCCTCCTGTCGCCACTACTCTACCCCGAGCTAGGTTACCCAGGGACGCTGGTGTCCGAGCCCTCACCTAGAGGATTCGGAACATCGTCCGCCTAGCGCGTGGTAGAGGGCCCGTCAGTCGGGAGGGCTTACTCCGTCAGATTTCTCGGGCTACCTTTCAGTTGCGGAGGCAGACTGCGAGGAGACTCTACAGTTGGCAGAGGGGTCAGACAGTTCAGCAGCCTGCAGATATAGTTCCAGTAGTCAGACCCCCGGCGGTTACTCCTGCTGTAGGACGACGCCCACGTCGTCGAGGACGGAGACAGCAGCGGAGGCCTGCCCAGCCTCAGGTCAGTTCAGAGGTTGTAGTCCCAGAGCAGCCAGTTGCCCGTGTAGCACCCCACCGTAGGAGGTGGGTTTGGAGGCGTCGGCAGGCGGATACCCCTGTCGACCCAGTTGAGCCAGTAGAGGCAGCACCACCGTCAGATGCAGAGCAGTTTGACGATGTAGATGATTTGATGGACGTATCAGTTACTTCCGAGGCAGAGGCAATCCCGATGATATGTGATGAGGAGGTGGCACCTACTCCAGAGGGATCCCCAGATAGAGATGAGACAGAGTTAGTTCGTAGCCCTCATAGGATTGGTTCCCCTATGAGTCCGTACATAGCAGCCCTCCAACAACATTTCTTGGAAAATGATGACACACTAGTAGATGAGTTGGAGGAGGAGGTACCAGTTCACCGGGTATGTGTGGTTACCCGACGAGGTCACTCGGATGAGAGAGAGCCCGAGGACCAGGATGAGCAGGGAGAGCCCGAGGTGGGTGGATCTCCCAGATCAGTTGATACGGATGCTACCATTCTACACTTGCAGACACAGATGGCAGAAATGGCCAGAGCCATGGCAGCCATGACAGCACAGTTGACAGCTCTGGGGGCGATGCCTCAGGTGACAGGTATAGCAGCTACCAGTACCTCCAGAGAGCAGCCAGTAGTACCACCTGCTACAGTAGACCCCATAGGAGTGGACAGGGTCCAGAGAGCAGTCCCAGCACCACCCGCGGTACTTCCTTATACTACTTCAGTTCAGAGTCAGTCAGCTCAGATGTCAGCGGGTCAGATCCAGGATTTGATTGCCCAGAAGGTCGAGCAGGCCATTTCCTCCAGGAAGACTAGAGAGTCAGTCAGCAGGGGGCGTCCTTACCCAGTAGAGTACGAGTAGGAGACTTACCCCTCTGATTTCATCCCTCCTAGGTTCAGAGTTTTTGACGGGTTTGGAAACCCGAGGCAGCATATAGCTCAGTACCGAGCAATATGCTGTAATATAGGAGGGAGTGATCCCCTGATGTTGAGATTGTTCGTCAGCAGCTTAGCGGGGGTGGCATTTGCTTGGTACGCCGACCTCCCCAACGACTCAGTCAGGACTTTTGCAGAGCTGGAGCAGTTGTTTGTGCAGAGGTTTGTCAGCACTGAGCACAGAGTTACAGTTGGAGAGCTAGTAGTCACCAGACAGAGGCCTAGAGAGTCACTCACAGACTACATAGTTAGATGGAGGAACCTCAGTTTGCAGTGTAAGCCACAGCTCCAGGAGCAGCATGCAGTTGAGATCCTTTTGAAGAACATAGATGATCCGATAGCACCATACCTGAAGGGTTTCACCATTAGAACCTTTCAGAAGCTCCTCACCAAGGTCACTAGCCTACAGGACAGCATACCCGCTGCAGTCCCTCCTAAGGTTGAGAGTCAGCCTTCGCGTAGACCTCAGCGGCAATAGCTTTCAGGGGCACCTCCACCTAGGAGAGGAGAGGTTCACAGTACTCAGGAACCATCAGATAAGGGCAAGAAGCCCTTAGTCACTTCAGTACCCCAGTAGCGACGACCAGCTAGTTAGCCACACTCAGCCAGCAGGTCTTACTCAGTTGACCAGCCAGGGGGACAGCCCAGGACCTCCCGCAGGACTCCAGAGAGTCAGCAGTACCTGCAGGAGAAGCTTAGAAAGGAATATCCCTTTAAGAGGGAGAGTGTGAAAAAAATTTTTAGATTCCTTATTAAGAACAACCTGTTGGTATTCCCCGAGAGCAGTAGAGCAGAGGAGGAGGGTCAGACTGAGCACCCCCTTTACTGTCCTTACCACAGACATGTCGGACATGTGTTGGAAGACTGCTATGTCTTCAAGGATAGAGTAGAGAGACTGATGATCACAGGACAGATACGCCTTCAGGACAGTGATTTAGTGCAGCCCAAGGGCAAGGCCCCTCAGACAGTTCAGCTAGTCTCCAGCCCCAGTGATTGTCAGAGTGATGCTCAGGGCACTACTAGCAGCTTACCCATGAGTTTTGAGGATGATTGGCAGATCTCACTTTCCAGGAAGACCAGGAGGATGATAGACAGAGCAGTTCAGAGCTCAGAGGCAGTTGAGAGTAGGCCACCTCAGGCCAAGTCGACAGTTGCCGCTGCAGTTACCACTCCAGCACTTTCTCCCTCTTCTTCTCCTTCTGTTGTAGTGCTAGATAAGCACATTTCCTCTTCTACTTTTTCTTCTTCTGGATGTAATAAAAAAATGTATGAAAGAGAAAAATATGTTGTAACTACAGAGGGGAAGACAAGGTTTCTTCCAGCACTTACGCTGAAGGACTTTGTTCTCCCTTCATTTGATGAGGAAATAAAAATAGAAGACGATTCTGAGTACTTTTGGTCTTCTGTACCTTCTACTTATATTTCTACTGTTACTCCTAGTTCTCCTTCTTCCAGCACTCACTCTTCCTCAATACTACATGTCTCTTATAATATGGATGATTCTAATGATGAGTTTGAGTCTGATGAAGAACCTGTTTTTACAATACCAGAGGGTGGATGTTACATGGATTCAGAGGATGAATCCGAGAACCCACTCTCACTAATTTCCTTAGAACCAACACCTGCCACCACCACTGAACCAGAGGAATCTCCTATTGAGGATGACTCAATACAGGAAGTTCATCTGCGTTCAGGGAAGGTCCTTCCACCCAGGTTGGCTAAAAATATAAAAGATAAGAATATAATTACCCAGCAGGATGATCCTATCCCTTCCTCCCAGGAGCAGCCTAAGGAGAAAGGGAAAGGCCCTCAGCTGGAAGTTGATTACAATGTGTTGGCTCACCTAAGGAAAATTTCTTCCCTTCTTAGTGTCTATGATACTTTGATGCTGTCACCCGACTTGAGAGAGACACTGGTAAAAGCACTGCTTGAACCAGAGACCTATCAGGCATTCTTTACTTCTGACCCTGATGATGGGGCATGGCATTTGTACAACATGTCATGCATCACTTTCTCTAGTCGTGACCTCTTGTTAGGGACCACTGAGCACAATCGTCCCTTGTATGTCACTGCTGAAGTCAATGGTTATGAGCTGAATAGGGTCCTCATAGATCAAGGGGCTTCAGTAAACATACTAACCCATGAAACTTTGAAGAGTCTCTCCCTATGTCATTTGAAGCTCACTTCCGATAAGATCATGTTGAAAGGCTTCAATGATCAAGGCCAACGAGCTCTAGGGTCTATTACCCTGCCTCTAAAATTTGGAAATTTTCTAACTGAGGCAAAGTTTCATGTGATTGAGGCTGATACTTCATACAAGGCTCTCTTAGGAAGGCCTTGGATCCATGAGTATGGAATGGTGCCCTCTACCTTGCACCAATGTATGAAGTTTTTGAGGAATGATGTTGAGTATACCATTCCTGGAGATACCCAGCCCTTTTCTGTGCATGAGATCTCTATGTACGACGATGCCGAGTACTACGTACCTCGGAAGACTCGTAGAGCTCAACCTGCTCAGTCCCCAGTGATACCTGATACTGTTGTACAGGGTCCTACGCAGCCACCTGCACAGGGTCCTATACAATCGTCAGTACAGGGTCCATCACAGGCTGGTATCGAGCTAGGTGTTCCCACTGCCCATTCTGATGGAGATCCCTCTCAGTTGGCAGTGAGGCACGACGTTCCCCCTAGTAGAGGCAGGGGAGGTAGAGGTAGAGGTAGAGGGAGTGGTAGAGTTGCGATCCGCGAGCCGCGGAATCACAACACTCGTACACCTCCTCCCCCTTACCTTTACACTTCTTCTTTGATTGTAGAGTCCGACTCTTCCGACGATGAAATAATCGATGTTCTTCAGCGTCCAGTCACTTCACCACCTCCCTATTCCGTAGGCTATGATTCACTACCTACTCTTTGTAGCCATTTGATACCTGAAGGTGGATTGATTATTGATATTAGCTCAGACGAGGAAGAGGACTTCCGACGTCAGACTACTACCAAACAACCTTCCCCCCATCAGATACGCGGGATAGGAGTTGGGGATTCCAGTCAGAGATTTTCTGACACTCCTGTAGTTGATGACACTGACACAATTTGGGGTAGCCACAATCTCATACCTCGCTTGTATGATACATTTGGGCCAGCCCGACCTAGGGAGTGTCCCTCTGTACCCCGTAGTATAGGTGTACCACTGGGTCATGTGAGACATGATCTAGAGGAGACCGCTATGGATATAGAGGTCAGGAGTGCCCCTCGTTACTTTTCACATACTGTAGAGAGCTTTGTTGAGCAGGGTCTCATTCGTTCCACTTGGCCCGACGAAGAAGCTCTACAGCAGGCCCGAGTCTGGCGGACTGATTTCCCCCAAGGTCTAGGAGGCGTAGGTTACATGGGGTTAAATCAGTCCAGTGATGCCAACATTCGTGTCATTTCCCATGCCTATCCGGTTGTTTCTCTTGTCGACGAAGAAGACCCGGATAGTGACAATGATAGAATACTCGAGGCTTCACAAGAGTTTGAAGATGGTGTCACTTCTGCCATGGACGAATTGTGTGAGGTAAACTTAGGCACTGAGTCAGATTCTAGGCCTATTTTTCATAGTGCTCTACTGTCTGAGTCAGAGGCTCAAGAATACATCGAGTTGCTATCAGAGTTTAGAGACTATTTTGCCTGGAACTATATCGAGATGCCTGGTCTAAATCCAGATGTAGCAGTCCATAAGTTAGCCATTAAGTCTGAAGCAGTCCCTGTTAAACAAGCGCCTCGTAGGATGAGGTTAGAAATTGAACAACAGGTGATCGCTGAAACCAAGAAGCTTATAGAAGCTGGTTTCATTAGGGAAGAGAAGTACCCAACATGGCTTGCCAACATTGTTCCAGTCCATAAGAAGAGCGGACAGATACGAGTCTGTATCGACTTCCGTGATTTGAATAAGGCATGTCCTAAGGATGATTTTCCTCTCCCCATTCCAGAGCTTATGGTAGATATAGCATCTTCTCATTCATGGATGGTTCATCTGGTTACAATCAGATAAAAATGGACCATGAGGATGAGAAGTTTACAGCTTTTCGGACACCTATAGGTGTCTTTTGTTACAAGGTGATGCCCTTCGGTCTCAAGAATGCCAGGGCCACCTATCAACGGGCCATGACTGTCATCTTCGATGAGATGATACATGAGCAAGTTGAATGCTATGTGGATGATTTGGTCGTCAAAAGCAAGGTCCGCGAAGATCACCTCAGAGATCTGCAAATCGTTTTTGAACGCTTGCGCAAATTTGATTTAAAGATGAATCCTTTAAAATGAGCATTTGGAGTCAATGCAGGAAAGTTCTTAGGATTTATAGTTCGATACCGTGGCATTGAGATAGATCCCTCTATGATCAAGGCCATAGTAGATTTGAAACCCCCTAAGAGTCTTACCCAGTTGAGATCCTTTCAGGATAAATTAGCTTTCTTGCGGAGATTTATCTCCAATCTTTCTGGTAGGTGTCATCCTTTCTCTGCACTAGTGAAGAAGGATGCCCGATTTCATTGGGATGAGAGTTGTCAGGAGGCCTTTGAGAGTATAAAGCGCTACCTGATGAACCCCCCTGTTTTAGTTGCACCTATCCCAGGTAGGCCGTTGATTCTCTATACTACAGCCCTGGATGAGTCTCTAGGTGCACTGTTGGCTCAAGAGAATAAGGAAGGCAAGGAGAATGCCTTGTACTACCTCAGCAGGCGACTAATACCTGCAGAGCTTAAGTACCCAGCGATAGAAAAGCAATGTTTAGCCTTGATCTTTGCGGTACAGAAGCTTAGGCATTATATGCTATCACATAAGATCAATCTGATCTCTCGAGTCAACCCATTGCAGTACTTGATGACCCGTCCGACCCTTTCAGGTCGTCTAGCACAATGATCTATGATACTACTGCAATTTGATATTACTTTTATTCCTCAGCGGGCCGTCAAAGGACAGGCTCTAGCTGACTTTTTGGCCGATCACCCGATCCCTGCCGATTCCCCACTCAACGATGAGCTACCTGATGAATTCATCATGAGTGTGGATGAACAGGAGTCCCCTACTTGTGAGCTTTACTTTGACGGTGCGTCATCCGTTAAAGCTTCAAGTCCATATGAAACTCTTACAATTAGGGTAGGATTAGGCCTGATTTTTGTGTCTCCTGATGGTCATACTCTACGGTACTCCTATAGTTTATCAGAACCTCGTACTAATAATGAAGCTGAGTACGAAGCTCTGATTTTGGGGTTAGAGTTGGCCATTCAGATGAGTCTTACGCGGGTGAAGATCTTTGGAGACTCCCAACTGATAATCAATCAAGTAGCTGGAGTCTATAAAGTAATTAAGTCTGAGCTCATTCCATATCATAATAAAGCAATGGAGCTCCTGAGCTTAATACCAGAAGTAACTTTGGCCAAGGTCCCTAGATCTGAAAATGGAAAAGCAGATGCATTGGCCAAGTTAGCAAAAGAATTAGCTGACCCTACTGGAAATCCAGTGCCTATTATTATCCAGTATCGTCCAGCTCTGTGCCCCGCGGACTTGTCTACTCCCAATCAGACCCTTGCAGTGTTTGCTGTGGATGAGGAGTCAGATTGGAGAGAACCCTTCATAGAGTATTTGAAACATGGTAGGCTTCCAGATGATAAGTCTCTCGCTGCTCAAATTAGAAAGAGAGCCTTATCATTCGCCTATGTAAATGAAACTCTGTATCGACGCTCTTTTGACCAAATGTGGTTGAGATGTCTCAATAAAGAAGAGGCTAAAAGAGTCACGAGCGAGATACATGAAGGGCTTTGTGGTGCCCATCAGTCTGGACCTAGAATGAAAGGCAGAATTAAACGTCTTGGTTACTACTGGCCGACTATGATCCACGATTGTATGGAGCACGCTAAGAGATGCCACTAGTGCTAGATTCATGGCACGGTGATTCACCAACCCCCTAATCCGTTGCACCCTACTGTTTCTTCTTGGCCATTTGAGAGCTGTGGCACGGATGTGGTGGGTCATATAGACCCTCCTTCCTCTAAGGGTCATAGGTTCATTTTAGCCGCCACTGATTACTTCTCTAAGTGGGAGAGGCTGTCCCACTTAAGGAAGTTAAATCAGAAGATGTGATGCGCTTCTTTCGCGATAACGTTGTTTATCGCTTTGGTGTTCCGCGCCGTATAATCTCAGATAACGGCCCGTCCTTTAGAAGCACCAAAATTGCCAGATTTACCCGCCGCCATAACATTAACTGGAGATACTCATCAATATACTATCCCAAGGCTAATGGCTTGGCAGAGGCATTTAATAAGACTCTTGTGCAACTGATAAGGAAAATCCTTGTTACAAATAAAAGAGAATGGCATGATAAATTACCTGAAGCTTTATGGGCATATAGGACTACCTACCGTACTCCTACCCAGTCCACCCCATATGCTTTAACTTTTGGGGCTGAAGCTGTCCTCCCACTTGAGGTCGAGCTCTCCTCACTGCGTGTCGCAGTTAGTTACAATCTATCTGAGGAAGATAATGCCCGACTAAGGTTGGAAGAGATAGATGGTTTAGATGAGCTTCGCTTACGAGCTTATCAATACCTTAAGCTAAGTCAGGCTCGAATGATACGACACTACGAGCTCCTTGTTAGACCCCGTGCTTTCCGGGTAGGCGAGTTAGTTCTTATTTTGCGTAGACCTATCATCTCGCACCGTCGGCGAGGTGGTAAGTTTGAGCCTGTTTGGGAAGGCCCCTTCGCCGTAGAGCAAGTTTATGAAGGTGGTGCCTACCTACTTGTTGATGCAAATGGCGTCCACCCGATGCCTGTCATCAATGGACAATACTTGAAAAAGTATTATGCCTGAGTCTAGTACTTCACAGGTGAGCCTCCCTACCGCCTGTAAATATCCCTCTGTATATGTAACTCCTAAAAGGATCTCCTCTTACTTTTCAGCAGTCTACGTGGCCACGACAATTTGTCCTCTACCACGTGACGTCGCTTAGAAGAGTATGAAGCTATCCTTAGAGGTGATACACCAATACGTCGTAGGGGCGTTTTATACTTTTGCCTGTGCTCATCAATCACGTTGGTGCTATCGCATAGAAATTTTAGTTTGTTCTCCCCTTTGTAGGGCTTAGTCCCCCAGTTTCACCTATCGCCCCAGGTGTGATCTGGGATATCAAAACCAGTAGTTTGAGTCTAGTTTTTGAGAGGCGATACTGGGTCCATACCACTCCATGACAGTCAGGCATGGCGATGGAGATCCACTATCCCAAATTGAGTTTCTTTTTCCTATCAGTCCTAATCTGATAGATGTAGCCCCTAATCCATTCATATGAGTTGAATGTGATCAAGGATGCTAGAGTCATGGGTTCAGACTCTTTCTGAGATAGGATACTGGGTCCACACCATTCCACGCTAGATAAGTATGGTAGTATTGATCATCTATCCTGATGATAGTTTCAATTGTACATTAATTTCAATATGATTGTGTTCCCCAGTTTTACCTGTCGTCCCAGGTGTGGTCTGGATTACCAAAACCATCCACTACCCCCAATTTAAAAATTCATGTGTGATAAAGGAGGGGAGCTCTTAGTAGAGCAAAACCGGTTGCCCTTGTTGTAGGAGGAACCCGGTAAAACTCTCCAAAAGCATAAATTTTCCAGTTCTGTTCATGTGGCGAACATAATCTGGGTTACCAAAAACATTCACATAAAAAAAAACGTATGTATATGTATACATGTGATAAAAGAGGGAGGCTCTCAAATAGAGCAAAACTGGTTGCCCTTGTCATAGGAGGAACCCGGTAAAACTCTCCAATAGCCCAAATTCCCCAAAACTTTCTCTTTCTCCTCCCTTGAGAGTGTTTTGACGATCTCCTCAAGGTCGAGTTCCCACTTAATTGGTCGATCAGTTTAAATGATTTTGAATGCATTCCTCCATTAGTGATGTAGTACATTATGTTTTGAGATGTAACCATCACTACTTTTTGGGCTTAGGTCTTTCTGAGAAAAGATCGCCCCATGCTGCCCTCTTTTGACAGTCTACCTCCCATTCATGAATTACTCTGAGCTGCCAGAGTAGTCATCTGAATGTGACAGTGTTACCCTCACTTCGCACAGGGTCCTACCTGATTAGGGTAGGTGTTATCACTGTGGTCTTATGATAATCATAAATCTCACTCATGATTATCAGATTAGGTGTCAGGTGTGCTCCCTTGTCACCTCAGAGTTATTTTCTTAGCTGTGATGTAGTATACCCTTTCTCAGGTGTTAGCATCACATCCTCAGGAGCTCAGATTTTCTAGTAGAAGATCAGCTCCCTGGTTCCTTTACTCACTCACTTTCAGCATTCGTTCCCTACTCTTAGCTGCTGGAGTAGCCCTACGGATGCTGTTTGGTTGTTTTTCACTTCTCGCAGGGTCCTACCCGATCAGGGTAGGTGCTACCACTGTGACCCTTCTAATGTTTTATTAATCTTGTACATGATTACTATTCTCAGGTAGTGAGTGCGTCCCCTTACTACCTAGAGCTGTTTTTCTTGTAGTGATGTAGTATGCCTTGCCTTGGATATCAACATCACTGCTTTGAGAACTTTGAGCTTCTAGCAGAAGATCAGTTCTCCTACTCCTTTTCGTGACCTATCCCACCATTCATACACTAGGCCCAGTCGCCAGATTGGTCTTATGAATGAGTTGAGGTCACTTTCACTTTTCACATGGTCCCACTAGTTCATGTGGGTGTCACCACTGTGAAGTTTTACTTACTCAGAGTTGTTGCCCTCAGTAGAGAGGGTGCTCCCTCACTACTCTGGCCCTCTTGCCCTTACTTGATGATAGAAGGCGTCATGACTTAGATGCCGGCTACCATCATCTTTTACTTGAGCTTTTGATTCTCCAGATGAGATTTAGCTCTTTCAGATACTTTCACCACTTGTTTCCCCATTGAGACTCCACTCCTAGCTGCCGGAGAGGTCCTTTGGATGCTTTGATCTTATTTCTACCTCTTACAGGGTTCCCATCAGTTAGTATGGGTCTACCACTGTAGCCTCTTTGAGGATTGTTTTTACCAGGCATAGTCCTGCCTTCTGTAGTTGAGGTGCCCCCTGGCTACTCGAGTTCTTTTTACTCATTTGGAATGAGATCGCCCATTTACACACTTTACAGCAGGTATATCTCTTCCAGCCTTCTGGAGGGATGTCGTTCTGATGTCTTCTCCCCCCTTGTGTAGGGTTAGGGTTCTCTAGGAGATCCTGACAGCATTTGGATACTCATGACCACGACGATTTGTCCTCTACCATGTGGTTACCAAGTTGCTAGAAAGGGTTCCCTAGGTGGCTCTACCCTCAAAATTGTCCCATTTACTTACCTCTTTTCCCTCACATCCCTACACAAATGCGTGTTGGGCTGATGTCGAGGTGACTTTTGACCTTCTATTCTGCTGTTTGAAATGAACAGACAGATAGTTGAGTTTACCTGGTAGAGAGGACCTGACAGAGCACCTGGCAGGTACTCCTCGCCACGCTCTCGTTTGCCCTGTCCTGATCAGGCAGGCATCAGAGCCTGACTCTTTATTCACTCAGTTGAAATGACTGGGTGGGTATTGAGCCCTTCTTCATCTGCAAGACCGCACTGGCTACAGCAGATGACGAAGCTTACCCGTTGAGTGAGCCCGACAGAGTCCCTGGGAGGCGTAATTCCTCAACGTTTTTTTCTTTTACTTCGGATGTCCTGTAAAAGACTAAGCAGGCTTCCATTTCATGGTTCATGAGCTTCTTGCTGAGGTCAGGCAGAAGTAGTGGCCACCCCAATCCACTGTTCCGAAAGGAGCAGGAGGGGCGGGATCCTTTCACCCTCTACCCGCTGTCCAGATGCGATCAGCCTGGTAGTTGGTTTTACTTTACCGTTGAGTGAGCCCGACAGAGTCCCTGGGAGGCACAATTTCTCAACAACCCTTTACTTCGGATGTCCTGTAAAAGACTAAGCAGGCTTCCATTTCGTGGTTCATGAGCTTCTTGCTGAGGTCAGGCAGAAGTAGTGGTCACCCCAATCCACTGTTCCGAAAGGAGCAGGAGGGGCGGGATCCTTTCACCCTCTACCCGCCGTCCAGATGCGGTCAGCCTGGTAGTTGGTTTTACTTTACCGTTGAGTGAGCCCGATAGAGTCCCTGGGAGGCGCAATTCCTCAATAACCCTTTACTTCGGATGTCCTGTAAAAGACTAAGTAGGCTTCCATTTCGTGGTTCATGAGCTTCTTGCTGAGGTCAGGCAGAAGTAGTGGCCACCCCAATCCACTGTTACGAAAGGAGCAGGAGGGGCGGGATCCTTTTACCCTCTACCCATTGTCCAGATGCGGTCAGTCTGGTAGTTGGTTTTACTTTACCGTTGAGTGAGCCCGACAGAGTCCCTGGGAGGCGCAATTCCTCAACAACCCCTTTACTCGGATGTCCTGTAAAAGACTACGCAGGCTTCCACTTCGTGTCTTCTTTACTTTTGCTGAGGTCAGGCAGAGGTATTGAGTCACCCTAATCCAATGTTCCGAAAGGATCAGGTGGGGCGGGATCCTTTTCACTTTCCACCCCGCTGTCCAGATACGGTCATGCGGGTAGCTGGTTTTACTTGGTAGAGAGGGCCTGACAGAGCACCTGGCAGGAACTCCTCGCCTTTTTCTCTGGGTGTCCTATTCTGATCAAACAGGCACCAGACTTCGTGACTCCCTTTATTTTCCGCCTTGAGTAGGTCGGGTAAATACTGAGTCACCCCAATCCACTGTCCTGAAATAGGTAGGAGGAGATGTGATTTTTTCACATTCTATCCTGTTGTTTGAAATGAACAGACAGGGAGTCGGTTTACTTGGTAGAAAGGGCCTGGCAGAGTACCTGCTGGGAACCCATCGCCACCTTTTTCCCTGAGTGTCTTGTTCCAGTTAGGCCGACACCAGGCTTCGTAATTCTTTGATTTGCCGCCTTGAGTAGGTCGGGCAAATACTGAGTCACCCCAATCCACTGTCCTGAAATAGGCAGGAGGAGATGGGATCTTTTCACCTTCTATCCTGTTGTTTGAAATGAACAGACATGGAGTTGGTTTACTTGGTAGAGAGGGCCTGGCAGAGTACCTGCTGGGAACTCCTCGCCACTTTTTTCCCTGAGTGTCTTGTTCCAGTTAGGCCGACACCAGGCTTCGTGATTCTTTGGTTTGCTAACTTAACTTGGTCAAGCAGATACTGAGTCACTCCAGTCCACTGCTACGAGATGGGCAGGAGGATATGGGATCCTTTTACCTTCTATTTTGCTGACCCGATATGATCAGCCAAATAGTCGGTCTACTCTCACTACCTTACTTTTGATTCTTCTCTTGGCTCCGCTCCTGCTACGGAGTGAGGCCAGAAGAGAATCCCCCTACCCTTTTTTCACCACAGTGGTGATCTTCACTTTTGATTCTCCTTTCTGCTCTGTCATCGCTACAGGGCAAGGCTATGGGAGAATCCCCTTACTTTGTTTTCACCTTTCTAGGTGATCTTTACTGTTGGCTCTATCCTAGGCTCTACCCTTGTCAAAGGATAAGGCCAGGAGAAGAACCTACTACCAGTTCACCATTTTGGGTGATTCTTGACTTGTGCACTGCTGCTTTTCACTCTATCCTAGGCTCTACCCTCGCTGTAGGGTAAGGCCAGGAGAAGAGTTCTCTACTTTTCTTCCATCTTTTTGATGCACATGTTTTCTCTTATACCTTCTCTGGCTTAGTCGGTCAACGCCAACACGAGCGGTTCACTAGTTGTTCGCCACTTCTATTGGGGGTCCGTTTGTTGACCTCAATTTTGTCAAACCATGGGCATGAGGGACTAGGTTGACCAGGTCAACTGTTGACTTGGTCAACCCAAGGCTTATTGGGTCAATTTTGACCCATTAAGGCCTTTTAAGCCCAAATCAAGCCCAAATCAAATTCCAACTCATTAATGGCTCAAACCTCATACCCATTGGACCCATTTGACTGAGTTGACCAAGTCAACAAATGACTTGATCAATCCAAGACATAATGGGTCAAATCGACCCATTAAGACTCATTTAAATCCTTATTAAATGCCCATTCAATGCTCTAATCAAATCCCTTGGTTTTGAATTGCAAACCACGGCCTCCCTCACTCTATTTCCCTCCTAATTGGTCAGGGATTTGATCCCCACCGTTAATCATAGAGAGGAGGCCTTAAATAGTGAAAATTAGGTTATTTTGGGGACCTTTTTTGCTCTCCCTCTCTCTAGAGACCACCTCAGGCTCTGAGATTTTGTGATAGCACTCCCACGACTTCCCTCCACCTTTTCAAACCGAATCCCGACGACCAGGCCCCGCCGGCGGCGATCCTCCGGCAAACCCGAGGCATTTCGCGTTCCAGGACAAATCCCGGCCGATCGAGCGAGCTTTGGATCTCGACGTCAACTAGTAACTTGCTCTTGAGGATCCCACGAGTCCAACGAGCCCAAGATCGTCCGAATCCACCGTGTGAATTGAGGTAAATCTCAAACCCTAGTTAGAACACTTAGGGTTAATTAGCGTCGTCATTAGTGAATATTAATTCCAATAAAATATCCCCCATGGATGCTCTTCACAAGTAGAGGTCCACAACATCATGTGCACGTGTATTTATACTAGGTATATTCAACTAAAAATACACTATATATATTAAATTTTAGATCTACTTATGCGAAAACTTTTAGACTTTAAGGTTGACTTATATTCTCTTACAAATGTCTAGTGAGAACATCCATAACAAAAGCAAAAGCATGCAACAAGGTTCATTCTCTTGCAAATGCCTAGTGAGAACATCCTAAACAAAAATAATTTAAAAGCATTATGCCAAGATATATTCTCTTACAAATGTGTAGTGAGAACATCCATAACCCAAAATAATAACATACACCAAGTTCCATCTCTTGCAAATGTCTAGTGAGAGCATCCACAACAAACACAAAAAAGAATACAAAGATAAGGAGGCAGTGACCTTCTCTTACCGGCAGCAACTAGTAGAGGCAATCGATAGCGGTGAACGGTGCAAGTTTGGTGTTGAAGTCGGCGAGGTCTCACGTTCGACGGCGAAAGTCGGTGAGGTCTCTCATTTGCGACAGCTTTCTAACGTGACCTAACCGAGAGAAGAAGAAAGAAATGAGAGGCAACGAGTAGAGGCAATCCCCGGAGGCGAACGGTGCAAGTCGGCGGCAAAAGTCGACTAGGTTCTCGCATTTACGGTAACTCTCGGATGCTCTTGGACGCGACCTAACCTAGGGAAGAAGAAGGAAATGAGAAGAAAGACCATGTCCGGGTCAAAATAGGGTCCTTTCCATCAAAATTTCTGGCGGTGTATCCGTCGGTTACCTTACTGATAATTAATGCGTTGGTAAACAGTCGTCAAGTAAGCTGATGCAACATTCGCCAGTAATTCCATCGGTAATAACCGTCGCAAATTACATATGAAAATTTTTAAATTTTGGCGCAAATCTAGTAGAAATTTTGCCAGTTATTCAAAGGCGGTTATTTCGCACGAAATTCCGCCAGTAAAATAACGATGAATTTTTTGTTGGTTTGGGGGCCATATTTTCCAGCGTATATCTCTCCGCAGAAAAATCTGACTGTAATGATGGATTTTCCTGTGGTGACTCTATCCCTCACTCTCGTTTGCTTGGCCATGAAAGAAAGGAAAGAGGGGAAGAGAAAGGAGAGAAAAGTGGAGAAGGCGAAGAGAGCGAAAGCTCTCTAGAAATTTTTCGCATGACACTCGTATTACATATTTTATTCTATATGAAGTTAGTGATTATACGCTTACTCGGTCCTATTTTTGAGGGTTTTTATCACTATAATTTTAATCTTATCAAAACTGATAAAAATATAATCTCTCCTCATTTATCGAGTTTTCATAGTGTAGCTTTTTATATATGATAAATATGATCTTCATAAACATTTTGATTGTAATATTATTGAATTTTACTAAATAAATTGGAATATGTACGTGTTTTTTTTAAATGCATATTATTAAAATTTTATAGATTTTCTTGTATTTCATAATATATTACATTTTATATATATAATTGACTTTATTACATTAAAAAAATGGCATGACTAATATAAGATAAATTTGACATTTGCATGTAAATAAGAAAAGACTATCTGTTAATACTATAATTAATATATGTTAACTCTTAAAATATAATACCTTGCATAGAATAGTGTGCCTTCAGGTTTTTTTTTTTTTAAATAAATTGTTGATAGTGATACTGATTGTAGCATATAATCGATTGACCAAATAACATTGACGAATTGAGAGTGAAAACTCTTCATTAATTATTGAAAATCACCTACGAATTAACTTAAGATAATGAATAATGCTGGTAAGATAAAGACTGATGACCAATTAATTGATATTTAAGATTAAATTAAAAACTGATGATTAAATAAATGATGGTTAAGATGGAGGGATGAAAATATCATATTACAGTTGGCTGTCATGCCTTGATTTTTATTATTGTATTACTGATTGTATTTACGTGATAGTATATGAAATTGATTGATAGATGGAATAGAAGTTGTACTGATATAACCTATAATGATACTGATACAACATAGTATAGTATGTCCATTGATTGATCGTCAGTTTTATCATTTTTTTTATAGTTTTATAGATTTATTTTGACTTTTCTAATCATATTAATTTTAATATTGATTGATATAGACTGAAACTAGAGCATACATATTATTTCTTTTTCCTTGCATTGAATGCATTAGTATATTTTTGTTACTTACTCGGTTATGTGCTCATTACATAATTTTAGAAAAAGGTAAGGAGCCCACAGGGCGAGACTATATATGTAGTGTTAATAGTTTATTTTATTTTCATCTCTATGGCTTTATTTATGTTTTTTTAGCTTATAATAGCTATGTGTAACAACTTGAAGATATGAAAAGTACTTTAAAATAAAAAAATATGAAACATTGAATTTTTTTTTTGAGTTAGAGTATTTCATCGCTTTGCTTGTAGCGCTACGATGCTATGATTGCGAGCACAACAATATTAGAAATCATCGCTACAGCATTTGAGTCTCTATTATATAATAATTTTGGATTCGCGCGACATGCAACATTAGGTCTTAGAATTACAATGCTAGGCCACTAACAACTTTTTAAATATATTTTATTATAAATATACTTGTCACCTCTCCCATCGCCTTATTTATCGAGGCTTGTCACACAAGCTAGGAAGAGAGGCGCCAAGGAGAGGAAGGAAGAGAGAGGGATGAGAGATAAAAGGCATTCAGGGCATTTTTTTCCATCAATTATGTTCGGAGATTTCTTCTGATTGTAGTAACATAAATCTCATTTTAGCTTACAATGATTTTGAGTTTGATAGATTTTTTCTCTCCTAAATCGCTAAAAATATATTTTCTCATGATTTATTATATAACTTTTTGTATATGATCGATATGAATATTATAAATATTTTGATTGTAATATTATCGATTTCAACATGGTGAAATAAAGGTTATGATTTTTTGAAGCTATAGACTGATATATAAATTTTACTGTATTTTATACATTAAAATGTATTTCATAAAAGAAAAGGAGGTTGGCTATTAACACTAAAATTAACACAAACTAACTCTTAAAATACTAGTACCATGTGTAGGTGCCTTTGGAGCATTAGTGAGCTGGATGTGCCTTCTAAGGACGGTGTAACCGAATTTTGATATTAACACGTAGGCCCCTCCGTGGGTTTAAACTAAAAAAAAAAAAAAAAAAAGAGTACCATGTGTAGGTGGGTGGGCCAACGATCTTTTCTTTAAAGATGATTTGTGATATTTTCCTGATTGTAGCTTATAACTACTGACTGATAATGCTGATGGGTAGAGAATGGCAATTATTTATTGCTTTAATGAAAGTCACATGTAATGATAATTGATTTACTAATAAATGATAATTATGAAAGATATGTTTGATGACCAACTTTGAAGAAGTTGGTTTTAAAAAATGATAAAACACCATATTAAACTTGAATGTCATTATCAATCTTAATCTCTTGATATTTATTATTTGATCTACCTATCATTTTACCTCTTAAACTTCATTCTTTTTGTTCATTTGTATAGCCATTATTTTTAATTGTGCTCGCTTGATATATATTAAGAGTTTGGTTGCCCACCTATGTAATTTTCCAATGTCCTGATCTCCTATAATTAATAATATCTTAATTTTAAAAGATTGTTTTCTATTTATCCATATCAATTTTAATCTCTTGTTATTTATTTGTTGAACTACCTATCATTTTATCTCTTAGACTTCATATTTTTTGTTCACTTGTACTGCTGTTATTTTTAATCGTACTCGCTTGTTATTAAGAGTTTGGTTGCCCAGCTATCATTTTTCAATGTCCTAATCTCCTAGAATTAATGCAAATATTAGGGGTGTCAATATTTGACACGACCCGAAAATTCGATTCGAATCCGACCCAAAAATTTCGCGGGTTCGGGTTCGGGTTCAACATTTCTACCCGTTTCATAAATCCGGTCGGGTTCGGGTTAACCCTTTGATCCGATTTTGACCCGGCAACCCAAAATTGACTCGGTTTTGACCCGGTTTTTGACCTGAAAAAAGGAGATAAACCCGTTTTTACCCAAAAAAGAGGAGATAGACCCATTTTTGATCTGAAAACTAGAATTTTTTTTGTTGGAAATGGGTCATTCGGGTCGTGTCGGGTTGACCCGGGCCCGAAGCGGGTCGATCGGTTCGGGTCAGGAAAACTGACCCGTTTTTAAAAACGGGTCGGATTCGGGTTGACCCGAATAGTGCCGAGTTAGTTTCGAGTTCGACCCGAACCCGACTCGTGACCCGAAATTGTCAAATATAACAACACACTAGTCATCCTATAAATATGTTAGCAACCTTGAAGAAATTTAATACAGAAGTCGATCAAGAATGGTTAAAGAAACCCAGCTGGCCAGCAGCCCATACGTATTCATCCTCCTTCCTTTGCTCTTCCTCTTTTTTACCTTCCATCGTCGCCGCAGAACAACCCTAAACCTTCCTCCCGGCCCTCCACCTCTTCCCATCATCGGAAACCTCCTCACCATCGGAAAAATACCTCACATATCTCTCCACCTCCTCTCCCAAAAATATGGCCCTCTCATTCAACTCCGTCTGGGCCAAATCCCTACGATTCTCATTTCCGATGCTGATAATGCTTCTGAAATACTCAAATCCCAAGACCACATATTTTGTAATCGCAAGGAATTGGCCACCCTCAAACGCTTGTCCTATGGATGCAAAAATATAGCTTTCTCCCAATATAATGATAACTGGAAACAACTCAGGCGGCTTGGTACTCAAGAAGTTTTTAGTCCTAATAAAGTTATATCTTTTGAGTCTGGTCGCACAGAAGAAGTTGACATACTCCTAAAAACCATATCAGCAGCTTCTTCTGGTGGCAAGCCGATAAATATGAGAGAAATCTTAATTTGTTTCTTCAATAATGTTATTTATCGAGAGGTGTTTGGGAAGAGGATTTCAGTTGATGGAGAGTGTTGGATAAGTCCAATACAGAATATGCTTAGAGAGCTGCTTATGCTAATGAATCATGACTTTGGAGCAGCAGATTTATTTCCCTCACTGGGTTGGATTGATTTGTTGACTGGCTGGCGAGGGAAACTGGACAAGGTTTTTAAAAAAATGGATTCCTTTTTTGAGAAGAGCATCAAGGAAAGGCTACTGGCCATAGAAAGAGATGGGAGACATCAAGTGTATTTTCTTGATACCCTCCTTAATCTTCAAAATACAAAAGATGGCGCCTCTCTATCTTTTGATCAAATCAAAGCCATTCTCTTGGTAATCTTTTTTTTTTTTTTTCTTTTTACATGCATGCATATCACTTAATTTATATCTTTCTTTCTTTCTTTTTTTTCTTTTTTTTGTTAAAACCCGTTGTGGGGCCTACACGTTCAAATCAAAAATATCGGTTGCAGGATCCTCAAAAGGACCCTCCAGCTCGCTACTACTCAGAAGAGCTACAAGATTAAAAAAAATAAAACCTAAGAGCCGATGGTTCATTGTTCTAAGATTACAAAAAGAACATAAGAAATGACTCAGGCTGTGAGTAGACAACACCCAAAAAAAGAAGATCCTAAAATTTCCATTCAGCACCATCTATATCTTTCTATTTTCATACCTAAAACTAAAAAATTTAATATTTCATACCAATCACATATAGACAACTTTAATATCAAATATATATAATTATTTTTAATAAAGTGATAATTAACTCTCTTCTACAGGACATAATTATAGCAGGAACGGAAACATCTGCAGCAACTATCGAATGGGCGATGACAAATCTAATAAGAAATCCATCCATCTTTAAAAAGGCACAAGAGGAGGTTCGGCGAGTGGTTGCTGGCAAAGAAAAGGTGCGAGTGAGCGACCTACAACATCTTCATTATCTCAAGTTAGTAATAAAGGAAACATTGAGGCTTCATCCGCCCATTCCATTGCCATCACCGCGAGAGTCCATGAAAGATACCAAGATAAATGGTTATGATATTCCAGCAAAGACGATGGTATTTGTTAACTTATGGTCTATTGGAAGGGATCCTAAGTACTGGAAAGATCCTGACCTTTTTATGCCTGAGAGATTCGAGAACAGCCTTATTAATTTTAAAGGGAGCAACTTTGAGCTCATACCATTTGGTGGAGGAAGAAGGATCTGCCCTGGAATTGCATTTGGCATGGCTAATGTTGAGTTGTGTTTCGCAAATCTACTTCAAGTATTTGATTGGGAATTACCCAATGGAATGACCAAAGAGGATATTGAAATGGGTTATGCACCTGGGTTGGTTTCTACAAAGAATGCGCCACTTATTTTGGTGGCAAAACCGGCTTTGAACAAGTGAAATATGTTTCATATGTAAACATAGAAATATAAAATAAAAGGGCACTTTGAACAAAATGCACCTATAAAGTTATATATGAATAAATAATTTTATATATACTTTGAGCTAGGGGTGTCAATATTTGACACGACACAAAAATTCGACCCAAACCCGATCCGGAATTTTTGGGTTAGACCCGACCCGTTTTCAAAACGGGTCGGGTTCGGGTTCCTGGTTTCGACCTGTTTGAAAAACGGGTCGGGTTAGAGTTGACCCGACGGGTTGACGGGTCAACCCGGAAACCCGTTTGAACCCCTGCCCGCCCCGCTGCCGCGCGACCACACCCCGCACGACCCTGCCCCGCTGCCGCGCGAACAAAATGCACCTATAAAGTTGTATATGAATAAATAATTTTATATGTAGTTTGAGCCCTAATGATTTTTAATCTGGTGATAAAATTCAAATTGAATTATTCTACATGAGAGTCTAATGATCTCTCTCCAAGAAAAACATTTTAACAAACGTCAAATTTCTAATAACAATTCATCCTCAAGGCCAAATATATTTTCATCATTAATTTCCTAACTTATGTGCAAATTAGTTAACTAAGAGTCTCTTTGAGAGTGCTGTAATATTTTATAAAGTTGATCATGAAGTTCATCTGGGGAAATAAATTTAACTAATATTTCTTCGAAAAGTAAAAAAAAATAACATCCAAATAAATTATAGTTGATATATGAAAACTAAAGTATATATATATATATATATATATATATATATATATAAAACAAACAAAAAAATTTAATTCATATTAATAATAATTAGAAAATTATAAAAATTAAAATGCTTTCAATTGAATCGAAGTTGATCAATTTTGATCAATGAAATTTATTAGTATTGATATATCTTCAAAAAATTATCTTGATAATCTCATGGAAAAATCAAGTTGGAAACTCAAAAAATTAAATTCGGACCATCTGAACTCCAATTTTGGCAAACTTACATTTAAACTGAACATCTCGAAAATAAAAACCCATCAACACCAAATTCGACTCAATCTGAGCTCAAATGAGTCCAATTCAAAGACCTGAATCATATTTGGAAGGTTCAAATCATAAATTGGATGACCAAACAGTTTTCAAAAGTGACATGCTTATAGTTTAATCAAGCGACTCGATGAGATGAATCCAACGAGCCCAAGATTGTTAAATTATGATATCATGAAGTCATTCAAATGCCTCATAAATGGTCCATGATCAAGGGGATCACATTGGCCGTCCATTCAAACAACTCCTAGCTTGCCCTTTGTCTCCTCCTTATTTAATGGTCATACCACTCTCAGAAAATTATAAATAGACTCATCAATACTTTATTGCTTGACCATCCACTATTACAACCTAAAGCCCCTATTTTATAGATTCAAAATAGTAACACCAAAAGCTACACTAATGGCTATACAAGCCATACAAGAAACAACATAAATCTAGAACCAATATCTAACAATCTTCACCTTGGTCATATATTTACACAACAAAGGATATCTGTTGTTCACTTATTCACAAGATCTAGCTCCATCTTCTGACAGATCTTCTCATGTCGCACCGCATCACACTCAGTCAATTTTCGAGCACCTTGTGTGCCTCGCTTTTGCGCCTTGTGCATCGACCCACACCTTGCGCCTCATGCCCGCGCCCTGAGCCTCCAGTTCCGCTCCCGCACCTTGCACTCATGCGGGTCCGACTCCGATCACATCCTGCGCCTTCACCTGCATCTTGTTCGTCACAATCTTACACCCTGCACTGCCGCGTCAAGATGGATATCAGACTGATACAATTTGTAATATCTAAAGCAATTTTTTTCCAGTCAAATTAATATTCAATTCTATTTCTTTCATAATTATTATTGACAAAAGTGGACAATCAGGCTGCCCATTTCAATACGATTCAAGATGGAAAATCACTTGGCCCATTAAAACAATGTGAAGGCCCATAACTCCGAAGCCGTAGGCCATTGAACTCTTTATTTCCTTTTTTAATAATCATTTTAATTCAAACTAAAAAGATATTTACATATTTCTAAAACATTAAAAGTATTTATTATCACAATCATAAATTTAATATATTTTTAAAAACTTTTATAAAAGAATAAGTACGATAAGTGCTATATTAACATCCTAATATTTAATTAAATGTTGCGTAATAATACTAAAATATATATTAATTAACTCATAAAATATAAAGAATAATTTAACATAATTAGATAAAGCAAAGCTAATTCTATTGGAATTAAGCTCTTCTAAAGTGACAAAGCATTGTCATCATCTATTGGAAGACATATTATAAAATATAGCAAATGCCACAAAAATAGAAAAATGTATCCCACTAAGAGGACACAAAAGGGTTAGAGACATCTTTATGAAGCATAATGATGAATAAATTGTCATCTTAGTAGGGATGAGATGGGCCAACGGTAACCCTAATTAGGTATACAAGAAGTTGCTTTCAATGGCTTGCATGGCTAATATTATTGGCTGCCTAATATTACTTATTATCTTGGAGAAATTATTCTATGCGCAAGCCAGACACAATTCTACGTCCGGAGAAGAATCAAGTGTAGCCACGTCAACAGTACCGAGCCACGGTACCGACCAGTACCGTGTTGTGGTACCGAGCCGCAGTACCGATCGAAGACATGGCACATTCTATTTGGTCTCTAGGCAGCGTTCGGTGTCCGCACATAATATTTTTTCATTATTCATTATTATATTGGGCATGACCCATCTCTTTTGGCAAATTACATATTTATATATGTTTAAGGACTTTGGTTTAGATTAAATGGTCGGAATCTAAATTGAACTTAATATAATCGACCAAATATGAAATTTTATTGAAAGTGCAACAATTTTCAATCCGAATATGACTCCATTAAACTCGCCTTGACACAATAAGCACTTAAAGTTTTGTTCGATTTCAATCAAATGATTCAAAATGGACACAACTATTCATTATTTTCTTCTATTTTATTTAATTTTCCTCTTATTTCATACGATAATAATATGATGAGTGACAAAAGAGTGAACATTTACTTATACCACACTATTTTTGAGCCACCAATGCTGACCGATATAATTAGGATATATAAATACAAACATGATATGATACAAATATATGACATAATTAGAATTAAAAATATAAGATATGAATATATGTTAGATACAATATTATAAAATTAAAACTTAAAATTTAAAAATTTGAAAATATGAGTGGAAAGCGGGCTTAAATTATATTACACATCTCTTAAAAGTAGTTATGGCTTAAGTAAAAGTGCTTATCGGAACTTGGTCGCCGCAACTTTAGACTATAAACATGTCTAATCAGGTCCTTCGAATTATGCCTTTTTGTGCTGCTGCTCCAATATTTTCTTGACAAATATATGGTGGTCCAAAACCTGCCTAATGATCTATTAATCTTTTATAATTAGATCCATTGATGAATTTGCTAATCTCGATTAAGACACGTTTTAAAGATCTAATAGGTTTATGACTCTCAAAACTTTTGATTAATAATTAAGTAAATTTATGTTATGCTAATCTTAAATCATATTTTAAAACCAAATCTTGATTTGCTTAACCAACAGTTTATTTCAATAATAAAAGCATATAAATATTTAAACAAACAGGTTAACAATATTTTGAATATTACAAAGTATATAAAAAGAGCTTTTCCTATCTTAATATTCGATTATTTATCTTAAATTTTATGGTAAATATCTTCAAGAATTTATATTACATTTTAAAAAACTATTATATATTTATAGAGAATTTCTATTTCAAATTCTACGATAATTAATGCATTGACTATATATAAATTACCATCTAGTTTTTCACTTGCCTCAGCTCTGGGTTCTAGGGCTTCGCCCTAAAACTTCCTGTCGACGCCTCCGGCGTGGTTTCTGCTCGGCTTCCGTCTGGCTGGAAAGTAATTTCTTCCCTTTTGTTTGTGGTTTTTTGTTTTGATGGCTTCTTCTCGTCTCCGAGATCCTGGTTTTTTACCAGTTGCTTTGCCTCTATCTTTTAAAGAAGCGCTTTCTGGTTCTTCTTCTGGTTCTACGTGTTTTCCTGATCTTAAAGTTTCTTCTTTTAGAGGCATGCCTTCTTTGTGGATTTCTGAGTTGGAAATTGAAGTTTTAGCTGCTTCTTTTGAGTTTTCCCTGGTCGGAAAGTTCCCTACGAACCGTCCTTCGCTGGAAGCCATTAGGAATTTTTTTTTCAACCTAAAATTGAAAGGGGAGGTGTCTGTCACAGTTCTAAACCAAAGGAATGTTCTGATTAAATTTTTCAATGAGTTGGACTATTGCCGGGTTTTTGCCCATCGATCGTATTTTGTTAATAACTGTTTCATGAAAATGATTAAGTGGTCTCATACATTAGATGTGGAACTCGAATCTCCTGTAGTTCATGTTTGGATCTCCTTTCCTAATCTTAGGCCACATTTGTTTGCTTCACGGATCCTTGAGGGTCTGGGTAGGATTTTTGGGAACCCTTTAAAAACTGATAACGCGACCTCTACTGGTTCGCGCCCCTCTGTAGCGAGAGTTTTGGTTGAAATGGATGTGTCTAAAGTTTCCTGAGAAAATCTGGGTTGGCCCGGAAGTTTCAGGCTATGTTCAGTCGGTTGTCTTTGAAGATTTGCCGGAATATTGTATTCATTGTTCTTCTTTAGGTCATTCGAAAATTGGTTGCAAAATTCTTCACCCTCATCTTATTTCTTCCTCTACTTTGGGGGTTGGTGGGATTTCGGGTGTTATGAAGTTTGTTGTTAGCGGTAATGAAGCTGGTGTTGTTGTTGCCCCTTCTGTTCCTCTGGTTTTACCTAAGAATAATGTTGATTCTCTAATTGTTCCTCCTTCTAATTCTTGTGTGAATGTTGGGGGGGATTCTGTTCTTGCGATTCATACCGATGCTTTGGTTATCGAGCGATCGGCATCCCCTGTTGCTAAGGTTGTTGATGGGGGGGGATTCTGCTATCCCTGTTGTTGCTGTGAATGATGGTACTGGGGCGGTCGTTGGGAGAAGCTCTGGTGTTGTCACTATGGTTTTGTCTCCTAATGCTATTCCTTTTACTCCTCTTGAGGTTTTGCCGGTGAACTCGTTGGTTGGTAATTGTATTTTGGAAGAGGTTGCTGGGCTTCCGTCTGTGGTTGTTCCGATTCATGTTCCTGCTTCCGAAACTGTTTCGCCGGGTGTGTTGGGTGCCTGTAATCTGGTTGAGAATGTGAATATTTCTGCTGATTGTGAGGATAGTGTGAAAATTAATTCGGTTTGCTCAAATAATTTTGTTAGTGTTCCTGTTAATGTGGTGGGTTCACAAACTATGCTTAATCGTTTGGGCGAATTTTCTGGTAGCGACTTGCGTTGCCAGATGAATTGGCTAGATGCTTCATCTGATTATGAATCGGGATCTGAATTTTTGGACGCTGGTGTTGTTTCTCCAAATTTCTGTGGTGGGTCGGATCCTGGAAATGATTTTTCTTTGGTTACTGTTAGGCCGACTTCTGTGGCCTCTCGCGGTAGATTTCGTGGCAGCTTTCGTGGTAGGGGAAGGCGTAGAAGATAATTTCTATTTTCTCTCCGTGATGGTGTTGTTTGATTTTATTGGTTTTGGTCGATTGCTGGTTGTTTTGGGCTGTGATGTGGCTGGGGCTCGCATCCCTTTGGTCTACGTGTGGCAACCATTGGCTCAGTCGCTGTTTCCTTTTGGATGATCCGTGCCAGATTTCTGGGGTGCTGGTAGTCTCGGCAATTTTTATACTGAGCCCCGTATTTGGATGTATTTTGTTTTCTCCTTTCTCTGTTGGGTTTTGTTATGTCATTTATTGTGTCTGTAACCGTGGACTTTTTATTAATATATTTTCAGTTTAAAAAAAAAAAGACTATACATAAATTATATTTTTATTTTATTATAAAAATTATGCAAAATATTTCTATTATTTCTCATTATTTGTAAGGCAAGATCATTTCAATATAGTTAAAAACAATCATATATCAAAATTTAGATGTTTTCTCAACAAAAATCAAATCAGAATATCCCAGTAAAGTATTACTTGAGATAGCTTTCTTTATGCTTTATTTTTTCATAAAACAATCACAATTTTTATTTAAACATTATTTGTTGTTAGTTTAAAAAAAAATTGTTTTGTTTATATTAGTTTTACAAAACAACAAGAAGCCGTCTCAAATGTAGCACAAATATGACCGATTACATGAATCATTCACTACAGGAAAATCACCCATTTCCGGCGGCCTTTTCCGGCTGTTTTATAGTTTTCCGGCGGTTTTCCGGCGGTTAAATTACCACCGGTAAAAACGGCGTAGGAAAATGAATTCCGGCGGCAATTTTGTCCAGCGGCTTACCGGCGGTCTTAAACCGCCGGTCAAATTTAAAAAAAAAAAAAACCTGCTCCGGCAGCCACCCGCTCCCGCGCTCCGCGATTCCGGCTCAGCCCCCGCGCTCCGGCAGCCACCCCGCTCCCCGCTCTCCGGCATCCACCCCTGCTCCTGCGCGGCTCAGACACCCCCGCTCCCGCGTCCGCCGCGCGGCTCCCGCGCTTAGCCCCAGCCCCGTGATCCCGGCTAAGCCCCTGCGCTCCCCCGCGTCTGCGCGAGACGAGTTTCGAACACCGGTCGGTTGGCAGGAATTTCCAGCAACAGACCGAATTGCTGAAGAGGCAAATACGAATTATTTGTGAAAACTTTATATTTAAACTATATTCATTGCCGAAAATCAATTAATTTTTAATTTTTTTAAAAAATGAAACTATTTAATTTAAAATAAAAAATAATGTTTAATATAAAATAAAAATTAACTAAATAATTAATTTTAAAATGAAAATTAATTAAATTGTTAATAAAAGTTTTAATAATTTTTTTTAAAATCATTTAAATAATAAAAATTTTATTCATTTTCATTAAATTTTAAAAGCGGACGGAAAAATGAAAAAGCCGCCGGAAAATTCCGCGGGATAATTTTGCTAGAAATTAGCCGTCGGAAAGCCGCCGGTAATCCGTCGGAAAGCCGCCGGAAAATTTTGTGGGAAATAATCCGTCAAGAACCGCCGGAAATCCGCCGGAACGCCGCCGGAAAACTGACCGCCGGAAAGCCGCCGGACAATTCCGCCGGTAATAAGTGATTTTCCTGCAGTGATTTTTCTCCATTAAAAAGTTTTGGCTCTTCTAGGGTTCTCCTCCCCCATCCCTCAGCTCCGTTGGGTTTCCTCTCGGAGGCTTTTGCCGTCGCTGCCATCATGAAGGTTGGCCTCAGGGAAGCTATCTTTTTCCCTATTCTTCTTTATTATGATTTTGGTGTTTTATTGTTTGGTTTTTTTGTTTCGACCTCTTCAGGCTGTTCTCGACCGGAATGCATGGTGGGGAAACAAAATTTTTATCCTAAGTTTTTGGATGATTCTATGAAACCGCGCTCGTTTATAGACGTTTTATCTAGTTCTTTCTCTGATGTATGCTTTCCTAAGCTCAAATGAACTACCTTCAGTTGTTTACCGTCTTTGTGGATCTTTGAGGAGGAGATCCTTGCGCTTGAGGCTCCTTTGCAATTTGAGTAAGTTTTTTTCCTTCCAGGCATCCTAGGATATATAGCTTCTATCCGAAAGTTCTATTTCAACCTTAAGCTCAATGCCGATTTTTCCGTGACGTTGATCAATCAATCGCATATTCTAATTAAGTTGATGCAAAATCTAGATTATAATAGAGTGTTTGGCCACAGAACTTATTTTGTCAATAATTTGTACATGAAATTAACAAAATTGTCTCCCTCACTTGATATTGGTGTTTAGTCTCTTGTTATTCCTATTTGGAATTCATTCCCAAACTTAAGGCTACACCTCTTCTCTCCTCATATCCTTCATGCTCTTGGTTCACTATTTGGGCGTCCATTAAAAGTTACAATGCCACCTTCATTGGTTCTCGACCATCTGTTGTGTGGGTTTTAGTTGAACTTGACATTACTAAATAATATTCGAACAAAGTGTGGCTCGAACATGAAAAGTTTGGGTACATTTAGCTTGTTGACATGGAGGAATTTCCTCACTTTTGTGTTCAATGTAAATGTATTGGGCATGTTAGGGGGGATTATAACCAGTTCTCCGTTCTAGTGAATGTTCATGCTTTTACTTCTAATCATCTTATGTCTGATGGGAATGCAACTGGTGTTATGGAAAATATTGGTGTTGTTGTTGAAAATTGTCATGTTGCACTTTTTGATGAGGTGCTTATTAATGGGAGTAACTGTGTGGTATCTGGTATTGGGGTGGAGGTTGTTGGGGTTGTTGTCGGTCCTACCAAGGAGGATGTTGTGCCGCAGATTTCTATTATGCTTATGGTTGATTCTTGTGCTAACAATTAGGGTGTTAAAGTGATAATGAGAACTCATGCTTGTATGACAAATTCTATAGCTTCTTCCATTGCGTCCCCATTTCTAATTCAGGTTTTTTGGAACATGTGGACTATGAAGCTAACAGTCCTTTGGATGGTTTGGTTTTTGTTGTGCCAATTGACAATGAAGATGCTAGTATTTGTTTGGTTGATCAGCCTCTCGATATATATACTGTGGGTACTGTTGTGGATAATACTGCTGAAATTAATGCCTAGTTTATATGCTCCCATTTATTTGGTCTCTAATGTTGTTTCGGCAGGTAGTATGGGGTCGAATGGGAATGCACTGTTTGTGGATGTTCCAAGTGCTCTTATTTCTTTTGATGAATTGAAAACATAATTGGCTTCCAAATTCACACAGTCATGTGGATCATTCTGATGGGTTGGATGAGTTTTTCTCTTTCCCTTACGAGGATGTTGGGGATGATTTGGATGAGCTGGAGGATGATTTTCAAGAGATGTATAGTTTAAATGTAAGTCGTTGTGATCAAAAAGTATTTTTCCACAGTGATGACAAACATCAAAAGCGGAAATGGAAAAAAAGTAATTGGTTCTTTTGACAGGTTTCTTTTGTTGTTGGGCATCCTCTTCAATTTTTTTTGCATTTGTTGGCTGCTGTGGTTTTCGGTTGTCAGCCTTCATTTTCTGTCCCGGTTAGTGATGAGGCGGATTTATGCACAACCCATGGATGGCCTTGGCTTGCTAGCAACCTTGATAGTTCTTTCTCTCGTTGTGATTGGTGATCTTTCTTTGGGTTGTGGGATGATGCTTGGCATGTGGCTTGTTGCCTCTAATGAATGGTCATTGCATGACTTCTAGCTGGTTGAAGAAAGGCTCATGTCATTCTTGAGTCCACTTGTTCTTTGCCTTAATTTTCTTGCATTTTTTGTATTATCCTCTGTTGAGCTTGTTTATATTCTCCTTCTTATTGAATGAATTTTGATCATTTCCCTTAAAAAAAAAAATCTCCATTTTGTACAAATCAAATCAGAATATCCAAGCCCAACTTTTTTCCCATATCGTTATCATCACCTTCGTAAAACTGCACTCATCATTAGTCATCACCTTTCTATAAAATATTTCAAGCCACCTCCTCACTCTTGCATGATGCATCCCCCATTACTCATTCATAAACACTACTACATCTATAAAACCTCTCAATTAATTCCTCTCTATCCATACATAGCATCAAATAACTAATCATCAAGAGTTACTTAGCTATCTAGCTTGCCATGGAGCAACTAGTTAACACTAATGGCACTATATCCACTAAGAAGAAGAAGAAGAGCGTAGAGGAACAATCATGCTTCTTCTGCGCAATGGAAGACCCAAACCCCCAACGCCGCCAATCAACTCTAAGCTCCTTCTTCACCTCAATGCCTCACAACGACGACGACCCTTCCCAAGTCCTCGTCATGAGCGGGCTCTGGACCTACGCCATGACCAGATGCGACGTCGACCCAATCCTCGCTTCCTCCGGCATCCTCCGATGCTGCTCTCTCCTCATCAGCAAAGCCCTCAACAATCCCTCCTGGCTCCACCGCCACCAAAACATCTATATCCCTTATTACGCCGCCCACATCATCGGCTCCTTCACCCTCCACCTCCCCCGATTCGCTTCCCTCGCCGTCTCCTCCGGCTGTCTCCCTCCTCTCCTCTCTCTCCTCCGCGGCTCAATGACTTGGATAGAACAGAGGGTCGCCGTCCGCGCACTCGGCCATCTCGCTAGTTTCGACGATACTTTCCCCGCCGTCGAAACCCACGCCGGCGATATCATCATCCCGGTTACCATCCATCTCGCCTCCACCTGTCTCCAAACCGTATATTCCGAGCCGAGAGCGAAATACCAGAGAGATCTCCTCACTCGCGGACTCAACGGAGCCGATACGGAGGCGAGGAAGGCAGAAGAATGGGCCAGCCAGCTTCAAACCTGGTCAATTTACCTTCTCTGCTGCTTCGCCTGGCGCGACGTGAAGTGGCATGTGGACATTGTAACGAAAAACGGCAACTTTATGAAGAAGCTCTGTACCATGTGGGGAGGATTAGCCAATGGTGACTCCCCAGCAGGAGTTGGATTATTGAGAATCCTTTGCCGGAGCGAACTCGGCCGGACGGCGATCGCCGGTTGCGCCAAAGCCGTTCAGAGCCTCTGTAATCTCTCCCGTTCATCAGACGACTGGCAGTACATGGGAATAGACTGTCTTCTCCTCCTCCTAAACAATCCAACCACCCGCGCCCAAGTCCTCCCGATAGCTTCGCCGCACCTAACCGACCTCGCCGAGCTCCGGCGACTCGGTTCCAGAAGACGGCTCGGCGAAAAGATAATTAACTCTCTTTCACTAACGGAATTGGTGCAGAGAACAAAAATGGAGGCAGAAATGTGCTTAGAGGAAATAGAACTAAGGTGCCAAATCGCGAGGGAAAGGGAAAAGGAAGGAAATAAGCGGCTTCTGATCGGTGACGTTGAAGGAGCCGTTGAAAATTACACGGAAGCATTGATGACCTGTCCACTGCAAAGAAGAAAGGAGAGAATGGTAATTTACAGCAATCGGGCGACGTGTAGGGTTTTGATTGGGGAGGCGGAGGCGGCGATTAGCGACGCCACTCGGGCGTTGGCGCTGTCGGAGCCGGCAAATACGCACGGGAAGAGTCTATGGAGGCGGGCGCAGGGTTTCGATATGATGGGGATGGCCAAGGAGAGTTTGATGGATTGTTTGACGTTTTTGAACTGGAGGTATAATAATTATGCGGGGAAGCGAGAGAGAATTGGTGCGGTTGTGCCTTATTGCGTTGTGCGGATGATTAATAAGCAGATGAGCAGAGTTTGGCTGTTCGACGAGGTCACGAAGAACTGCGGCGGCGGCGGCGACGTCGGCGTCTCTGAAGAGGGTACTGCACGCCTCTTAAAGCAATAAAAATTTATATATTTTATTTTATTTTTTAAAGAAAATTCGATATAATTTAAAAAAACAATTATGATTTTTTTATTACGTCAAAAATAGGATATTTTTTAATATATTGTTAAAATAATAAAATATATTTTATTCTTATAGATATTTTAGTATATGATATCTTAATTTGAATGTGCCTCAAAAGCTTCAAATTTATTTTAGGATTAATATTATATTTATCTTAAAATGAATTTAAGAATTTGTATGATGGCTGATTTACATGCATATCCTTTTATTTCATGCTATTTACATATCTAACATCTAAAGTTTTAATATTATATTTTTACCACTCATATAAAATTTTAATATCAACTATATATCACTCTTATATTTTGTTTTTTCACCCATACCACCCTATAAATTTTAATATTTCATTCCGTGCACCAATATTTATTCTATAAATAATAAGTATGTAATATTAAAATTTTAGGTATCATATATGTAAATTTTCCATTCTGAAATTTTAAGCTTTGTTGTATTAATTTAATGATGAAATAAGTTTTATTGTAAAATATATGCTAAATTAAAGATGAATATAATATATTACTATTTTTTATTAATTTTATTTAATATTTATCCTAAAATTAATTAAGTTTGAGTGAGAATATTGTTAACATAACTTTTTTTCTTTAATTATTGATAGACTTACCGACATTTTGATCTTTGCAGGCTTTGAATTGGGGAAGGTAGTTGAAGAAATGGTTTAAAATATGTTTATTGATTTGGGGGAAGAGAAAGGGTATTGAATAGGGCAAATTATCACGTCCGGTGTCCGGATTCGTCCGGACACCAATCCGGTGTCACCACGTCACCCAAGTATACCGGGATCCAGTGTATTTGGGTGACGTGGCGTCACCGGATTGGATGTTCGGACATTCGGTGACCGGGCAATAATTCGGCATTGAATAGAGGATGTTGGCTAGTTATAAAATATTTCAAGAAAAAAAATTATTTTTGTTAAAAGGGCATAGATATATAGATGTATGGTTTGATGTATGATATTGAAGAAGTATATTTTCACGAGGGAAATGATTAAGGCTTCATTTGGGACGACTTTTTTATTGCTTTTTAAGTCATCATTTTAGTGCTAAAATTTAATTTTGTACTAAAATGATGCTTTAAAATGGAGTTAAAAAGCCCTACCAAATGAAGCCTCAATTGAACTTAATTTTCTTGCATGTTGTGGTGTTTATGCTTAAAATTAAAAATGTTTTCTTTTAATGGAAAATATTATATGATAGCTTTAAATTAAGGCCGTTCTCAATCTAAGTAGTACCTTCTATAGGCATAAATATGAATATAGCCATCTATTCCGTCAAATAATCATAAATAACAAACTTTGGGCATCATTAACTTACATTTGTTGTATTAACTTACAATCCACTTGGTTGTACACTTGAAAGGATATTATCTTATTAATTTAATTTTGAAGAATAATATTACAATGCCCTCGAGTCAAATTTGAAAGTATTATTTATTTTATTTTTGTAAATAAACAATCATATAAATCATCAAAATAATAAATACATATCTTGTGAAAATAGCTAAATTTTGAGTTTTTTTTATGTGGATAGCGAAAAACAAAATTAAATATAAGTGGCATTAAACATTTATATTAAAATATCAATATAATTGTTGCGGGCTAAAATATACGCGGCGATAGAATTTAAATTCTACATCTTAGCGTTGCACGGATATCCAGCTCACACACAGAGAAAACAATATATTTTTACGTGAAAAAGCCTGGAAAGGGGAAAAACCACAGGGTCTGACCTAGTTTGAAATGATTCCACTAGTGTTTGGGTAGATTACAATGGGCTGACTCATCCCTGAGAGCGATCAAATTACAAATATTAACCGTTTGGTTGAAAATCTAGTGATAAACTGGAATGAAATTACAGCATCACTTGGTGGATTGACAGAAGTCCAGTGTTACTTGAGAATTCGGGCGTCAAGTGATGCATGTTTGACATAACTCTGGGGGGTTTGGGTGTCAAGTGGCGGTCCAGTAGAACTCTGGGCCTTAGGCGGTGATCTGATAGAACTCTAGGCCTCAGGTGATGTCTGGGCCTCAGGTGGTGATTTGATGGAGGTGAGGGCCTCAGGTGGTGGTTTGGCGGAGCTCAGGGCTTCAAGTGGTGGTTCGACATAGGTGAGGGCCTTAAGTGGTGGTCTGGAGAAGGTGAGAACCTAGAGTGGTGGTCCAGCGAAGGTGAGGGTCTCAAGTGGTGGTCCGATGAGGTGAATGCCTCAAGTGGTGGTTCGACAGAGCTCAGGGCCTCAAGTAGTGGTCCAATGGATGTGAGGGCCTTAAGTGGTGGTTCGGCGAAGGTGAGGGCCTCAAGTGGCGGTCCGGAAAAAGTGAGGGCCTCAAATGGTGGTCTGACGAAGGCGAGGGCTTCAAGTGGTGGTCCGGCTGAGTAACGGTGTCATGTGGTGGTCCGCCGGAACTCAAGCCGGTGGTCGATGACGAGTTAAGGAGGCAAGAGTGATCTTCGATGTCTTTCTTGAATCCTTTGACTTAGGGTCTCTTTTCAAGAGACAGGAGAGGCCTATTTATATATTTTTGGAGTGGCATGAATCGTAAATAGGTGAGAGGTCAAGCGTAAATGGAAAGTGGTTGGATGGACGGTCGATGTTGAATCCCTTGATTGAGAACCGTTTGATGGACATTTGAATGTCTTAGTGATGTCAAAATTTGGTGATCTTGGACTCGTTGGATTTGTCTCGTTGAGCCGCTCGATTCGACTATAAGAATGTTATGTTTGGAAACCATTTAATAATCCAAATTGTGTTTCAAACCATCCAACAATGCTTCTAACCCTTGATTTGGACCCATTTGGGCTAAGATTGGGTTGGATTTGATGTCATTGGATTTGTATTCTCGAGACATTCAGTTTGACTATAAATTTGTTGAAATCAGAGTTAAGGTGGTCCCAATTTTAATTATTGAAGTTTCTGACTTGATTTTGCATCGAGTTTCATGCTCGATCAAGATAATTTTTTGATGATGTATCAATAATTATATAATTTAACTAGTTTTTAATATAATATTTATATAAATCTCTTTTGGAGATTTAAAAATTATAAAAAATATTCCATAAAATAGCTTATTTTATTTAGAAAATGTCTATGAAATCGATTTGTAAGACGTACACCAAACAGTCTCAAAATCTCAACTTGTACCGACATGTGTCAATTTCTTAAGAATTTTCACCAGTGCCAAAAAATTTCAACAAAATTATTATAATTAAAACACAATAATATATATCTTATGCCAAAGACGGTTTATGATTTAGAATTAAAATAATTCCCAAAAAAATATTTTTTGGGTCAAAATACATGTTATTACAATCTCTCCACCTTAGAAAAATGCTGTCCTTGACATTTCCACCGACAAAATAGATCAATAAGATTAAATTCAATTCGTAAATCCATTAAAACAACTCAATGTGATTCAAACAAATTTTAAAACCAATAAATCAATTGAAATCCATTCAAATTCTCCAAAATAATGTATGCAATCAATCATGTATGAGTGAATTCAAAATAATCATACTCCCACATACCATTCAAACACAATATATTATGCAAATTATTAATCAATCAATTCAAGGATTGAAAATTCTACAAATGGATCTTCTAGGCGCATTCATATCATCCTGCAGGATCAAACTGTAAACCTTGGGTCGTACATGTGGCAGTGTTGGTGTAGGAGACAGTGTAGGTCCTCTTTAACCTTCAACCACCTTTCTTCCATCTGTCATGCTCACCATGGTCCTCAATCTAGAGCCTTGCCTAGCTTGCTCCCCTCTGAATCTAAATCATGTCCCCTATTGCTGTAATGGACTTGAAAGCTATTTTAAGAAGCAATAAGAAAGCCGCCACAAGCAAAGCCTAAATTATTTCAATGGTTCAAATTCTTTTCCTCTGTGGTGCCTATTCAAAAACATATTAGGAAAGCTTTGCCTCCTATTCTAGATCATATATTTTACGATTTCAGCTTACAGGAGTAGGTGAGATTAAATTCACTAAAATTTTTCTAAAAAAGATTTCATAGTATCTATTTTATAATTGAAACAATATAACAAATATTTTGAATACTCTCTCTAATTAAACCATCAATAAAAAAACCATCAAACATGTGACAAATAAATAATTAATTCTAAACAATTCAACAAGTCAAAAAATTTTGCCTAACTACAAACCACAATTATCCATTACTTAATACAAAATTAATAAATCTTAGCAAAAAAGTAACCATCAAATCTCTTCCTTTTGTGTTAAATATTTAGATATAGTGACAAATGAGCTTATTTTCTCTTCCATTAAACCATCCTTAGCCCTCCTTTATTAACTAAATAATATAATATTAAGGTAATATAAGTGCTTTAACCTTTAATCAATTAAATTTAATAAAATTATGATTCATTTAGTGCATGAGGATACAATCAATATGGTCCAAAGCACTTTGGTCACTGGATTTCTGGCAATGTTGCACTAATGTGGAATGTGTGGGGGCCACGTGTTAGTAGCTGATGTAGTATGAATGGAGGCAAGTTTTTATAAGTTGCTATTAAATTAGTGGGTAATGCTTTGATGTTTATAATATATATAATGTATTCTTGATGAATGAGTCAAGTCGAGTCAAGTATCTGTCTGATCGAGTTGAACTTGTTTGATTCTTATTGATCTCGAACTCGTACTCGACATAAGATCATGTGTTGAGCTCGAACTTTGCTCATTAAAAATTTTGATTTGGCTCGTTAAAATTTTTTAGGCTCAAGCTCCTCTAAAAAGCTCGAGCTTGACTTGATTATTGAACTTGATTTCTTAGTTTAAAAGTTTTTTTTTTATAGTTTTGGATTGAATTTTTACTTTTAATATTGGAACAATTTTAGAAATTTTAAAAAAAAATTATATAATACTAATTTAAAATCAAATTTTAAATATATTTTAAGTTTATCGATTAACTCGATTAACTTACAAGCCAAGTTAATTAGGCTGAGCTTTAGCATCAACTTGTATAATATATGTGCTTGATTATAGGCTCAAGTTTGAATTTATGACTTGATAAGTTTGACTTATGAGCTCATTAAAGAAATGAGTTCAAGCTTGCTCAACTCACTTAACATTAAATTATCATGATAAGACAAAGATTAGTCCAATTAAAATTTAGTTGTCTCATCCATTAGTACTCTAGATGAAGATCATAACTATATATTAGACATTATTGTTAATAGGAGTGATTAAATATTTAATGAAAATTTTATTTTTTTATATATATATATATATATATATATATATATATATATATATATATATATATAAAAGAAAATTATTAATAAATAAATATAATTTCATATGTAATTATATAGAATTTTCTTAAATTAAAAAAAAAATGAGAGCCAGCCTAAATTCCGTTTGATTCCATAGCTAATAGACAATAATGTACAATTAAAGGTGAAATCCTTTGTCACATTCTATTAGTTATAATCAAAGTTTATTTGAAAATAAATGTGACACATTTTAACTATAGTTCACTATATTTAAAGTTTTGAGTTATAATCAAAGTTTATTTGATAAAATGTTACCTATTATTAGATTATTTTCTTAATTATAACTAAAGCAAATCTTCAATCATTTTTTTTTTCATGATAAAATTTAAATAATCACTATTATATATTAAATAAGTTGATTATGTGTAATTTAGACTTTATTTGAGACGACTTTCATACTGTTTCATAAACCAACTTTTTAGTACGAAAATTAAATTTTTTTTACTAGAAAGTTGTTTTAAGAAGCAGTAAGAATGCCGTCCCAAAAGAAACCTTAATATGTGATCAAATGCTAACATTTTATACTATTTTGAATAAAACTACCAATAGATAATTTTATTTTATTTTTTTCTATATTGGTGTCATTTTCAAAATATTCAAACATATATGATTGCATTTAGGACTATAGAATGTGGTCACATTGCATATAAAGTAAATAGGCCGGTCCAAATATCTTTTTGTCCGCCAGTAAAGCAACCATCTGCCCATGATTGCATGATGGTGAATGGGCTCCAAGCCCAGAGACAACTCTGAGCCCACAACTATTTCAAGAAGCAGTATTTAGGCTTATTAGGCAACAATTCAACAATGTGTGACCCTACATGACACGATAGCTTAACAGATGACCCAAATCAAAATTTTTAATATGGGTGGGCTAAAAACCTGCCTAAATATAAAACCAGACAAACCAACATCATTTTATTGGGTTTGTTTGAATAGAGTTGAATTTGGATTTTATTTGAGCTTATAAGTTTCAATAAATGATTGGTTTGATTTAATATATGTTTGGATACTGTGAAATAAAATAAAGCATAATTGAATCAGTATGTGCTCTTAATAAAAGATTGAGGGTTGATCTAAAATTTGTATTATATATAAAAAAAATGTCTTCATAGGCATTTTTGAAGGTATTTGTCAAGTCGTAAGAAGAACACTCACCGTCAAGAAGAGTTTCATCAAATCACTCGTCTGAGCGAACTAAGGAGCTCACCTTATACGAGGCGAATCAAAGATTTTTCTTTAGGCAAGCAGATCTCCACTCTCTGCTGCCTCAATCATTAGCTATCACCTTAGAGCAAACATCCTCTCATCCAATCTCGGCTATACGAAGACTCTTACATAAGGATCCCTACTAGCCTTATCAACACTAAGCACAATGTATTATCTAAGCTAATTCAGTTCACTTGTCCATTCCCTCATGATAACTCAAGACTCAGCATAGATTGTCCTCAATTCTCAATCATCCCCACACTATAAAATTTATCCAACTTCACTGTAGCTCGATCGCAGAATTACTAATTATCATGGAGCTTAACGAGAGATAAATCCTCCTTCTCAGCTATCCCACTAACAAGGGCGACACATGCAATTGTAGTGTAGTGTTGTATATGTAATATGTGTATCATTTTATTTTTATTATTTTTCTAAATGTATCTTTTTCTGTGCCCCTAAAGTCCTATAAATAAGGGATGATAGGAACCGAAGAAATATAAAAATAAAAAGATCTCTTTGACTAGTAGAAAAAGTTCTACTTGTATAAGATCTCCTGTTTTCTCTACTTTCTCTTTGCATTCTCTGTCCTCGCTCATAGATTTTTCGGCTCTTCGGATAGGTCTGCTAATAAAGGTGGTCATCATTCACGAACAAATCTGAATGCAACATATAACTTTAATTTTCTATTAAGAGTTTATAATAAGCTAAATCGTACAAAAAAAAAACAAAAAATTACCTTCGTTATAATTGAATCAAGTTAATCTTAAAACTGAATAGAAATTTAAATTTAAATTACCAGGATACACACTGATGATTTGAGGGCGTATTAACCCTCTCTCTATTATGGTATTAAAGTTATTCAAATATGTAGGGATATTAAAATGTGTAAATTGGTTGAAAATTCGGGTATGATTCAAATTTGACATGATATGATTCTAATCGACCCAAAGCTGACTCGTTATACTTGAAGTGGTGATGTGGTCACACGTATATGTTAGCATGGAAAGGCATTGCTTTTATTTTATCTTAAACAAATGACTATTAATATAATTATATAATATCAATATAGATTACTTAAAATATATAACTCTCTTTTATTAATGTAATAATATTTTGAACTTGATGATATATTGACATTCAATACTTACCATTAGATGATTGATAGCATCTCTTTTATTGTTTACAGTACATGTTGCAATACAGTGTCATTTACACTTCAATAAATAAGAGTTACATGCTCGGGTTGAATTATCAAACTCAATTGTTGTAAAGTTTTCTTATAGCAGATTCTATCAGAATGTTTGGCAGACCATCGCTATATGAATAAACTTCCCAACTATAGGATTTCATTCAATATTTTTAAATTTATATGACTCCATATTTTGTACATGAACTCGACATGATAATTTGGCCTAATTTTTTTTAATTGTGATTTGTCAATTATAGAATTTACATTAATTGATAAAATTAAGAATAACATAGTAACAAGTAAAAGAATTTAAGAAAAAATATAATTAAATGAGTCATTTCCAATTAAACATGTTTTAATTCCGGATCCAAAACCGACATATTTAATAAATGTGTCAAGCCAAACCTAGATTTCTCAAATCAATTTATTGGGTCGGATCATTTATTGGCACCCATACAAATAAGAATTAATATTTATAGATGGGGGTTAGTTGTTCGTATTAAAACGTAACCATATTTTTAACTGTTTGATGTTACATCAATGGTTCATTTGATTAATGAAATTTTCGTGTTAGCGTCGAGTTTAATGTCTTAATAAATTAAATGAATTTGCCTACAAAAATATTTTGAATGTTCGAGAATGTGATGAAGAAGTAGAGAGAGGAGAAAAGATTACTAAAAAGTGTTAGGAGATGGATAAAAATGCCTTTGCTAGAGATCACTTGGCTTCTTATCTATTGTGTTAACTCAATGCAACAAAATAAACTTAAAATCTTAACTATGTTACATTCATACTATTTGTCCTAAAAATCAAAATATTGCAAATGAGTCATAAATTCTTCACTCATTGACTATCACTTATTTCAAATTAAATTCAAATTCTAACACTAAAGGAAAAAAAAAGAAGCTATTTTTATGATTCCTTAAGGAAAAAATAAGAATTATGAGACAATATTCTTCCCTTCATTATCAAATAGTTATCATGAGCTTCAACATCTTGTTGGTAGGTCTCTAACCATTTTTTGAGAAATTATTAGCTATTTGAATTGCCCACAAAGTTACATTTGCTTGAAGAAAAATTGTGCTTTGGTGAAGCATTTTAACTATGTTTTTCCTTTTAAGTTAAGCTTGAGTTGTTGCATTAGCAAAATGTACAATAAATGAACAATAAAACTTGTCATGAAGAGCAAAGTGTAGGCTATAAATTAATGACAAATGTAATTAGATTAAAAAATATTATAATTAAACTTTGTTTATTTATTTATAATCTATATGGCCACAACTTCATGGATTTTTCTTTATTACTTTCCTTTTCTCTTTAAAGTAGGCCCTACAAATTTCAATTTGAAAAAAACAAAAAAAAATCATATTATAATACTATAGAATGCTTAGACTTCATTAAAAAAAAAAAAAGAACTCTAATATTGTCTTATATTTATGTTAAAGAGCCAAATATCTTCTTACTCTTAAAAAAATTTCTTAATGATCCCAAGATTTAGAGACAAATTGAGCATCAAAATCTATAAAGATATGCACCTTGTACTCATAGATGCTTATAAAGTGAAAGCAAGATCTACCTTAATAATCAAAGGAATCTAATTATATTTATCTGATCAAAAGCACTTTGCTTTGTAATTATTAGCCTTAAATCAGTCATAAAGGAGAACTTTAACTCCATTGCCAAGCATATGTAGATATAAAGGGGAGGCAACATATGTAATATCAAAAGCATTTTCATTAAACAAATGAGGAAGATTCATTATAGGGAAGAGACAAATATTATCTAAACATACATTTCAATTTTTAAAGTTGTAGGTTTATTTTTTATTTTTTTTATAAAAAGATTAAGATTGTTTTTAGACAAATTTTGATGAAAATATTAGCATAATTTGCTATTAAATATTGTCCAATCAAACCACCTCCGTAATCCCAATTGAGAAAAATTCTTAAATATTAGGATTATATGCTCAATTGTCATTCTATAATAAATTAATGATGTGCTGATTTACAATATTAATTGCATATTAGTGATATATCATAAAAAATTTATCTTGATCAAGCATGAATCTCAAGATAAATCTGAGTTTAAAAAATTTGTAAATTAATTAAATTCGGAATCATCAAAAATTTGATTTTAGCAAACTTATAGTCGAAGTGAAGGTCTCGAAAACATGAATCCAATGACACTAAATTCGATTCAATTTGAGCCCAAATGGGTTCAAATCATGAATTGGATGACCAAATGGAACATGCTTATAGTAGAACTGAGCGGATTGACAAGACGAATCAAATGAGGCCAAGATTGCCAAATTCTGATATCATTAAGACAACCAAATACTCGATAAACAATCCATAACCAAGGAAGTTGATATCGGTTGTCCATTGGAAGCACTTTCGAATTGTCTTTAATCGTCTCCTGATTTACTGGCATTGTCATTCCCAAAAAAACTATAAATTGCCCCTCATTCTTCACATGTTCTTCACATGAAGGGGGACTAAGCAAGGACGGAGGAAGGGGAGAGGAAGGAAGAGAAGAAAGGAAGAGAAATCTAGGATCTCTCTTTCAACTAAGCTCCTCCTGGACTACCGCCCGGCCACCGATTGTCGTCGAACTTTCACCGCATTTTTATCTGGCTACCAACTTTTGTCAGACATACATACGGCTACCAATTATCACAGGACTTCTAACCGGCCACCAACTTTCATCGGACTTTCGTTCGACAAAAAGCCATTGTCGAACTTCTGCTAGGACACCACCGTCGATTGTCGACTACAATCTTTCTAATCTTTGTCACCAACTGACTACCATTCTTTCGACCAATGTCATCAAACTACGGTCTTTCTAACCTCTGTCGCTTGCTGATTACGATCATTCCAACCACCGTCACCTGATTATGGTCTTTTTGAACTTCATCGCCCGACTACGGTTCTTCCGACCACCCTCACTCGACTACGGTTTTTTCGACCACCATACACCCACTACATTCCTTCCATCCTCCATCAATCAATTACGATCATTTCGACTTCCGACTTCTAATTATGGTCATTCCAACAACCATCGACCAACTAAAGTCTTTCTGGCATCCATCACCTGCTAACTACGGTCCTTCCGACCACCATCACCCAACTATGATCTTTCCAAGCTTCGTCGCCCGACTATGGTCCATCATACCATGCTCACTTGACTACGGTCTTTCCGACCACGGTCACATACCGACTATGGTCCTTCTGACCAATGTCACTTGAATACGATCTTTTCGACCTCCATTGTCCAATCACTATCCTTTCGACCATTTTCGTCCAACTACAATATTTTCGACCACCATCAATGACTACAGTCCTTCTGACTTCCGTTGCCAAACAATGATCATTCTGACATTCGTTGCTCACCAACTATGGTTATTCCAACCTTCGTCGCTAGACAATAGTCTTTCTAACCTCCGTCGCTCACCTACCACGAACCTTCTGACCTCCATTGCCCAACAACAGTCTTTTTGACCACCGTCGTTCGCCGACTACGATCTCTTCGACCACCATCTCCAGACTACGGTCCCTCCGAGGACCGTCGTCCAATTATGATTATTAGACCAACATCGCTCGTTGACTATGGTTCTCCCGATCAAATGAATATGTCAGCCCTGATTCTTCCAACTCCCACCATGTAAAGCACTATATATAAATGTATATTGGCTACGTCATGCCAAGGCCTTCCCCCTAAGGGAGAGTTTGATTTGTAATCGACTACAAACACTAGTGGATTCATTTAAACTGGGCAATGCCCCTTGATTTTTCTCCTTTTTAGGGGTTTCCACTTAAAAACCTTGGTGTCTCTAAAGAATGCTATAAACCTACTCTTTTTTTGTTTGTGTGTTAGATCTTAGTACAAAATTAGGATGCTAAACTTTATATTTCTCAATCGACGTGAATATTTCAGGACGTAATAGTAATAAAAATGAAAAATATGTAATAAAAATATGTAAACTTAATAGTTCTAGAAAAAAATTATGGAATAATTAGTAAGTTAACACAAACAAACATTTTAAAAAGAAAATTAGAGTGTGGAAGTTATGAGATTTTATTTTGATTAATTAATCAATTCATTAAAAATACGTAAATATGTAACAAACATTTTATCATATTTTTAAAATATATTTTTCCATAAACAAACCAAATGTGTCCTAAGCAGAGTTAATCATTCATAAATCTCATGCAAGCTGATTGCATGGATTTCAGTGTGATGAGGCCATCATGCTTTGAGATTGTAGTCAAGTTAAAAATAAAAATTATAAGATTATTGTTATATATTTTATATAAATATAAGAGCAAATAAATGGTTAAAACTTATAAAAATCAGCTATTTAAAATTTGGAGATAGTTAAATAAAAATAAATAATATTATTAAGGCTTTATCTAACAAAAAAATTAATATTTTATATTTTTTTAGTAATTTATATTTTTTATCTTGGCATAAATTATATTTAGGATATTCTTGATATAATTTATAATGTCACATTCCTGATATGAAAAGGGCGAGATGCAATAAAAAATCAAGATCAATGGCACCTCTTAACTCTTAAGTACTTGGAAAAGAAAAATTTTATATATAGATAAATATAAGTATAATATATGAAAGTAAGTAATAAAAGATAGATAACATTTTATTCTCTAAATAGAGTATATAAAAATAGTACAATAATGAAATAAAACAATAAATAATTGAAAGTAAATTAGAAGAACAACAACATAAGAAAAACTATCCTATTTTGGTTGAAGTACAAATAGGGAGCCCTATAAATTCAAAAATATCGAATTAAATCTTATTTTTGGATTAATTATTTTGTGCGGATGTCAAATGCTATCCGGAGACCAATCAGAATATGTCACGTCACCCCTGTGCTCAATGAACTTTTATTAAGTCAGGACATCTGACGTAGCTCTACATACGGATGCCAATAAAAAGTCGCCACGTGCTCTTACTCTTTACCGCGCAGCCCGACAACCCGGTATTGCTATGTATTAGCTGATTTGTGCAAACCAGGGTATTACTAAGTATTGCTCGGTAACGATAAATACCATTCTGTCAAGGCCAATACCTAGCAATACCCCGATTTTTCTAGGTATTGCTCGGTATTGGTACGTATTGCTCGGTATTGGTCTTGAAAGAGCAATATTTCTCATTATTGTCAAGCAATACCTAACAATACCGAGCAATACCTAGCAATATCGAGCAAAACCTAGCAATACACGAACATAGCAATACCGGGTTCCGATCCGGGTCGGATCGTCGGGCCGCGCGGTAAAGAGTAAGAGCATGTGGCGACATTTTATTGGCGTACGGATGTAGAGCTACGTCAGGTGTCATGACCTAATAAAAGTTCGTGCTTGGTACCATAGCTTAATACAGCGTCTCAATACCGCTGACGTGCATTTTGGTTGATCTCCGAACAACGTTTTGCTTCTGATCTCCATACAGAATAATTTCTCCTATATTGAGAAGTCTATTCACATGGTGATGATCTGTCTCAAACGAAGCCTAAAACTCCTAAGTTAAATCACATCCAATTAAGTTGCACAATGCAAAGGCCCTACTTAAAAAATCCTCAATTAACTATGCTAGCACAAACAAGCATCAAAGATCAGAAGCTATACAAGATCAAGATTTCATTTGTGATAGCTTTAGATTATTATTTTTTCCTTCTTTTAAAAAAAAAATTCTAATGAAAAGTAGCTTTACAAAGCAATAGAAAAGTCGTCCAAAACCATGACTAACTATGACCTAGCGCGAAAAAATTGCTCAAAGTCAAATCAAATCAGTTATTATCATTACAAAGATTAGACCTATATTTGAAATTTCCAAATTATAATTTTCTCTTAATTTATTAATCAGGATATCAAATAAATTCATACACCTTAATAAAATATAAGCTAATTTAATTTATCCTGAACAATAAATAAAAATAGTTAGTCAAATTTTGGTATTAAAAGAACAAACAATTAGAATTAGGTAAATCTATATTTTGAATGTTTAACGAGGAGAAATGGAAGAAGACAAACGTTTAAGAAGATAGATATATTAAGGAAACAGAATAATCACTCACTAATTCTTATTTGTTCAAGAAAGAAGAAGACGAGGAGGGAGGTCAGCGAATGTCTCACTATCAAAGAGGAAGAAGTCAATGAGGATGGGCTTGCTGCAGGTAGCTTTCAGTTTGCATGTATTCGATCAATGGGGAAGGAGATAAGGTGACTTTAACGGTTTCGAGGAGGAAGAATGGAGGAGAAAGTGTGTGCGCCCAACCTTGTTGAGATCTTTTAGTATGGAGAGAGGTAGCTATTGCTGCAAACAAGCCAAACCTAGCCTGAGTATCGGAGTATGTACGTGTTCATGTTTGAGTTCATTTATATTCTTATACGTTTGTTCAAGTTCGGTTCAAGTTTGATTTGAGCTTTTGTGTTTGTATTCAATTTTGGTTCATTTAAATTAATAGGTGTTCATGCATGTTTGATTCATGTTCAGTTTATTTCATGCTTATCGAGCTTTAAATAAACGAGGCTTATCGAGCTATAAACGAGCTCTACTTCTAGATGTACATTAACTTAACAAATGAGCCCTGTCGAGTCTTCAAACAAATAATTACATCGAGCATGTTCGTGATTATATTACCAAAGTTTTTTAAACTACCAAACAAGCTCGTTCTCGAACATATCTATTGAGTATTTTTGAGCTATCAAATGAGCCCGTTCATGAACATATCTAATTAGTGTTTTCGAGCTACCAAATGAGCTCATTCATGAATAAACAATCTATGATTCATCTTATTTTATTCAGAGAGTGGATTATTCACTATTTTAAACGGATACGGAAAATAAATAAAAAACTAAATAATTCTAATATAGTTCTAGTTGACCTCTTAGTCGAGCTTTAATTGAACTTCTTAATGAACTTGTTCGCGAGTATTAAACGATATTGTTCAGGAACATATATGAACAGAATGCCAAGTTGTTCAAGCTCATATATTTAGCTATCGAATATTTATCAAAAGTGTTCAAGCTCGTTCGTTTACCTTATCAAACGAACATGAACAAGCTCTTATCGAGTTGAGCCACGAGTAGCTCGTCAAATTCTCAGTTCATTTGCAGCCCTAAAGACAGCCATTAGAAGGATAAGCGGTGTCGCCCTAGCTTTCTTTTTCTAAAAATCATGACTTGATCCCAGTGACTCAGTGAGGCTGAGCAGGATGCTGTGCACGATCAGGATTCTCATGATTGTGAAGGAGAAGGTAAGTAGAAGAGTTATGCAACTTGATATATTTCTATTTTTAAAGGGGGAGAGAGAGAGAGAGAGAGAGAGAGAGAGAGAGAGAGAGAGAGAGAGAGAGAGAAAGAGAGCTCTGTGCTAAATATTTAGGGTGTGAAGAGGTCTAGCAGCACAGCAGATCCATTTGGAAGGAAATATCATTATGCTAACTGCTTGGAGGTCAGTTTGTGGGGACAAATAGTTAAAAGCATATTTATCAAGGCAGAAGACTTCTCAACGAAGAAGACTTGCAGGTCTTTTAAAAGGATTATTATTTGATGAGCATAGTTTTATTATTATTATTATTATTATTATTTGTTTAATATTTATATTTTTCCTTGCATTATTGTACAGTGAGAGGAAATTATGACAATATTATTGCAGTCTGATTAGACATGTAAGTTCATAATCATGAGATTACTTTTGACAAAATTTGCTAAAATTAAACAAGCTAAGAGGAATATGAGGAAAGAAACAAAATTGGAGCTTGACTTGAACAAATATATTATGTAATTAGCATTATTTAGATGAGCTAATTATATATGTTTTTCAATTGAAGTATATTGTATTTTCTTTCACTTTTTATATTAAGGTTTACATCTGCTTCTTGAGTTCTTATTTAAAGATTTTCACTCTCTTTCACATTCTAGGTAGAAAATCCTCTTGTACTAACACATTTTTAACAAGAAATAGAATAAATCAAATGTTTTTAGATGAAACTAAAGTTTTGTTTGAACAACTTTCTTATTGTTTTCTAAAACAACTTTTTAATACAATTTAAAAAAATATACATATACTAAAAACTGCTTTAAAAATAGTGATAAAACTATCCCAAACGAAATTTAAGAGAGCAATTGCGATCCAAAAAGCTCCTTTGCAAGAAATATCAAAGCTTTCACAAATTGAATTCTTAAATTGAAGAAAGGAGGTTTTGGTAAAGAGACGAGTATTGAGTTGTGTAGATGATCATTTGGCTTATTAATGCAAAGATCTTCTTATTTTTAAGTGAAACCAGTAAAATGGATGCTCATTTTCATCAATTAGTCATTATCATTATCATAAGAGCCACATTATAGATATATCATAGAATAAATTTCAAATAATTGTACTATCTGATTGATATTGCCATATTAATTATATGTATTGGATGATTAATTTACTTTTAAAAAAATTAAAAATGAAGATCAATTAAATATATTACATAATCCACAAATAAATCTAATTAATTAACATGATTTCATTATAATTGTTGCAGGCTAGAATATACGTGGCGATAGAGTTGTAATTCTAAGTCTTAGCATTGCACGGATATCCAGCTCACACACAAAGAACACAATATTTTTATGTGAAAAACCCTTAAAAGGGAAAAACCATGGGGGTCTAGCGCAGTTGAAAAGATTTCACTAGAACTTGAGTTGAGTACAGTGGGCTCACTCGTCCCTAAGGGCGATTAGATTACAAATGTCAACCGTATGGTTGAAGTTTAGTGTTAAATCTGGCGTCACTTGGAAGTTGGGGGTGTCAATTAATGGTCTGGTGGAGTTTTAGGGCCTCAAGTGGTGGTCTAGCAGAGTTTAGTCCCTTAGGCGGTGGTCCGGCGAGGGTGAGGGCCTCAGGTGGTGGTCCGGCAAAGGTGAGGGCCTCACGCGGTGGTTCGACAAGAGTGAGGGCCTCAGGTGGTGGTCCGGCAAAGGTGAGGGCCTCAAGCGGTGGTCCGGTGAGGGTGAGGGCCTCAGGTGGTGGTCCGACGAAGGTGAGGGCTTTCAGGTGGTGGTCCGGCGGAACTCAGACGGTGGTCGAGGAGGAGCTTCTTCCTTCTCTTCTCTTCTTGCTTGGTTCCCCTTTCAAGAGAAATGAGGAGTCTATTTATAGATTTTTGGAGTGGCAAGACCCGTAAATAGGTGAGAGATCAAGGATAAATGGAGAGTGGTTGGATGGACGGCCGATGTTGAATCCCTTGATCATGGACCGTTTGATGGATATTTAAATGTCTTAGTGATATTGGATGGTGATCTTGGGCTCGTTGGATTCATCTTGTCGAACCGCTCGATTCGACATAAGCATGTTATGTTTGGAAACCGTTTGGTAATCCAAATTGTGTTTTGAACCTTCCAACAACATTTCTAACCCTTGATTTGGACCTGTTTGGGCTCATATTAGGCTGAATTTAGTGTCGTTGGGTTCGTATTCTCAAAGACATTTAGTTTAACTATAAGTTTGCTGAAATCGGAGTTCATATGATCCCATTTTTAATTTTGGAAGTTTCCAACTTTATTTTGCATCGAGATTCATGCTTGATCTAGATAATTTTTTGATGACATATCAATAATAACTTATTAATAGCTATAATTCAATCTTACATATTCCACATCATAGCATACACAAAATTTTGATGCACAATTTTTAAAATTTTTTAAAATATTTATAATTAAATTACTATATATATCATTTTTATTCATTAAATTAACAAGCTCATCATAATATTTTTATAATAAAAAAAAATTAAATAAAATTAAAAATAATTTCTAAAGCTCAAGTGCACCCACATTTATCTTTCCTGCAATGAATCACCCTCTAAAACATAAAAAATTATTCTGTGCACAGCATCCGGAGACCAACCAAAACATGCCACATCACTTTTTTGCTCGCTCGGTATCGGGTGACGTAACATGTTCTGATTGGTCTCAAAACCGTCCGGTATCCGCACATAATTTCTCCTAAAATATGAATTCATCAGTGCAACATCCACTTCAGACTTTAGTAAACTTACATGCAATTTCATGCAAAACTCTACAACATTGACTCTCTTTAGAAACAAAATTTCTACATCAATGCCCGCAAGATCTAATAAACTATGGGATTCACAACACCCTCTCTCTATCTGTTCTAATTAAAAGCTAAAAAGAAGAGAAATGAAAAACAAAAGGGATGATGATGATGATAAGTCACATGGGCTGCTTTGCCCTCACTGCAACAATGATGCTCTTCACCACACTGAGGCATTGGGCCATTTGGTCAATAAAGCTCAGAAGACCCGAAACAATGCACAATTTCCCACTTGAAGCTGAGCTGTTTACCCACTTTTCTCACTTAGATGGTCTCATATAAAGAACACTCGGCAAAAGAATATGTCACTAACTTAGAATCCAAGAAGGAATTAAAGATCAGAGAGAGAGAGAGAGAGAGAGAGAGAGAGAGAGAGAGAAGACCACAGAAGCATTCAATAGAACACAAATCTTTTACAAAATTCAGGAATTCACCAACTTAAAATAGAAATCACACTGAAACCAAATACGAATTGCGCAGAAAGAGGAAACAAAAGACTTCTAAAACAGTCATGTAGTAGTGGTGGCTATCTTCCCACACTTCGGCGATAGAAATTAGCATAAGTAGTTAAGATATACAGAGGACACCTTCACACCCCTGCTTTTAAACTCTGCTAATCTCTACAGATTAGCAGCTAGTGAGTTCATTTAAAAGTACTAAAAAGAATGGAAACGGCTAATAAGTATAAACAACGCTACATTTCCACTTTCCAAACAACATTGCTCACCCCTGCATCTTGAGATCTCTCTAAAGCTGCGACCTTTGCTCTGTGATTTCCGGCAATGCTGCTGTTGCTCCTCCCCCTCTCTCCGTGCGGCAGCTCGTTGGCTTCGCTGATTAACCCGCACCGTATATCAGCTGGGGGAATGAAGCAATCTAATGAAAGGCCAGGGACATTGAAAGCAACTTCTTCAATTGTCCATGCTTCTTCCATTCTGGTCTTTGTGTGGCTCATTGCTTCCTCTCCGAAGCGGAAGAGGGTGACAATAGAGCGGCCGGAGTGAGCTATCATGATTCCTTCGACAGGGCGGTAGTCGTCCATGAAGGAGTTTATGGTGGTCTCCCAGTAGACAGTGTCGCCGCCCGTGGCGGTTGATTGAATTCGAGTTAAGTGGGAATCCTCCATGTGAGCTAAAAGCCCTGTTTTTTGGCTGAAGTAGCCGAAAAGAACGTGCCGTATGATCTCCGCTGTTCCCTCGCTCCTCGCTTTCAGAGTCTGCGGGTCAGCAGAAAGCTTAAGAATGAAGCAATCTTCTCCGTTGATCTTCTTCTCGCCAATGCAGCGTGCATTGGCAAACATGCTCGCCGTGGTCAGCGGATCAAGGCCCTGCGAAAAGAAAATTTTCAGTTTTGTTTACGGAAATCATGAAAAGGCAGCAACTTCTCGAAATGATGGGATGAAAATAAGTCGGTCTGTACCTGGAGAGAGCGGCGAAGTGGCCGAACAGGGCCTTTTGCCGCGTGGGCGCCAAGCCAAGGAGTGTGACGCCACACCAGTTTTCCGTTGGAACCGGCGTGCACCTTGCTCCCGCCGACGGCGAGCTCCACGTACCACATATCCGGGGCCATTTTCCACAGCACAAAGCCGCCGGACTCAACCGGCGAGCCACGGTTCTTCGTTACCCTTTTCGCCGTTTCATACTCCGCTGCCACCATCCTTAGCTTCCCCATCGCATACGCGTTGCGGATGGAACTCTGCAGCTTAAGCCCACCGGATGCCGCCATGTACTGCTGAAGAATGTACTGCGCCGACGAACTCTCCTACAGAATTAACACATTCTCTCCTTTTAAATCATATTTTTTAAACGAATGGTTGCATGCTTTGAAGGATCAAAGGCGAAGAAATTTACTATTGGAGTGTCCTTGATGCTGAGATGAGGAAAAGGGTCGAGAGAGCTGACGTGGATTGGAACCAAGGGAGCGCCCATGACACCAAGGAGAAGGCGGAGGTCGGAGCGACGATAACCACTTCCTCCGCCACCGGCAGCGGCTGAGGAAACAGAGGGCGTGCGAGAAAGCTGACCACGAACCCATTGGCCCCATCCCTCTTTCTTCAAGTCGCCGGAAGCGCCAGCGATGTCGTCAGCAGCATAAGGGTCAGGCCCCTCTATTAGCGGCGCGAGAGTCTCACCGACCGGTCGGAAGCTACCGGATCTGCCTATGAGCGGCTCCGGGAAGTTGGAAAGAGAATGATTGCTCTGTTGGCACTTTCTCCGGCGAGGAAGTAAAAGACCGACCATCGGCGAAATGCTTCTAGCTGGACTCTCGGACCGTGACCGTGACCTTGACCTCGATTTCCCCGGTGAAAGACCTCTCACTACCTCCTCCTTCAAAGCTGAGAAGAAGCCCTGTTTCTTCTCCATTTTTTTCTCAGAAAGAAAACCCAGTAAGCGTAATGAGAGAAAAGTAAAAGACTAGTAGGTGCGCACCAAGAAAATGCTAACAGAGTAGCGGAGAAGTGTTGAGAGAAGACATAATGGTTAGATCTGGCAAACAAAATTATAGCTTTTGCTTGAAATTTTCAAGAAAGGAAGACAATTATAAAACAGAGGAGAAAGAGATGAAGCAGAATGTGATTGGGAACTGGATTGTCAAGAAAGAAGAACGATGAGGAGAACGATAAGAAGGTGAAGAACAGAAGTAGTAGAGAGAGAAGTAAAGAGCTGTTAGCGACAGATCACTTCTTGCCGGTGTGAACTGTGAAGTAGGATTCGAGAAGAAAACAAGTGTGAAGAGAGCCGTTTGAGGTGATTTGTGTTACAGTTGCTAATAAAAGACAACCTTAAGGTTAAAAACGGAAAAGTAAAAATAATAGACGGAAAGGAAACGACAAAAGGCCTCGCCGTCGTTAAAGTTAACTCTACGGCGGGGTCCAATTACCTTCTGTGCTCGTAAGCTGACCTACCGAGAACTTGTCTAAACTGACGGTGTGTTAAAGAGATGTTCCTGTCACCGCTTTTGAGGTGGGCCTTAGGATTCGTCTGCCCTACGCCTAACGGCACCGTTATAGTGCATCGCTCCGACCTTGACTGCACGGAAAAGAGACGGGGGCGTGACGTACCGTCTGTGTCCGTCAAGTAATTTCCTTAATTTCGTAATATTAAGTGAACAATAATAACAACAACATCAAATTTTTATCCAATTAAATAGGACTAACTACATGAATTATTATTATTTTTTTAATATTAGGGGATTCGAACATAAGCGCGTGAGAGGAAAAGCTTCACTCAACCAGTGAGCTGCACGCACAATCTCATGATTTTTTTTCTCTAGTGTCTTCTTAAGTTTTCGTTTGGGACAACTTTTTTGTTGCTTTCTAAAACGGGTTCTAAGTACAAAATTTTGAATTAAAAAATTTATACTATAAAGATGTTTCAAGAAGCAGCACGAAAGCTGTACCAAACAAAGCCTAAGTGCAACTCCAATAGAAAAAATTATTTTCTACTCTAAATACACTAACTCATATTCAATCGAACTTTATTTTATAACATAAAAAAATCTAGTCACTTCCCGAGAAATGCTCAGTTCTACGCATTCGGTTGGAGCAGCCGGCCAACGGCAAACACTGGTTGGAAATGGCCTAAGGGTCAAAACCTTATTTAAATCTATAAAAAGCAATCATTTTTTGTAATTTCAAAGCAATTCTTTTTAGGTCTATTTTCATCTATCTTAATTCTTAATCGAATCATCAAAAAGATGATACTTTTTACGACCAAACGAACCATCTAAGATAATTCTCTCTAATCTTATAAGCAAGTAGAGTTACTCAAACCTTTTCATGTACATATACAAATTTCATATTTTGTCTCTAAGTGTAAAACTGCTCATCTACCTAAACATCTTCATCTTTGCAACAATTAACTTAGGCTTCATTTAGGACAGCTTTATTACTGTTTCTTAAATCAACTTTTTAGTTCAAAAATTAAAATTTTTGCACTAAAAAGCTGCTTTAAGAAATAGTAAGAAAATCGTCCCAAACGAAGCCTTAGTTTTATGCATCTATTTTAATGGACAATAATTTGAGCCACAAAATATTGCAGGTATCAACATTATCTTATCTTATAAAAAGTTTCTTAATTTGAGGGTATTCATAATTTAATAATAAAAATGGTTATTCAAAAAATATTAAATTGTTATGTATTAAATAAATGTACCCAAAATAATAATAATTTAGTCCGCATATGTGAATTTATTAAAAGAAAAAAAGCAGATGAGCAGGCGAAAATTTTGATCTGATTTCGATTATGCTCTCGACTAATAAGAGATGAAGCCCGAGAGTATCTGATTGGACGGTTTTGATGCATCATCGAGCATGAAGATCGAGGGGGAGGGGATGGTTGAGATCAAATTTGGCGCAACTTTCGGGACCATCGGACGGTCAATAATGATTTTGGGGATGGTGATCGCATAAGCTGTGCAGTGGGGGCCGCTTGTACATGCTGTAATTACTAGTATTGGCCAAAGTCTTAGAATAAACGCGTGCATAGCTGTTTTTATTTGGAGAAAATATAAGAGAAAATAAATAGAAGGAAAAACTTTCTCCTTTCAATCACAAAGAATGGTGAGATTTAGTTTGAGATAATTTTTTTTACTTCTTTTTAAAGCAGTTTTTAATATGATCATCCATCACGGTCATATTATAAGCACCTGTATTTTTTTTTTTTTTTTTGTTAAAATCTGTACAAGGGCCTACACATTCCATAAAAAAAGGAATTACAAGTCTTTAAAGGATCAGAAGCTTTTTAAAAGAACAACATTTGAAATAAAACCTATTGAGCATGAGATCTGATCGATTACAATAAGGAAAACATAAAGAAAGCTACATAATATAACCCAAAAAATAGTCAAAACTGCAGACAAACGATTAGCAACAATCTCCAACAATGTCAGGAAGACGAATCTGCAATAAGCCAAAATGCACCAAAACAAGGAAGAAACAACCTGCAAAAAGAATATTGCTAGATAGGGCTTGAAGAATCTCAAGCATTTTGCCATTAGCTCGATCTATACAAAACCCAAATAAATCATTGAGCATATCAGGGTGAAATTTAATATCATAATTTCTTATATAAACGTTTGGGATGTCAAATAAAAAAAATTTATGTCTAAACGTCGGAAATTTAGGCGAAATCATATAACTCTTTTATGAAAGCTGTGAGTTGTCGTAGTTTTCATGATTACATATATAATAAGTGAATATGTTACACCATTTTAGAGTTGGTTTTGGGCATTTGTGGCATGCATAATTGGAATATGAAAGAGGCATAACTAAATATGTTGCATTAATGACTTGTGATACAAAATTATGGCAACCAATGCTTCAAAATATTTTATAGAGCCTACTTTTATTAAGATGCAAATGTATATAACATATATGTACATATTGTGAGTATCTTCTGTGCGTTCAATAGTTCATAAGCTTAATTATTATATGTCATGTCAACATGTGATTTCTACACTTGGGATGAGACGTCTGAACAAGCCAACCTAGCTAGGTTTACATCTTATATCAAATATATTCAAATGTGTAAGATATAAAGTAATTAAAAGCTCGAATGTTAGCTTAAAATTAATCACTTTTAGCTCAAAATTAATTAAACTTGGCTAGCTCTAACTAAAATAAAAAATAATAATTTTGAATTAATAAAATGAATTGATCACACCTCCCTACAAACTGCATACCTAACAAATAATGAACCATTATTCATTGCCCTCAAAAAGAAATGATTTTTCTTTTTGGATTTGGCCTTCTTTTCATTGTTGGGGTCTGCTTCATTGGGGATGACTTCTGTCTTTGTTTTGTATTTTGTGGACTGAGCAATTATGTGGTGACTTTATGTTCACCACCTGGATGGTTGTGGCTTGTTGGCAACCACTGGTGGTGCTTCCTCTTGATCTGATTGATGGCCTTTGTTTGGATTGTGAGATTATGATTGGCCCATTTGACATTGTGCGGGTTGTTGCTTGTTTCCTCATTTGGATGGTCCTTGTATAGGCTCTGGGTGGTTGCAGATAGCTTCTTTCCAATGACTAAGTCCGGTTGGCTTCTGCCCTCTTCTCTTTTGTTGTATCTTCTTTGATGTTTGTTAAATTATAATTTTGACTTAGTTCTTTGTTGGAATTTATTGTATCCTCCTTTTAGTAATTAGAATAAAATTACTTTTTGTTATTAAAAAAAACCCTCAAAGCCCTCCTACCCCACCCGAATGTAGCCCCAATATCTCTCAATTCCAAGAATCTATTAACTCTCAATTTCCCAACAAAGTGGTCTTAATTAATAGAAGGGTTGGAGGGGCAAAGGTACGCAGGTAGGTTTGTTGCACTTAAAAGCTTTATGGCATTTATTCATTACCCTAAGCCCCTCTCCTCCCCCACCCAAATGAACCCAAATCTCTCTTCATTAAACTACCTAACTTTCTAATTCTCAACAAAGAGAACTTAATAGGAGGTTGTTGGGTGTGTTAGCTATTTGCTCTATCAATTTACAGGTTTTATCTATTTGCTCTATAAATTAGCTTTAATTAAGTGTAATTAATAATATGTGGGATACTAATTATTTAAATAATTTTTTTTTTTAATAATAAGAGGGATTTATATACATATCATGCAATTCATTTATATTTATATATCTAACACGTAAACTTTGACATTATCTTATATGACATCCAAAATTTTAATTTACATAAAAAAATATCACTAGTATTGTTGCGTCCAGGAGTATTCGCGGCGGTAGAGAAATATAAAGTTTATCGTCTTAGTGTTGTACGAAAATCTGGCACGCAATCAGATAAGGAGAGAGGATCTATCATTTATGAGACACCAAGATTTTTACGTGGAAAACCCCTGTAAAAGGGGGAAAAACCACGGGGCCTAGCCCAGTTTGAACGAATCCACTAGTATTTACAGTTGATTACAAATGAGGCCCTTCTTTTGGAGAAGGCCTTAGCTTGATGTACATCTTATGTAGTACATTACATTATGTAAATACAAAGAGCTACTATCGACGTATTCGCTTTGTTAGAAGGACTGCAGTCGGCGGGCGACGTAGGTCAGGAGGACCGTAGTCAGCTGGCGACGGAGGATTGTAGTCGGCGGGCGACGTAAGTCAGGAGGACCGTAGTCGGCGGGCGACAGAGGTCGGAAAGAATGTATTCAGCGGGCGACATAAGTCAGGAGGACCGTATTCAACGGGCAACAAATGTCGGGAAGACTGTAGTTGGCGGGCGACGTAAGTCAGGAGGACCGTAGTCGGCTGGCGACGGAGGTCGGAAGGACTGTAGTCTGACGACGAAGATCAGAAGAACAGCGTTAGGTAGAAGTCCAGCAATGGAAAGAAATGCATCTTCGCATAGACGTCCAGCGAAGTCCGATAACCGGTAGAAGTCCGGCGTCGGGTAGAAACTTGACGAAGAGTGAAGGTCCGACATCGGATAGAAGTCCGACGTCTTTGGCGGCAGAGGAGAACTCCGGCTTCACTTGGGCGGAGTTTCAGCGTCAGGAGGGAACTCTCTTGTAAATTGGGAAGAATTTCAGCATCCCATGGAAGTTGGGCAAAATTCTGGCGTTCTCCCGAATATCCGGCAGAGTTCTGGCGTCCTCAGGCGGCAGGAAGAGCTCCGGCGGTGGTCGAGGAGGTAAGGAATCTCCTTTTCCCCTTTCTCCTCTTCTTCTTCTCTCTCTTCCCTCCCTCCCTTTGGTGTAGAATGAGGGCTCTATTTATAGTTTTTCTGGAGTGGCATAGCCCGTAAATAGGCGTGAGATCAGGGGTGAATTGGGAGTGTTTTGAATGAACTGCCGATATTGAATCCTTTGATCATGTACAGTTCGTTGGGCATTTGAAGGCCTTAATGATGTCAGAATTTGACGATCTTGGGCTCGTTGGATTTTTCTTGTCGAGCCGTTCGATTCGAGTATAAGCTCATCAAAATCGGAGACCGTTTGATAACTCAAATTGCGGTTTGAACCTTCCGACAGCGCTTTGAGCCCTTGATTTGGACTCATTTGGGCTCGGATTGGGTTGATCTTGGTGTCGTTGGGTTCGTATTTCCGAGACGCTCAGTTTGACTGTAAGCTCACTGAAATCAGAGTTTGGGTGCTCCCAAAATTATTTTTGAAGTTTCCAACTAGCTTTTGCCTCGAGATTCGTGCCCGATCAAGCTAATTTTGTGATCACGTATCAAGTATAAACTTTTTTAAATAAAAAATATAAATTTTCATGCAGACGCTTTAATGTGATTGAGATGCTTTAATTAAATATTATGCAAATAAATATTAATCAAAATTTAGATATTATATATGTAAATATAAAAGAATTATGTGGCACTTATGTAAATCCATGATTATAAATGTATTCATAATTTTTTTTTTATCAAAATTGATAAAATCATTTAACATTATTTATATTTCCTTATAAATAATAAAATTATAATTTTCTATCCATATAATATTTATAAAATATTTTAATATTAAATTTTGATAAGCAAGAAATTAGATTTCAATTTAATTTATACATCTAATTATTTACTTAGTAATTTCATCTTTTATTTCTAATGATATAAATACCTTTTGAAGTTCATAAAATTGATTATTAAAAATGATTATGCTCTTAGAAATAAAAGATGATTATGTTTAAATTTATTTATTTATTTGTCAAATTTTAAATATTTTATAATGGTTTTCCAATTATCTAAATAAAAGAACATAAATAAACTTCATATGAATAATCAAATATGGATTTAATGATATACTACATAAATCTTTAATGTTAATGGTACTCTGTCACTGTATATAAATATTTTTAATTACTATGTCATTCATTAATTAGCTTTCATTAATTAATTTTCACTTAGTTAGCTTAAAAAACTCTAATCCAAGCAATTAATATATGCATGAGGTGCTTAATTAAGAAAGTATATAAAAAAAACTATTATTTGGTCAAACTTTTGAGCATTAAGTCTAAGTTGACCTGCACAAACCTATCTTTATATATTGAACAGAAGACTTGGGTTTGGTTCTTAAAGATTCTCCCATGTTCTAAGTCAGGTATTTTGAACAATTGCTTTTATGAACTGATAATTTACTCAAAATCATTTATTTTTTTATTAGATTTGCTTTAATTCAAAGGAAAATTTAAAAAAAAAAATTACATTCAGTAATTTAATGAAAAAGAAAACATTGATATAATGAAGAGGATTTTGAATTTGGAATATCCGTACTTAAATTATATAGATTTTGGTTTCGTCTGAGACATCTTTCTTATTGTTTTACATTTCTGATTGCAATTATAATTTTTATTTTGTTAATAATTTCAAGAATTTTTTGCACTAATAAGCTACTTTTTACACAACTATAAAAAAAAAAATTCTTTATAACAACTTTACAACCACCCCACCGGGCTTAGGTGGGTTGGTGGGCGTGCTTGGTTGGGAACCCCCCATCTCAAGTTCGAATTCCCTCTCATACGGCACAACTCCTTAAGTGGAGAGAAAAGAACAGTGGGTCATGCACATATGGGGTTGGTTGCTGGTAGACTCGCCAATGGATTAGTGGACACTCCAAGCGCGTCACAAGCTAACGTGACAGCGAGTCGATACCCCCGTTCCAAAAAAAAAAAAAAACTTTACAACCAACTTTATAAAAATCTACATCTATCACAAATGAACCTTCTATTTAGAGGAACTTAAGTTGTTCTATTATTACTTTTTAAAACTTATTTCTACGCCACAATTTTACAAACCGTGTTTTTTCAAAAATAGATTTTTAAAAGCCGAAGTTTGAAAAACGGGTGATAAAGATGTATTTCAAATACAAATTATTATTTTACTAACTATTTTTCTTACCATAAAAACAGTAAAAAAGCTATTTCAAACTAAACCATAATTATACGTTATGTAATTATCTATTATAATCATCAAATATATTTTTAATGACAACAATAAAACCGCCAAATAAGTTGAAAAATAATGCTGATTGTAATCAAATATTTGCATATACAATGAGTACCTTTTGACCATGTGGAAGCAAATTAAAAGAAACAAGTTCACATGGACATAGTCTACAATAAAAACTATCATTTTTAAGAATCTCACTCTTCATTGGGTTGGTGAAGAACAAAGCTTACAATAAAAATTAATCATTTATTAACTTAAAAAAAATGGTCAGAATAATTTAATAACCATTAATCAATTTACTTTAAAATTGTTATAATATATAATTAACTAATTAAAAATCATAATAAATTCGTCTTAAAATAATTTAGATGTTTATGACATACTGTCCTATTTTTGTTCTTTATTAACTTAGATGATGTTAGTCAACACTAAGTAGGTGTTATTAATTATAATAATGTTAATTAAGAATCTCTTATCTAAGTATATCTGTATTAGCATTAATTACTCATCACATTAATCTCTAGTAATTAAAATGATTCCTTTTGAAATGTAGAGCCAATCGCATTGATCCTATATATATATTAACCTAACTTTGATGCCTCATTGCTGTAATTGTACTATGCTTTTAATGTTATAATGTAATAATAATTATGAAGTTAAACCTAACACAATTAACTAACAAGCAATAGTTAAATTCTTTAACAAAAATGGGATTAAAAATGCTAATTTTAAGAATATTTTTTTACACAAAAAATAAAATAAAATGGTATTTTGTTCATATTCAAAATACCATTATACAAATTATATTATAATGAGATTAAATATTATTGGATTTATTTTATGATTAGTGAAAAGTAAATTCAATAATTTTTTAAATTCATTTGAATAAAATTTATATCATAATATTTTGATTTGAGTGATAATTATGTGACCAATTAAATTAAATATGAGTGGCATAAATTCAAGTGATAAATATAAACTATGGAAACAATACTATTTTTCTCCAATAAAAAAGTTTAAATAATCAACTAAACATAATGCCTCAATTAACTCCTTAACAATTGTCATAATCCCTTCATAATTATGTAATGTAAAACATCAAATGTACAAACAACAAATAATTAACTCCTTAGGCTACGTGGGCTTAACTTCAGCAAGAAGTAGTCTTCATTACTCTTTCTTCGGAATAATATACGTACAATATTTATGTTCCCCATATAAAAAAGAAATTGTTATGTGCGGTTACCGGACAGTGTTCAGAGGTGAATAAAGAAGCTCCACGTCATTTTTTTGTTGTATATCAGGTGATATGGTGCATCTTGATTCGTCTCTGAACTATCCAGTGACCTAACATAATAAATTCTCCATGCAAAAAGCTTATTGCGACGATCAAATCTGTCTTGGGATGGTAATTATAGAAAATTAATAATCTATATTTGTTAAGAACAGGTAACTAATGGCTACAGTTTAACATTAATTATCCTTCTTAATGAATTAGATCGATCTGAAGGAAAGCTATTCAGCTTTACTGACAATAACCCAGCAATGGCATGTGTGTGCTGTCTATTCATTGTATTTAATTGTTAATAATGCCATTTAAAATGTTAGTTTATCTGTTGGTGTGATTCTGTTGTTAGACTACTGATTTTGTCATTGGTTATAATTTAATTTATTGAGTTTATTTTTATTTTATTAAATCGATTGAATTAAAAATTAAATAGTTTTATGTATGCGCATATGAATTTATTATATGATGTTGACAAATTGATTTTGATCATTTAATTTAGAAGATATTTAAATTTAGGGGAATTTACGATTAGAACAATCATATATTTTTTATATATATTAAATACATAAAATTTTTTATTTACTCACTTAATATGTAAAATTTTGATTTAAAAATTGCATTCTCATCATTTTCGTTGTAATTTGTCATTTAACTCTTTGCTATTCACACATTGTTGGTCATTTTGCCCTTGCTAGTGAGATATCATTGCCACTTCTTTCACCTTTTTTCCTCATTCGCAGGTTATCGATCTCTTGAATACCATTCTTCATTGAGATCCATTCGCAACTTTGTCGCATCATTTTTTTCCTTAACATATGGGTGGTCTCCTTGATCCCCTTTCCCATATATAGCAACTTGATCATATATTCTTCATCTCAGGTGAGATTAGGGGTGTCAATTTCGGGTCACGGGTCGGGTTCAGGTCAAACCCGAACTGACCAGGGTGCAAATGGGTCGACACTAACCCGACCCGGGTAGATAAATGGGTCGGAAATAAGAACCCGGACCCGACGACCCGGCGGGTTGCCGGGTTGACCCGACCCGACACGAGACCCAAAACGCCTGTGATCAAGCGAAAGTCAAGCGCGGGCGCGCTTGCGGGCCAGCAGGGTGCACGCGCGGGCGAGCAGCAAGCTTTGGAGCGCGAAGCGAGCGGCAAGCGCGAGCGAAGCGGGTACGCACGGGTGCACGAACGGGTGCGCCCGCAAGCAAGCGCGGGTGCGCGCGCCGGGCGCTGGCAGGCGCAGCAGAGCGGACAGGCGGGGAATCTCATCGTGACTTTCTTGCCTCTTCATTATTTCCAATGAATCTCATCAAAACCCGTCACACCATACTCGCTTTTTACATCAAGATTTTTGTTAAGAAGCTAACATATTGTAAAAACCTAGCTATAAATAGCGAAATTTATATATTAAATGTATATGCAAATGAGATAGTTTAGAGTGTTAAGTATGTAAACCTCTCTTAAATTTTTTGTCATCAAAATTCAACCAAATTTATAGTTTTAACATTGGATTTGAAAAATAATTTAGGGACAACTTTCTTCCTGCTTTACTTTCCTGACAACAATCACAATTTTTCGTTTCTCTACTACTTTTTTGTTATTTTTTCATTGCTTTTCTTAAAATTTTATAGTAAAAAGCTACTGTTTACAACTATAATAGCTAAGTTATTTTTCACACAGTAATTTCACAACCAACTTTATAGAACGCTATAGTTCTCAAACAAATTCTTAGGCTTCTTTTTAGATGGCTTTCCTATTGCTTCTTAAAGCAGCTTTCTAGTACAAAAACTAAATTTTTTATACCACAAAGCTGCTTTAATAAGCCGTAAGAAAGCTGTCCCAAATGAAGCCTTAATCAATTCAATTTGCTGTATTTTAGAATCAAAATCAATTATTTGAACTAATTCATAATTTAAATTGATTTAATAAACTAAATACACACCTTATATTTTTATATGCTATATATAAAAAAAAAAAAAAAAACTATGTACTGTAATGCCTTTGAGAAAGCTTACACAAACTTTTTTTATAACGTGATCACATGACAGCTCTATGCCTCCATGGTATTTTATTTACATTGGCATTTGAGACCTCTCATTTCAGATAATACATTCTGTCCCCTCCATAAACCTATTTTATATTATCTATTTAACATAAACTTAATCCAATATTCTTACATGCCATTATTTACGAAGCAAAATCAGAAATTATGCAATAAATAAAAAAGTTATTGTAATACAAAATCATTAAGCAATTTAAAAATTGCATAAAACTCCCAAATAACTTTGGAATCCTCTTGTAAATATTTTGTGACAAGATTATTTGATTGCAAAAAATATTACGATCAATGATCGTGTTGCTAAGATATGTGTCGTAGAAGGCTCGAATAGGTTTTGGATCCTAGGCAGGCGTCGATTGTAAAAGATGAATTTGTGAAACCCTCAAAAGAAGCTAAACTCCTAAACATCGATATGACTTTTAGTATGATTGTTGGAATTAAGAAACTCCGCAGCTAAGCGTGCTCATCTCAAAGAAATCTTGTGATGTATGACCTCCTGGGAAGTAACACCAATAAGACAAAACCGTAAAGCCCTTAAGTCAAAGTGAATAATATATCGATAGTTAAAAGTTTGAACTATTACAAACTGTATCAGAGTATAGTTGTTGGAAGAATTGAATTGTTACCAGATTATAAAAAATTGATTGTAAGTCAGGAGGATAAAGATACTAACAAGAACATAAGTTACTTAAATGGAGGAGATTCACTGTGAAACCCCTTAAGTAAAATATATTATACTCTTAAACATCGATGCACCTTGTGGTGTAATGGTAGAAAGTTCATTTAAAAAACTCCACTGCTAAACATGCTCATCCCGGAGAAATCTTGGGATGGGTAACCTCTTGGGAAGTTATACCAATAGCACAAAACAGTGAGACGCTTAGGGCGCCAAAGCGGACAATATCTCGATAGTTAAGAGTTTGGGTTTTTAGAGAACTCCAAACAATTTACAATCATTTCTATAATTCTAACACATAAACAAACAAAAATAATTGCAATTCATATAAAAGATTTACGATAATATTGACATTATTCAATTATATATAAACAATTACTTTTTTACGTTGTTAGATTCATCTTGTCCAAATATTTATTTTGGATTATAATTTGTTGAAATTGGAATTCAAGTTATCCTAAATTTTATTCTGAAATTTTTAATTTAAATACTATATCTAGATCCTCATTTGATCAAGTGTACCTTTTTTTATAATATATCAAATATATTTGAAAAGAAACTATTAAATAAATGACTTTCAAGTAGGGCTAGTGGTGCAAACGAGTCGAGTCGAGCTCGAGCCAGGGGGTGTTCGAGTCGAGCCTGACAATCAAAACCCGAGCTCGAACTCGAGTCGAGCTCAAAATCCGAGCTCGAGCTCGACTCGTCGTCAAATCGAGCGGCTCGTCGAGCTCGCTATCGAGCCTGTCGTCGCGCCTGTGACGGGCGGCCCAGGTGACCGCGTCCCGTCGACAAATCGCGCCCGTCGTCGACGCTCTTGCACCTGCTCCCGCAGACAAAGCCCGCGTGACCGCGGTCCGCGTCCGACCCCGCGCACGATCCCGCTCCGGCTGGCGCAGCCCGCGTCCGCTTCAGCGGTCCCGCCTCCCGCAGACGCAGCCCGCGCGACCGCGTCCAATCCCGTGCACGCGGTGTAGCCCGATCCCGCTCCTGCCTCCCACTGCCGCAGCTCAATGGCGCAACCCGCGGCCTCCCGCAGACGCGACCCGAGTAGCTCGACGAGCCAACGAGTCGATCAGCCCAGTGTCCGAGCTCGAGCTCGTTTAGCGTTTGAGCTCGAACTCGTGTTTGAGCTCGACTCGCGAGCTCGATAAGCCCATTAACGAGTCGAGCCCGAGTCGGCTCGCGAGCCGGCTTGACTCGGTTGCACCCCTAAGTAGGGCTACAAACGAACCGAGCCGAGCCGAGTATGTGATTGTTCATGTTTGTGTTCATTTAATATCAGGTTGTTCAAGTTTGGTTCATGTTTGTTCAAGCATTATTGTTTGTGTTCATGTTTGGTTCATTTAAATTAATGAGTGTTCATGTTCGGTTCATGTTCGTTCGTTTAGTGTTTATCGAGCTTTAAACAAACAAATATGAACAAGTTATAAACAAGCTCTACTTTTAAATGTTCATTAACTTAACAAACGAGCTTTTTCGAGCATCCTAACAAATGAATACATCGAGCAAGTTCACGAACTTAATGTCAAGCTTTATTTATATTTATTAATTATATAATCAAATATTAATTATTTTTATCAAGGTTATTCACGAGTTCAAAATAAAACACGAATCGAGCTTCTTATCGAGCTTAATGTCGAGCTTGTTCACGAACTTCAAATGATGTTGTTCGCGAACATAAATGAGTCGAATGCATTAGTGTTCAAGCTTGTTTATTTTAGAATCGAGTATTTAAAATATTGTTCAAGTTTGTTTGTTTAGTTAATTAATCGATCACGAACGAGCTTTAATCGAACCGAACAACGAGTAGCTCGTCGAACGTTCGGTTCGCTTGCAGCCCTACTTTCAACTAGATATATGAAACTTCTTTTGATTAGCTATCACTTTTCTTTAAACGAAACTTCTAAACTTCCGTTATTTATGCTATATATCGAGAGCTCAATTGATCTCAATGGGGTTTGGATGGCTCTCATTCATCTTAAATTTGAAAAAATAAAATAAAAAAAAACTTTATATAACATAAAAAATTTATATTTAACTCTCTTCTAACTACATATACTATAGAAAGATTTCTCCCTTATTAAAAAGTAATGAGAGCCATAACTATAAAAATCAGTTCATCACTCACTACTAAAAAGCAAAAACTAAACGTTTTTTGCGGCATTTATCTATGACGGTTTGAAAATTGCTGCTATAAATCTGATTTCGTAGCGGTTTAAACCGTCGTAAGTTTGACCTTCAAATCATTAGAGTTCACAACAAAAAGAATCAAAGTTAAGCTACCAATTTCTTTGCCCCACATTTTTCGAGAGCCAGAAATATCATTTTTCAAATTTGAATTTGCTCATTTATAATCTGGGCTATTCTATTTTCTATTTCTTTTTAGATTTTCTTCTTTTTTATGTTTTCTTCTTTCTTTTTCATTTTGATTTTCTTCATAAGCTTAAAAGTCATATTTTTCAAACATTTAGGCTTCGTTTACGACAATTTTCTTATTAGTTTTTACAACAACTTTCTAATATAAAAATTTTTTGGAAGCAGAGAAAAAAATAATGACTAAAAGCTATTACAAATAAAACTTTAAATTTACAAAAGCTTATCCTATTTCATCTTTAATTATTTCAAAAATACATATATGTGATTTGATTCATCTTGCTTTTTATGCATGCCATCAGATCCTGCTACCTTTCACATGCAAAAGAGTAAATGCAGAGTAAGAGAATATAATCGATCCACTGCAAAAAAATCTGAATTCTAAGCTGAGGCCACACATAATTGAATAAAGTGAGGGAATATATATACATATATATAAGCCATGTATTCTAGTAAAAAGCAAAAGAAGGCTGCAGAAAAGAGGATATATAGGGATTTGTGTGATGAAAAATCCTTCCATGTTGCTGCTGTCAAATTTGACTTACTAAGATTTCGTTTGGGATGATTTTTTTACTGTTTTGTCAAGCTGTTTTTTAATACAAAAGTATATTGAAAGAAAGAAAAAAACAGTGATCTAAAATTGTCTTAAACGAAGCCCAAGTCTTCTCTTGCCTTGCATTCATGCTTTAGCTTCATGCAGGCATTACAGCGCTAAAGGATAGCTTGGTGTTTGCCAGGCTGAAAGAGAAAGAACTTGACACACAAGATGAGGTGGGGACTGTGATAGTGAGATTTTGGATTGTGATAATGCTTTGAGTGCTATTGATTTTGTTTCTATGCTTATGTTTAAGGTCATTCAAAAAAGCAAATTATTTGAATCCTATATGCCTATATTAAGAGGATTGGAGTTGTGAAATCCTTAAACCTCAAGTTATTTTTGGAGAAAAATTTTTTTATGTGCAATTAGTCTGTACAAACTGAACAAGGTGCAATTAGTCTGTATGAACTGAATATAGAGCAGGTTCGTCTGTACGAACCACTAGTTCGTTTTTTTGCCAGAGCCCATCGTCCTGGGACGAAAATCAAATATCGTCCGTATGAACATGTTCTGAGGTCATGACAGAGCTGATCGTCTCGGGACGAATGTAAATTTTCGTCCGGATGATCGTAAATATCTTTTTAAGCACGATTTGTTTCGTGTTGAAGAGAGAGAAAGAGGAGAGAGAAAGAGGGAGAAAATCCGCATTTTGGGCGTCTTCGATCCGTTTTCGTTCGACGATGCAGTTAGAAAAGTTGATCGACTTGAGGTAAGACACATTATGCCTTTCTCAATTTTTAGAAATGTGAGTTTTGACGGATTTTCTGATTAAAATTTTGTTTCCGTTAGCGAAAAACGGGTATAACTTTGCACCGGTAAAATTTTTACCGCGTAACTTTTGGTATGTCATATAGATTATGATTTTGCACGTTTTGAGTATTTTATGAAAATTTTGCACCGGGTATTTTGAATTATGTGGGGTTTTTATCGAATAGAAAATTATCTGAATATTGAAAAATGTTACTTCAGTACAATAAAAGCTTGTAAATGTTGTTTTATGCGATCTCTGATAATTTGATAATTTTCTAAAATTATACTTTTTTTTATTCATTGGCTTTCTGTTGTCTGCCAAAATCCTTCGAAATTTTGTCTGTGTCTGGGAAGGGAGACATAAGGGGCCAGAATCTTTTGAGATTTTGTCTAGGTCGGTGAATATGAAAATGAATTTTGATATGATAACTCAGTATATCTGATATGTTCTGGTGCTGTAAGTACAAATGGAGGCATAAGTGGCTAGAATCATTTGAGATTTTGTATGTGTTAGGGAAGAGAGGCATAAGGGGCGAGAGTCCTTTGAGACTCTGTCTGGGTCAGGGATATGTGATTTGAAATTTGATTTGAAATGTGATCTGAAATGTGATTTGAACAATTATGTTATATGAATTCAGTCCCGTTCTTTCGTATCTGATATTTGATTACGTCTAATTATTTGATTTATATACGATATTCTGAATTCTATCTTATTATATGATTTCTATTAACTCACTGTGGTTATCTTCATGGCTTTCAGGTTGTGGGAAAGGGAAGGAAGTTTTGGACTAGTCGTTAAGAATCTGATCTGAAGTTATAGGTATTTTTATACTTTTGATTTTTGTACAGTCATGACTGGTTCACTGTTCTGTTCTAAAATTTCTGCATATAGTCATGCATTATAATGTATATGATTATTTTGAAGAATGAGAAAGAAAATTATGGATGAGTTTTCTGTATATTTGGATGTTTATAGAACCTATGTGGTTCTGTATTTTATTGTGTATTGGAAGAAGAATCTGAAAACAAATTTCAGAACTAGATCTTGGGGTTATCCATCGCAACTCAACATGATAGGATCCATCCTGGTCAGGTTGGGTCGTGACAGGAGTTGGATGGATTGAAGGTGATGTCGAACGTTCGAAAAGTTGGATCTAAGGAATGTGGAACCTATTGTCTATCTTAAAGAATTTTCATGAAGGCATAGGGAGTAGAAGTTGGTACTCCACGAGTACAATGAGAGTTCTCGCTATTCAAGAGGAACTCAAGGAATTACGAATGTATGTGGTTAGGATTAATGTGGTTAGAACACCTAAGATCTTCGGAGGAAGTATCAAGGGCACAAGACAAAAGAAATAATCAACTACTTAATAGAGCTTGAGGCTCAATTACTTTTTAGTAGGTTTTCCAACTACTAACAACTACAAAGGGGCTCTAGTGCTCTACAAGAGAACACCATGAGCTAACTAAAAAATGCCGATAATCTCCAAATACAAGAAGTATGATATTATAAGAAAAATAGCATACCAAACACTTTTACTACAAGAAAATAGTCTATTACTAATAGATATTTTCATCAGAAATAAGCTATTATACATTAGTAAATTTCTTATTGATGGATTTTTCAATAGAAAAACTAACATCAAGAAAACTGTGATCAATATTAATAATTCATTAAAAAATTTATGGATACATTACTCACAAAATTCTCGATAGTAAATTTGTGTATTCTGGTTGAATAAAAAGCTCTTTCATATTGTGTGCTCTTACATTACAAAGTTAAGCTAAACCCTAAACCTATGATCTATTGCTATGAAATAAGAACAAATTAAATGATTAGAATTACTACAAATAGAGGCGGATCCCCCTTGATTCTTTAGGCAATTTATCCCCCTCCATTTCTTTTTTAGACGTTACTTTTGGTTGCTTAAAAATATCTTTAGAGACTATATTCTTTTTGTCTCTATTTTTTGTCACTATTGGCCCATTTTTCTTATAGTGAAAGGTCGAGCTTAATTAGAGGCAACACCAATAAGGCTGGTTCTGCTCCTGAATTTAAATAGTAGTAGCATAATTTTATTTAGTCATTTCTCATTTATTTATCCTATTAAATATTTAGATATTGAGACTTTTTTCTTATGTAATAAATAAACTATTTGTATTTTATACTACATGATTATGTAAAATGCATGGAAGAAAATATTTTACTATCTTTAAATGATTATAAATATTAATTTTTGATCATCCCACTTTTCTGTTCTTCAATCTATAAAGCAGCCAAAAGCTCTTAGTCATCAAGGGAAAGGCGATGAGACTAAGGCTTCGTTTGGGACGGCTTTTTTATTGCTTTTTAAAACGGAGTTTTAATACAAATTTTTTTTTATTTTTGTACTAAAACTCCGTTTTAGAAAGCAATAAAAAAGCCGTCCCAAACGAAGCCTAAACCTAAGCGAAAGAAGTAGAGGAAGAAGCGAGCAGAGCATTCAAAGTTCCCAGGTGAGAATTGTACCAAGGAATAAACTTACAGTGCAACCAGCACATGAGTTCTTAAGAGAATAGCAGAGCTTCAGCAGTGATAAATTCTTTAGTTTGTTATCAAGCAACTGTACAGATGCCTTGTGCAGAATTTAGTACCTGCTCCAAATACAAAACCAATGCGGTAGGTAAGAAAGGCCTGGTTGTAACAACTGGAAAATGACCAGTTTATACCTCCCTGAGAACTAATGATCCCAGGATTGAATCGTTAGTTTCTTACATATATAGTTGTTTGAAACGAGAAGCTGTGGACAAGGCTTTGATCAAGACATACAAAAAGGAGTAATGTCCAGTTACAGATTTCCCATATTGAGCATTGCCGGACCATTCAAAATCATAATAGGAGTAAAGAAGATGACTGTTGGATTCAATAGGTAAGCCATGGTCGCCGTTAGCTCCTTAATTTGAGAAAACAAAGGAGCCTTTTGAGGAGTTGAAAATGATATATGGATTGAGGGTTGATGAAGAACATGCATATATGTTGACAGATTTGATATACCACCATGCATGCTATGTTTAATTTCGTAACCGTGAGATATTGCAATGATATAGCGAGTTGACGATAAAATTTGGGATTTTCAGATGCAGATGCTGCAGTGATGCCTGTTAGCTTCTTGAATGGAATTCCAGATTTGTGCAATTTCTAGTAGAGTTCCTGGCAGATAAACAGCACTGTTGCAATTTTCTGATCTTGAATTCCCACAAAATTTAAGATATGAAGCCAACAAGCTTGGTTCAGACATGCATGTAAACTGTATCATCCAGCTCGCCATAAAGAACTTCATCAGATATATCGAGTTGTAACACTTGCCACTTATGTGTTAATTGTATCTTCGAATGATCATCATTTTAGCTATAGAACTAACGTTTTATGATAATCTGTACCATGCTCTTGAGTAAAATATTATCCTACGAGACGAGCCATGTGAAGAGCAACAGTGCTGCTGGTAGAATCTGCATCCAATGATGGTTTGGCTTTAAGGTAGCGGACATATAGCTATCATTTCCCTTGTTGTTGCAATGCTTAAAACTCATTTTGAAAGAAGCCAAAGCAGAGAGGAGAGAGACACAGAACCCAGAGAGAAAGAGAACAAAGTGAAATATTATTACTTAGAATTCATCACATACACGGAATAGTAGCACAGTTTATATAGACGGATTGAAGGTGAAACCGTAAATACAAGACTAAAGAAAGTGCTCGTTCACAGCCTCCCACAAATTAAGCATTCATCTTTTGAATGGTTAATTTGTGACGAAGCTCGTGGAAACGAGCAAGTGAGAAATGTTTTGTTAAAATGTCTACTACTTGATCTTCGGACGGGATGTGGGTGATGGAGATGGCGCTGGAGCCTATGTGTTGGCGGATAAATTGGTAGTCTATCTCTATGTGTTTGGTACGAGCGTGAAAAACCGGGTTCTTGGCGAGAGCGATGGCCGAGGTGTTGTCACAGTAGATGGTAGTGGGCGAGTGCTGACACTACAGGAAAAATGTCATTTTCCGGCGGCCATTTTCGCCGGAAAATGGCCAAAATCCGTCAGAAAATTGCATTTCCGGCGGATTTCCGGCGGAAATATTTTCGCCGGTTTCACGCGCGTCGTTAAATGACTTCCAGCGTAAAATAATTCGCCGAAAACATTTCTGGCAAATTTCCGACGAAAATTTCGCTGGAAAAAATATTTCCGTCGGAATTTTTATGCGCCGGAATACCAAGAAAAAAAAAATTTTTAAGCACCGGAGCCATTGCTCCGGCAGCTCCCTATCCGCCGCGCGTGGACCAACTCCCGCGTGGACCAGCTCCCCCCACCCGCGCGTGGACCAGCTCCCCCCACCTGCCCGCGTGGACCAACTCCCCCCAGCACCCGCCTGCGGCGGGATTCGATCCCGCACCACCTCCCCCGTGTGTATAGGAACATTTGCCAACTTGTCATTTAACAAAAACTGTTTAAATTGTTACGTTTTTTTTATTTAACCTATTACAGATTAATTATTAAATCAATTAATTTAATTTAACAAAAAAATCTTTTTTTTTTAATTTTAAATAATTTTAAAATTTTATTATAATTTAATTTTAAATTTAAATCTTTTTTTTTTGTTTATAATAATTATATTATAATTTAAGTTATTAAATTAAATAATTTAAGTTATATTTTAAGATAAAAATATTTAATTTTTAATTTCCGTCGGAAATCCGCCGGTAATGTATCCGGGAAAAATACGTCGAAAAACCAGTTGAAAATTTTGTCGGGAATTTGTTGGAAAAAATCCGTCGGAAATCCGCCGGAAATTGCGACGAATTTTTTTCCGCCGGAAATTCTGTCAGAAATGAGCTGTTTTCCTGTAGTGTGAGGAAGATCCAGCTCGGCTACGAGACGGCGGAGCCAAATGACGTCGGAGGTAGCGGCTGAAAGGGATCTGTATTCTGCTTCAGTTGACGATTTGGTGACTGTAACCTGCTTCTTGACCAACCACGAGAAAAGGTTTGGTCCCAAGAAGGTGTAGAAGCCAGAGATCGACTTCCGATCTGAGGCGTCCGAGGCCCAATCTGTATCCGTGTACTTTCAAAGAGTCAAAGTACCGGTGGTAATGGGCAGTCCGAAAGCCACTGTGCCTTTGATATACCGCAACAGCCTCTTGAGGGATTGAAAGTCTTTGACCGTGGGTTGATGCATGTTGGTGGAAAAAAATGTGTCACCACGCAGATTTTGATTTCTCCTATTTTATAATTGAATACTGCATTGAGAATAAAGTACAGTCTCGAGAGGCCGACACAATATTTTACAATGGATTCAATATCAGAATAGGATTTTGAAAATTGATATTTCTATAATCAAACATAGTTCAAAGAATAACATATCATCTCAAAAGATGAACATGAAATCCTATAGAATATGTTTAAAGATAGAAATACGTTTTTGAAAAAGTTTATTCATTCTTTTGTTTAGATATGGCAAGAATTATATTATATCATCTTAAAAGACGAACATAACATTATTCAAGATATCCAAAAGCGAGAATGAGTTTTATAAAATTCATCATTTCTAAAGTTGAATATAACAAGTATAATATTATATTATCTGAAAAGATAATAATAACATTCTACAAGTCTATTCAAAATTAGAAATGAGGTTTTAAAAATATTTACGTTCCCAAAGATTCTTCCCTTGTTTTATACGAATAAAACAAGGTTTATTTTAGTCTGGGGTTCTCAAATCCCTATAGAGGCAAGCCCCTATAGTTAATTACATCTTAGGATGAATGCTCCTAAGAAAACTCTCGATTAAAGCAGTGATTTCATACCCTTTGACTACAAAGTAAAAGACAAGAAACAGAAGTAGGAATTTTCCAAGGTGAAAGCTCAATGTTGAACATTTATTAGCGAGTCAAAGGATGAAAAGTAGGAGGTGTCGGATTTTGAGAAGCCTAGAGACAATCTCAATCTATCTTATGTTGGGCTTTACATTTTATGAGAAAATTTTATATTTAAGTTGACATTTTATTAGAAATTTGGGATTTATATTCCCGGAGGGTGAGGACTTAAGATCTAAAAAGAATCTGTCTCAGAACCTAAATCTAATTTGGGTACTATAAAATAGTGACCTGAACCTAACTAATGAAGTGCAAATCTGGACTTATCCCAGCCTAGATTGGGGAGCCAGCTAACCACCTAAACGCTTTAAAACCATGTGTTCAGTCTCTTATGAAAGATGGGTAAGGACGTTGTTTAAGTTTTAATGAATTGGGGCCGACATCTAAGACAGTTTCTAATTGGCCCCTCAACTTATGTAGGGTGAAAAATGTCTAGAAATGCTATTAATATTTTAGACTCTTTTTAATTTGTATCTAATGCCATGCATGCTAATTGACTCGAATGCATAAAATGAATATGAAGTAGTTTAAAAATTAGGCTTAGAAAATAGGTTTTTTCCTAGAGATTGCACAACTTCCCCTTGACAGAACTGCACCCTCATAGGTCAAGTGGTCTGCCAGAACCTGCAGGCGGGGAGGTGCCTAACAAGGAAGAGAAAGTAATAATATGCTTATGCTGACTCTCGGCGGTCTCGAGCTTACTTCTTAGATCGTTAGAGTTACTATGTGAGCCTAAAAATTTTATTAGAATTTCAAGCAAAAGAATTTTAAGCGTACCCTTACAAAAAAAAAATACTCTGATTCGTATCCAGACTAAAACAAAACACGACATGTAAGGTCCTAAAAAAATCTACTGCACAAACAATATAAATAATCAAATTTAATAATCCAAATATAATGTCCAATGTCCATATAATTACATCCAGAATTTGCAGAAAAGTAAAGTGGTCGGGCACCACTGACAACAAACCCGGATTCTAATCCTAAGAATGACGCAAGTGATTTTTTTGAAATGGGATATATTCTCTCTTTGTGTCTTTATTTCTTCGTCTTCTTTCTTTGTTTCTTCATTTTGTCATTTCTTCTTCTATGAACTTTTTGGATCCGTCGGGTCTGGATATCCAAATGAAAAGAAACTCATCCCTAAGAGAGGTATTTTCTTTTCTATTTGGATATTGAATCATCCTAATTTGGCTTTCCAAATAAAATAGAATAATCCTTTAAGGTATATTCTCTTTTCTTCGGATTTCAAATTGGATATGATATCCCACTTTCAAAATCACTTCCACATTTTTTCAAACACATTTACGTTACATTACATTTCACAGAAAAGGAAAAGAAAATCTAGACCACCTGCAGGGTTATCCTAAGCAAAATAATCATCCCAAACAGTTATATATAGGCATTTAAATTAAATCACTCAGCCACACTTGGCCACACTCTTTTTATTTGGAAGCTAAGCAACTTGAGCACCTATAGCATTTATATAATTATTAATTAATTAGCCCCCCTTTTTACTGCCATGTATGAGTGTTGCCACATACAGGAAATTTTGTTAACAACCAGATCGCTCCTAACCTATGGGTAATCTAATCGTCAATCAAATCATATCACAGAGTGCAGTAAAAGTAAATAAACACACACACATCAACAGTTTTACATCCAACATGCAATGAAAGCCGAGAAAGTCTGTCACACAGCAATAAGAAAGTAAACACTGGCCTAACCTAAAATTAGAGTCAGTTGTCCTAGCAAAGAAATCTAAGTGTGTGTAGTAAGCTGTGAGGTTTTGATATGTATTAGGTCAATTATTGGCTAAAGTTTTCTAATTGATTAAATTTTAATTTGAAAATATTCATTAATCCTAAGGTGAAATGTCACTAAATTTTCTATGTTATATATTTCTATCATATAGTGTGCATGCATCCTAAGTCTATGTTTTTTAAGATTCGATACTTAATTATTGTCCTTAAGTGTCATTACTGTTATATGGGATAAAAAACATTTGTTATTACTAACACTTAGGACTTTGCGTGCGTATAAAAGGGTTTTGGGGATCTAAAATAAAATAAAAATAATCCTAATAAAATTGAAGTTACTACAAGGACATAAAAGGAAAGGGTTTGCACAAACCACATCAAGGGGCCCCTAAAGGTTTTCTAAGTTTAAAATACTCACAGTCATAGGGGGCTACGACCCGGTGGTTCGGCCCGTAGCACCTTTACCCGGTTGGATAGAGGCGACTAACGTCATTAGCTCCTTGTCCTTTTGTTCCCTCGACCGGTACCATTCCTCATAGTTTATGTCAATAAAGAAAAGAAAACAGGGAAGCAGAGATTAGAAAGCCCATTTAATAAATAATAATAAAATAATCAAAATTTTACTGAAAAATAAAGACGTACCTTTTTCTTCGGGCTTGAGCACCAGTTCGTTGAATGCCTTTTTAGAACCTTTCACTTCTCTACATCTTTCAACACACAAGTCTTATCTCTTAAATTATATACACTTTTCTATCATCACACACTTTTTCTTCTTAACAATCTAACTTTTAATTTTCACTCTTCCAAACACTTTATTCTTCAACATAAACCCTTCTACACTCACCTACATCTTAATCTCACAATCCAACCTTTCTCACTTTTCTAACACGCATCTTATTTTTCTTTCCACCACCCAAACATTTTGTTATTCACATGAATATTCATCTCCTAAAATTTTCTACATTATCTTTGAAGTCATTCTTTACCTTTCTCACATAACACCTTGCCATTCCAAAACACTCACACACTTTTCACCTTTCCTAATCCACAAAACTCACTTATATATATATATATATATATATATATATATATATATATATATATATATATATCACATCGTCTCTCCAAAACACCTCAACCTTCAACAATCACACCCTTTACTTTTCAATTCATTTCCAACGCATACACAATCTACTTTACTATTTACTTAATCATATACCTTGCTATTTAAAACAATTTAACTTTTAATAATTACACAATTCATTTTCCAAATTGTACATATATTCCACTTTATAATAACAACTCGCTTAAATGAAAAACAATCTATCACTTCTTTTTTTCCCAACATGCCGCAAAAAGCATTATGAATCATCTTACATATCTCCCATATAAACCATGACTCAATAAGAATGGAACAGAGCAATTGCAATACACTTCTTTCCAAAAACTCAAAGGAAAACTATCAATGTAATCATCTAACTTTCTCTTTAAAGCTAAAGCAACCAAAATAAATAACTTTGACAGTGAATGAATGATACAATCATCAAATAATATAAAAAAAAAAATATCTCTTGCAACCACCAAACACCATTTTATTACTCATTTTATATTCAAGAATTTTGCTAATTACAAACCTAACATCATACTCTACTAAACATGCATATTAACTTCTACGGGAACTCTCACTCTACCAATGAGACAATGAATATATTATACTAAGATATAATTTCAAATTTCTATTATCTTGCTCATCAGATTAGCCACAAAACAAATACATAGATCAAACCCTTTTTTTACATTAAATTGATAATAATAATAAAAAAATATTACCATCATCTCGGCACAAGCCAATTAAATATAACATATATAATTGTCAAAATAAAGATAGAAAATTTATAATATAAAAAAGAGTAATTACTATAAGATATTTATCATAGATAAAGTTGGGGACAAACATGATTGACAAAATTTCAAAAAAATTATTCTGTACTTTGATCTCTCACCCAAGGTCATAAAAGACAAAACAAAATCATGATGTTGTACTAGTTGCCACTTTTTTTTTTTTGGGAAATTTTGGGGCAAAAGCCCATATATTACTATAAAAAGATTACAAGTAAAAGTGAATACAAGAAAATTCCAACATAAGAACAACAAAACTCTTATGAAGGACAGGAAGACAAAAAACCCCAACTATACCACCCATATCATTTAATCAAAAGAAAACTATAAGAGCCAAAATGGTAGTAAGTAAAGAGATCCAGAATGTAAGATTCCCAACGAGCTAAAGCAGTGTCCCAATTCCACGGTATAAGCAAAATCAGAACCAAAACCTGCAAAGAAAGAAAGCAGAATCAGCTCCCAGGCATGGCGGGCTGCACTCAAAAAATTATAAAAGAGATAAGATAGAACCCTAGTTGCCCAAAGGCCGTCCAAGGGTCTATCAGGGAGCTTCATCATCATCCAGCCAGCCCAATAGAGGCACATCGAAGGGGCAGGAAGTCTCGGCATAAACCAGCTCAGAATCAACAAAACTGCACCAAAGTGCCAACGGTTCCAGTGAAACCCAACCTCAATCCAAAATCTCTTTGAAATTAACTTTAAGAGTATCATAATGTTTCCACTTTATAACTTTAGCTCTAATTGCCTGTATAATCACAGCCATCATCTCAGACTGGTTCTTTCTCAAAGACGAAAATTTCCTTCCATTTCGTTCTCTCCAAATCCAGTAAACAACCACAGAGATAGTAAGGTAGCAAAAATGAGAATCACAACTGCTAAAATGTCTAATGTTGCTCAGAAAATCATAAACCTGATGCAAATTCGGTCTCAGATAGAAAATCCCCAAAGTAGGTAAGAGGGCAGTAAGGATCCTGAAAGTAAAATCACATTCAAAATACAAATGCGAATGGCTTTCCCAATTAGAGACACAGAATGAGCAAGAAGAGGAGACAGGTATCCCTTTAAGAATGAGTAAATCTGCGGTTTTGAGCTTCCTATGCATAGCCATCCAGGTATAGGATGCATATCTCAGCGCAGATCCCTTATGCCAAATAAATTTGGCCCAACCAATATCATCCAGATTTGAGTAAAATGATTTAGAGAAAGTCTTAGAGATGGGAGAACCAACTCCATCCCAGGTAATACATTGAGACAGAGAACTCAAATCAACCTTCATAATCATGGAAGAGATGTCAGCAGGCAGACCCACTAGAAGATTCCAAGAATTGAGAGCAACCACATCAGTAAGCATCAAATCAGAGAAAGTGTGAGGGCAAGAAAGCTCAGCAATGGCTTATTTGTTACACCACGGGTCCCAGTAAAAAGAAAGTTTGCTATTACAATTCACAACCAAAGAAATGGAGTCTCTAATTTCAGCGGCTTTGAGATAGCAAAGTTTCCATAATTTTGAAGCAGATGGGGGGGTAAGGTTTCCAAGGGGAACAGAATTTTTCCCTAAACCAAAAACCCAGAGTACTATCCGTGTTATACATCCTAAAAAGGAACGAGCAGGCCAAGTTATGATAAAGAGAATCAAAACTGGGTAAGCCAAGACCTCCTTTGCACTTAGGAGCCGCAACAGTATTCCAAGAGATAAGATGTAATTATTTCTCTTTGATGTTGCCAAAAAATAGAAATTTGGCACACATTTTACTAATACATTTGCAACAAGCTTTAGGTATAATACTTCCACGGATCCAGTAAGCAATTGTATTGCAAATTGTAAACTTTAAAAACTGAACTCTACCCGCAAAAGATAGGAATTTGACCTTCCATCCATCAAGAAGTCCAACTATTTTATCAAGCAGAGGTTGAAAATGAGAGATCTTAAGTCTGCCAGCTGAAATAGGTAAGCCCAGATAAGTGATGACCTCAACCACATTCGAAATGCCAAGACATCCAGCCAAAGTAGAAACAAGAGTGGCATTAACATTCTTAGAGAAAATCATAGTGCTCTTACTTGGATTAATAAAAAGGCCAGAGACCTTAGAGAAATAGTGCAAAATGTCATTAAGAGCAAGAGAATTATCCCTATAGGCCTTCCCAAATACTAAAAGATCATCAGCATACATCAGGTGGCTTAAATTACAACTATGATTGTAAATACCCTGGAATTGAGAAACTTGATTATTCTCCAAAGAAGAGGAGAGGGCATCCATGGCAATACAAAATAAAAGAGGAGATAAGGGACACCCCTGCCTCAAACCAGAAGAAGAGTTAAAGAAGCCTTCTAACACCCCATTAACAGAGACAGAGAAATGGACATCAGTGATGCACCCTTTAATCCATTTAACAAAGGTAACCGGAAAACCTTTCTGAAGAAGTTTATGAAGCAAGAATGAGCGAGAAACAGAGTCAAAAGCTTTTTTCATATCTAATTTAGCACAGAAGGAACCCTTGCTACATTTGAAATCCCTAAGGATCTCGGAAGCAAGGATGATGTAATATGTAGAGCTTCTCTTAGCAACAAAGCCAGACTGGCTTTTGTTAATAATTAATGGTAAGATGGGCTTCATCCTATTAGCAATAACCTTGGCAACAATCTTGTAAAAAACATTACACAAGGAGATAGGACGATAATCAGAGATAGAGTTAGAGTGAGTACCCTTAGGAATGAGAGTGATGAAAGTAGATTTGGCCCCTCTAGGCATAAGCCTAGTGGAGAAAAAATGCTTAACAGCCGAGCAAAGCCTGAACCCAGAAATCAACCAGGTTTTCTGATAAAAAGCAAAAGAATATCCATCTGGGCCCGGAGAAGAGGAAGCCACCCCCCCCCCCCCCCCAAACCACCTTCTTGATTTCTTCATTAGTAATAGGTGCAGTCAATGCAACTAAAGCTTGGGGAGGAACAGTGTTACCCGCAGGAATGTTGTAAGAGTTCTCAAAAAGTGGACCCGGGGCATTGAAAAAAGAATGAAAATGATCCACAAGAGCCTTAGAAATCTCAGAATGAGATGTAAGGAGACCAGATGAAGTGGCAAGCTCTTTAATTATGTTCCTATTGGTTCTAACTCTGGTCTTGGCAAACAGAAAGCCAAGATCATCCTCTCCTTGTGACAACCAATACGCCTTAGCTCTTTGAGATATCCATGAAGACCAACCAACTTGGGCAGAAGCCAGTTGCTCATTAGTGTTCTTAAGTCTAAAATTCAGTTCCAAGCTGAGAGGATCCCTTTGAATTTTCTCTAAGAAAAGAGCTTGTTGATTCTTAAGTTCCAGAATGTTGTTAGAAAGATAATGGGAGGAACACCAATTCTTTCTTTAATGACACACTTCAGAAAAACAAGACTATCATATAGAGAAGCAATCGGGGAAGCAGCTAGAGGCCTATCAAAAGCAGTGAGAAGTTCATCCCAGAAGTTATCAAAGCTGAGCTAGAATTCCTTAAACATGAATCTGGAAAACCCCTTTTTTTGAGTATTAGCAAAAAGAATGATAGGAGCACGATCAGAGCCAGAGTGGGAATCCACTTTGTAATAAGCCAAAGGAAAAAAGATCCAAAAAGGAAGAGTTAATTAGCATACGATCCAGTTTGATGTGAATAGGATTGTCGGGCCTCTGATTAAACCAAGTGTAAAGCAATCCTACATATTTGAGGTCTTGTAAACCAGAATCAAACATAAAGGAATTTAACTCACCGAGCTTAGAAATAGAAGAAGGAACCCCTCCAGCCTTCTCCAAATCAAATCTATGACAGTTAAAATCTCCCATTAAGACCCAGGGAGAATCCATGTTAACAGCAATATCCAAAAGAGAGTCTCACAACTCCTTCCTTTTCTCAGCAGAATTAGACGCATAAATAACCGTAAGGTGAAAAAGGGGCAAGCAGCCCGAATTAATAGAACCATGAATAACCTGAGAAGAGGTAAAAATGGGATTGAAGAGAAGAGAAGAGGAATCCCATTTCACCCAGATGCGGCCAGGGGAAGAAAGATTGAAATTATGACAACAGCTCTCATTGTCAAACAGCGAATGAGAATAATTAAACCAATCGTCTTGAAGAGCATCAGACTGGATTTTAGCTTCTAAAATACAAATCAACTTTAGATTAAACATAGAGATAAGGTCTTTGCACATCTTAACTTTGACCGGGTTGTTAAACCCTCTCACATTCCAAGCACCAATAGGAGGAAGGGACATGGATTATTTGTGGGATTTGGCCTTCTTGGCCGATTTGGTTTTGGCTTTTTTTGGGGGAAGAAGTATCTTTAGATGAAGAGGAAGAGGCTTTATGATTTGGAGGCTTCGGAATAGTCTCCACCACAGTTTTCAAAGAGGAGGAGGTTTCCTCTTCAACTAGTTCATCTTCAGTGGGGTCATCTTCCAGAGAGACAGCATTGTCTAACGGAAGAGCTTAAAAACTATTGGCTAAAAGGACTTGGGGAGGCCTCAAGAGAGTATTAGGGAGAGAATGATTAGCTGAAAAAGAGTCGGCTTGGGGAAGATTGAGGTTGGGTAAGATAATGCTTTTACCCGTAGCCATATCAGCAGGAAGCTTAGAGTTAGACGGCTCTGAGCTTGGTATTTGAGGAGGTTTATCAGGTAGAGGAGGAATCAAAGGAGCTTTCTCCCTGGCTGCGCTAACAGCACGAGAGGCGGGCGCTCTGCTTTTACTTCTTCCTCTAGGAGGCGGCTTCTGTGGAATCAAAATTTTAGGAGTTGGGTTTTTTGGGCATAAGGCAAAAGAGTGAATAAGGGATCCACAGCCTTCACACCTAGTCGGCTTCCAGTCATAAACAACCTTCAAGTTCATATCAGTTCCATCAATTTCAATAGGGATCTCATCAGCTAAAATCGAGTTTTTATCCACCTCCACACAAACTCTCGCAAAGGTGAGACTCGTCCTTTTCGGAGTGAGAGCATCAACATAAAGGGGAATACCAATATAACTCGCAATTTTAGAAATACCTGAAGGGGTCCAGAGGGCAAGAGGGAGGTTGAGAATTTTGATCCACAGGGGAATGGACGCAGACTCGTCTCTTTTGGGTTGAAATTTAGGATCCCACCGTTGTAAGATAAAAGGCTTACTGAGTAGAAACCAAGGGCCACCCGCAGAAACCATATCGTAGTCCTCTACCGCTGTGAACTTAAGGAGGAAGAAATCATCAGCCAAAGAGAGAAGAGAGAGGTCTCCTTTGAGTTTCCACGCCTTTTCCATGGCCAAGCGTAGTCTCTCGTAGTAAGGCCTTGGACCAAGAGAGTATCTGTAACAACCCAAGATCCGTGTAGCGAAAGGATTCATCTGATCGCTCTTTTTTTTTTTTTTTTTTTTTTTCTTCAACTGCTGTTCATATCAATCCATACCAACATATATCCAGAGCCAGAGATAATTACATTACAGAAAAGAAACTACAGCAGATACTATAATTCACATATAGTACAAACAGAGAAGTGACAAAAGAGTCCAAAAGAAATATCTACACTAGCCACACCGGCTACAAAAGAAAGCCTACCAAAGGCTGCAAAACAAAATGCTGAACTCGACAGAATGATCTTCAAACTGGAGATCCTGCACCTGAAATATTAACCACATATAATGAGCTTACAAAGCCCAGCAGGTCACCAAAGCCTACAGCTGAAATCAAAGCACGGCGATGCTATCAATATGCAAGTCAATGAAATCAAATCAATCAATGGTCAATGAGTCTATGCAATACGGAAATCCATTGTCAATGAAATCAAGTCAGAACAGCGGAAATCAAATCAGTGGTCAATGCAGTACAGAAATCAATAGTCAATAATCAATACGGCGATAAAACATCGATAAATCAATACGCCTCAGCAATCAATTCAGTAAGTGCTCCTAGTCAATTTCCAATCATCGTAGCAATGTCTATCAATCAATACTGTCAGTTCAATCAATCGTGTCGTCAAATCAATTCGTCGAATCTATATCATCTATCCAATCCATAAAGCACTTTCCAGTCAATTATTTCTATCAGTAAGGGAATCCATCGAACAATCGAATCAACTCAATAAATCAACCTAGCAATTGAAAACAAATCTATACAATGAAATCATCAGGTCAATAGAAATCAATTCTACGATAAATCAAATCCATACGACAATAATCCATTCAATCAATCAGTCGATCGAGAACCGGTACGACGACTCAATGTATCAATATCAGTGTCAGTCTCTATGAATCAATACGTAGAATCCATATCAATATCGGTGCCGGTATCTATGAATCAATCAAGTCGCTAACATCAATCGGAAAAGCAATACGATAAATCAAATCGGAAGAACAATACGATAAATCAATGAAATCAATTAAATCCTTCAAATCAATCAATCAATCGAATCCAATCTATACTATCAAGTCGATCCAATCAATCAGAAGGACAATACGATAAATCTATACAGTAACAAGTCGAATCAATGCAGGATCAATAGTATCAATGAATCTATGTATCTATGCCGTCTATGTCCATATCAATATCAATGATCAATAGTCAAGTAGTATCAATGCTCAATGATCATTCAATGAAATCAATGAATCCGTGCAATAGTAAGTCAATTCGATAAATCCAATCAATATCAATGAATCAGTCGGAAATCGATAAATCAATGCATATCCGAAAATCCATACAATGGTCTTACTCGACAAGCACAAACACTAGCTATTATCAATGATCAATGATGCTGTTGTAGTTCGTTCAATGATGCTGTTGTAGTTATCCGCACGTTGGTTCTATCAAGAAGAGTCGTCACTCTTTTGCCCGTCGGCCGCCCGTCGGCATATTAAACTCCTTATAACTCCCAATCGTTATATCGATGATCTATGGTCTATGATTTAAAGGAAAGCCCGTCGGCCCACCATCCTGTACAGGTATCGATCAATCTTCAACCAACGTTCAACCAGGTTCCCACTTGTCTTTCAGTAATAATCAATCAATGCAATAATCGATGCAATAAGCAATAGTAAAGAAATCGAGAACGATCATATCAATAGTCATAGGCAAATCAATTCAATCTATCAATTCCGGGAAAATCAGAAATCATACGAAAATCGGGCAGAGTAACAGTAGTCGGTCAAATTTACACAAAAATCTCCAAAAATCACAATTCACCAAATTAATACAGAACGTGTACAGTAACATTATAAGACTATTCTTCTACTGCTCAAACCAATTCGGACATCATAATAATTTGCAGTCAAAATAAAACCCCGCAAAACCAAAACGAACCGGACGAAATCTTCCAGAAAATAATCAAAACGTGCAGAATAATCATATCTACAGCATACCAAAAGTTACGCGGTGAAATCTTCGCCAGTACCAAATCAGGTACGAAAATCACTTACAAAAACACAAATCTGAGCACCATTTTACAAAACCTCGAAATCTTCGAAAACAGAAGTAGGGTTCGGAATCCTTACAGCGAGACAAACACAATATCCAACAGCAACGAACGACGAAAATCGCTCCGCGGACCTCGAAATCGAACTTCTTCCTTTGCTTTCCTTCTCTTTCTCTCTCCTCAGATATTTTGGTTTTAAAAAATGTTTTTCTCTCTCTTCAAAACGAGCTCATTTCCTTAAGTAATGCTCATATCGGCCCGGCCGATCGTCTCGATCGTCCTGGACGATCAGACCAAATTCATATCGTCCTGGGACGATTTTTCAGGACGATCAATACTGTTCATAGGCGATAAAAACCCCTACTCACTGACTTGTGCCATCCACTAATCGTCCCGGGACGATACCTCGATCGGCCTGGACGATTTCGTCCAGAAATCATTCCAGAAAGCATTCCAGAAAACAGCTATTCAATGCACTGATCGGCCTGGACGATCCAAACTTCGTCCTGGCCGATCCTGGGAGGAAAATCATTTTTCCAGCGGCTACAGCAAAGGAACAAGGTCTTACAATCTCCCCACCTTAGAAAAATGTCGTCCCGACATTTCCCTAACGTGTCCAGAACAAAACAAAACAAAACAAAGCAAAACAAATCCGATCTATCGGAAAATCGAACAAAACACATCAAAACAAACAATAAACTAAACTCGTACCAGTCTCACTAGCAGGCACGGAAGGAACATCTTCCATCATGGCTTGTACATTTTCAGTCTGAACAGTCGGAACAGGTCCTTGCCTAAGTTCAGAACTCGGGCACTCAGTCATTCTATGTCCATGTGCACCACATCGGAAGCATTGCCCTGTTCTTCGATAACACTGTCCCGAGTGTCTCTTTCCACAAAACGTACAAACATTAATTCTTGCTTTGCCACCTTCCCCACTCTTCTTGCTACGCCCAGAGCGTTTCGCTAGCTTGTCACTCACCATCTGAGCAACCATATCAGCAAATTTATTCATATTTTCAGATGTGAGAGGGAGGTTAGCAGCAGGCTCAGACTCAATCTTTTTGCCTTTCGGATCCATTTGCCTGATCAATACAAATCGTTCCAATCAAAATCGCGGAAATCAAATACGTAAAACAAAACAAATCAAATCAAATAATGAAATCATCAACTCTGGATATAATCAAATCCTTTTCACTACACTCGCTCTGATACCAATTGTAACAACCCAAGATCCGTGTAGCGAAAGGATTCATCTGATCGCTCTTTTTTTTTTTTTTTTTTTTTTCTTCAACTGCTGTTCATATCAATCCATACCAACATATATCCAGAGCCAGAGATAATTACATTACAGAAAAGAAACTACAGCAGATACTATAATTCACATATAGTACAAACAGAGAAGTGACAAAAGAGTCCAAAAGAAATATCTACACTAGCCACACCGGCTACAAAAGAAAGCCTACCAAAGGCTGCAAAACAAAATGCTGAACTCGACAGAATGATCTTCAAACTGGAGATCCTGCACCTGAAATATTAACCACATATAATGAGCTTACAAAGCCCAGCAGGTCACCAAAGCCTACAGCTGAAATCAAAGCACGGCGATGCTATCAATATGCAAGTCAATGAAATCAAATCAATCAATGGTCAATGAGTCTATGCAATACGGAAATCCATTGTCAATGAAATCAAGTCAGAACAGCGGAAATCAAATCAGTGGTCAATGCAGTACAGAAATCAATAGTCAATAATCAATACGGCGATAAAACATCGATAAATCAATACGCCTCAGCAATCAATTCAGTAAGTGCTCCTAGTCAATTTCCAATCATCGTAGCAATGTCTATCAATCAATACTGTCAGTTCAATCAATCGTGTCGTCAAATCAATTCGTCGAATCTATATCATCTATCCAATCCATAAAGCACTTTCCAGTCAATTATTTCTATCAGTAAGGGAATCCATCGAACAATCGAATCAACTCAATAAATCAACCTAGCAATTGAAAACAAATCTATACAATGAAATCATCAGGTCAATAGAAATCAATTCTACGATAAATCAAATCCATACGACAATAATCCATTCAATCAATCAGTCGATCGAGAACCGGTACGACGACTCAATGTATCAATATCAGTGTCAGTCTCTATGAATCAATACGTAGAATCCATATCAATATCGGTGCCGGTATCTATGAATCAATCAAGTCGCTAACATCAATCGGAAAAGCAATACGATAAATCAAATCGGAAGAACAATACGATAAATCAATGAAATCAATTAAATCCTTCAAATCAATCAATCAATCGAATCCAATCTATACTATCAAGTCGATCCAATCAATCAGAAGGACAATACGATAAATCTATACAGTAACAAGTCGAATCAATGCAGGATCAATAGTATCAATGAATCTATGTATCTATGCCGTCTATGTCCATATCAATATCAATGATCAATAGTCAAGTAGTATCAATGCTCAATGATCATTCAATGAAATCAATGAATCCGTGCAATAGTAAGTCAATTCGATAAATCCAATCAATATCAATGAATCAGTCGGAAATCGATAAATCAATGCATATCCGAAAATCCATACAATGGTCTTACTCGACAAGCACAAACACTAGCTATTATCAATGATCAATGATGCTGTTGTAGTTCGTTCAATGATGCTGTTGTAGTTATCCGCACGTTGGTTCTATCAAGAAGAGTCGTCACTCTTTTGCCCGTCGGCCGCCCGTCGGCATATTAAACTCCTTATAACTCCCAATCGTTATATCGATGATCTATGGTCTATGATTTAAAGGAAAGCCCGTCGGCCCACCATCCTGTACAGGTATCGATCAATCTTCAACCAACGTTCAACCAGGTTCCCACTTGTCTTTCAGTAATAATCAATCAATGCAATAATCGATGCAATAAGCAATAGTAAAGAAATCGAGAACGATCATATCAATAGTCATAGGCAAATCAATTCAATCTATCAATTCCGGGAAAATCAGAAATCATACGAAAATCGGGCAGAGTAACAGTAGTCGGTCAAATTTACACAAAAATCTCCAAAAATCACAATTCACCAAATTAATACAGAACGTGTACAGTAACATTATAAGACTATTCTTCTACTGCTCAAACCAATTCGGACATCATAATAATTTGCAGTCAAAATAAAACCCCGCAAAACCAAAACGAACCGGACGAAATCTTCCAGAAAATAATCAAAACGTGCAGAATAATCATATCTACAGCATACCAAAAGTTACGCGGTGAAATCTTCGCCAGTACCAAATCAGGTACGAAAATCACTTACAAAAACACAAATCTGAGCACCATTTTACAAAACCTCGAAATCTTCGAAAACAGAAGTAGGGTTCGGAATCCTTACAGCGAGACAAACACAATATCCAACAGCAACGAACGACGAAAATCGCTCCGCGGACCTCGAAATCGAACTTCTTCCTTTGCTTTCCTTCTCTTTCTCTCTCCTCAGATATTTTGGTTTTAAAAAATGTTTTTCTCTCTCTTCAAAACGAGCTCATTTCCTTAAGTAATGCTCATATCGGCCCGGCCGATCGTCTCGATCGTCCTGGACGATCAGACCAAATTCATATCGTCCTGGGACGATTTTTCAGGACGATCAATACTGTTTATAGGCGATAAAAACCCCTACTCACTGACTTGTGCCATCCACTAATCGTCCCGGGACGATACCTCGATCGGCCTGGACGATTTCGTCCAGAAATCATTCCAGAAAGCATTCCAGAAAACAGCTATTCAATGCACTGATCGGCCTGGACGATCCAAACTTCGTCCTGGCCGATCCTGGGAGGAAAATCATTTTTCCAGCGGCTACAGCAAAGGAACAAGGTCTTACAGTATCCCACAAGAGAGAGGTTCCAAAGGGATTTGCCTTCAGAGAGGTCTTTCGAAGCAAAGGATAGTTTTTTCTCCGGCTTGGAGTATGACATCGGCCACTCATCACGAGCCCTAGAAGGCGCAGCAAGATTAGACGCATAAGTGGAAGGAAGGGAAGGAGTCCCGAGGAGGGAGACGCCTTGAAGAGGAGGGAAGTCATGCGCTAGAGCCATTCCGGCCAAAGGCCAGGAGAGCCACGGAGAGGAGAGCCGCCACGGGAAACCAAACCCTAGCAGAGCTCACAACACATCTAACTTTTTTCCTAGTTGCCACTTTAAAACAACTTTTATATCTTTCCATTCATTGCAGTACTATTATCTATTGAAATTTAAGAAAGATTTCTTTACCAATTGGATGAGAAAAGATTGGAAATATAAGATCGGTGTTATGTTGATGGGCGTCAGGCCTAGTCTTCACGCAAGAAAGCCACGGGAGAAGGGATTTCCGCTTGGGGCTGGAGTTCGTGCGAACAAAGCAAAATGACTGGAGGAGGGGCTTCGTCTTGGGTTGATTTTGCGAATTGTAGAGAGTGGGAGAAGGAGATCGTGTATAAGGGGAGACGTTCGGAAGGTTTAGGCTGTGCCAATTGGGAGGAGCGATGTGGGGAGTTCGGAAGTTGTAGTTAGTGAATGAGAGATGGGGTTCGGTTAGACAAGCCCTAACTGTATATGATTATATTTTATTTCAAATAAATTAATGGCTTAGATTAATCATAATTTAAAATGAAATCAAGAGTTAGTTTATAATTCAAATTGATTTAGAATATTATTTATAAAATAATTGATAATTTAAAATATATATTTTGAGTTAATTTTAAAATAGAAATAATTTTAAAATATTAATTTTATCTCATTTATATTAATTTGAATTTGATTGAGTCGAGGCAAATTGATTTAGGTTGACTTAAAAGTTCGAGTCTGTGCTACGTCAGTGGGTATCCACCTAAGGGGAATCCTGCGGGTGACGTCTATTCTAGGTTACAAAAACCTAGGCGCTAGAATCAATTCCGGGAAATTGACCTTGAATAATGAGGTCAACACATGTGTTGGCAGACTTGGTTGGTGGTGAAGGCGATATCTAGACGGGTGAAGGATAGATATTGTAGAGAGCCTGCAAGGAGACGGTAAATAGATGGATTGTTGAAGAGCTGGTTGTTGTTGTCCGTGAATTTGGATTTGGGAGAGGTGGGAGTAGAAGTTGGTTTGCAGTCGACCATCCCGGAGTCCTTAAGTAATTTTTTCGCATAGTGCTGCTGTGTAAGAAATATGCCTGTAGGTTGCCGAATGACTTGAATTCCGAGAAACAATGAAATTTGGCCAAGCTGTCGTCTTGGGTTGATTTTGCGAATTGTCGAGAGTGGGAGAAGGAGATCGTGTATGAGGGGAGAAGTTCTGAAGGTTTAGGCTGTGCCAACTGGGAGGAGCGACGTGGGGAGTTCGGGAGTTGTAGTTAGTGAATGAGAGATGGGGTTCGGTTAGACAAGCCCTAACTGCATATGATTATATTTTATTTCAAATAAATTAATGGCTTAGATTAATCATAATTTAAAATGAAATCAAGAGTTAGTTTATAATTCAAATTGAATTAGAATATTATTTATAAAATAATTGATAATTTAAAATATATATTTTGAGTTAATTTTAAAATAGAAATAATTTTAAAATACTAATTTTATCTCATTTATAATAATTTGAATTTGATTGAGTCGAGGCAAATTGATTTAGGTTGACTTAAAAGTTTGAGTCTGTGCTACGTCAGTGGGTATCCACCTAAGGGGAATCCTGCGGGTGACGTCTATTCTAGGCTACAAAAACCTAGGCGCTAGAATTGATTCCGGGGAAATTGACCTCGAATAATGAGGTCAACACATGTGTTGGCAGACTTGGTTGGTGGTGAAGGCGATATCCGGACGGGTGAAGGATAGATATTGTAGAGAGCCTGCAAGGCGACGGTAAAGAGATGGATTGTTGAAGAGCTGGTTGTTGTTGTCCGTGAATTTGGATTTGGGAGAGGTGGGAGTAGAAGTTGGTTTGCAGTCGACCAGCCCGGAGTCCTTAAGCAATTTTTCCGCATAGTGCTGCTGTGTAAGAAATATGCCTGTAGGTTGCTGAATGACTTGAATTCCGAGAAACAATGAAATTTGGCCAAGCTGTTTGAGATCAAATTGTGACTGTAGCTTGGAGAGAAGTGTCCGGATTGCGACTGGATTATTTCCTGTCAGGAGAATGTCATCCACATAGATTAGGAGAAAAATTTGTATGTTATGACGGAAAAGAAGGAGTGAGGGGTCAGAACGACTGAACCTGAATCCTTGAGTCTAAAGGAATCCGGTAAATTTTTCGAACCATTGTCACGGCGCCTGTTTGAGGCCATAGAGGGACTTGTTGAGTTAACATACCGAAGATGGATTTGTAATGTCCGCAAAGCCTTGCGGTTGGCGCATGTAGATATCTTCGGAGAGGTCACCATGGAAGAAGGCGTTGGAGACATTGAGTTGTAGGACTTTCCAGTTTTGATTGAGGGCTATAGTAAGGAGTATTCGTATGGTGGGCATCTTAGCGACTGGACTAAAGGTCTCGTTGTAATGAATACCATACTGTTGATCGTAGCCTTGCACTACAAGTCTAGCTTTGTATCTGTCCACTTGCCCATTTAGTAACAATTTTGTTTTGAATGTCCATTTGCATCCGAGAATTGGTTTTCGAGGTGGAGCGAGTATGAGAGTCCAGGTCCCTTATTTCTGAAGGGCGTGAAATTTGTCTGACATAGCTTGCCTCAAGTGGAGATGTTTAACGGCTTGAGCGTAAGTGTTCGGAGTGGATTGAGGAGAGGTAGTACTCATGAGAGATAATATTTGTTTTGGTTTTGTAATACCTGATTTTAGTCTTGTCTGCATCGGGTTAGAAGGTATAGCTGGAGGAATAAGAGAGTGAGCAGATGGTACCGTTGAAGGCTAAGGGGAGTTAAGACAAGTGATGGGGCTAGTGATTTCGGGAGTGGCCGTGGGTATTGAAGGAGTGGTAGGAGGCTGAGTGGAATTAGGAATAGGTGTAGATTTGATAGAATTCAGGACAAGGAGTAAAGGTGGGACGGTGGGTGTAGACGGATGGTGCAGGGATTGGATTTGTGTGGATTGATGTTTATAGGGAAAATGGAATTCATTGAAGCGAACGTGACGGGAGATGTAAATTCTATTATAATTTAGATCCAAACACTTGTATCCTTTTTGGATAGGAGAATATCCTATAAAGACACATTCATGGGACCGTGGAGATAGTTTGTTGGCAGCATAGGGTTGGAGCCATAGAAAGCATTGGCAGCCAAAGGTGTGGAGGTGATCGTAGGTTGGTGCACGACCGTGGAGATGGTAAAAGGGAGTTTGTTGATTGATCGATGATGAAGGAAGACGGTTAATTAGGTAGTTGGTTGTGGAGATCGCTTCGGCCCATAATTTTGCAGGACAATTGGAGTCGTGAAGAAGAGTCCGGGTAAGATCGAGCAGATGCCGATGTTTTCTTTCCGCGAGACCATTCTGTTCAGGAGTATGCGGATAGGTAAGTTGTCGCTGTATGCTGAGATGGTTCAGGAAGGAAGTAAATTCAGCGCTAATAAACTCTTCGCCACCGTCAGAGCGGAAAGCTTTCGGGGTTGTGTTAGATAGGGGGAGAAGGCCTTGACTTGAATGAAGGACTGGTAATTGAGACCCATTTTCTATGGAGACACTTTCTGAACCTTGATATATGTTTGGATGGTGAAGGGCACTGATGTACGGTGTTAGATGGTTCGACGCTCCAGAATTAATGATCCAGTCTTGAGAAGCCAAGGAGTTCTGTTGGGCAAGGAAAGCAGACTTAGATCTTGGATTCATAGGCGCGAAATTCGGGCTGTTCCGATGCCAGCAGTTCAACGCGATATGCCCAATTTTATTACAAATTTGACAGATCGGTCTTGGAACATTAGAAGAGGGAGGATTGGACGATTGAACTGGTTGAATGGATGGTGCTGAGGCAGCTGTAGTAATCTTGTTCTTGCTGAGGCGGCGCTGAGAACGTCCACGAGCTTGATTTGTAGAAGAGGTGTATAGGGCGGTAGCTCCTGAAGTCGTGGAGTTATCACGAGCCGTTTCTTGATTTACGTTGATCTCTTCGCTACAAAGAAGTGAATAGAGATTGTCAAGATCCATGGGAAGAGGATATGTGCGGATAGCTGCCTTGAAGGAATTGTAGGTAGATGGGAGGCCATTAAGGATGTGGAGAATGATATCTTCCACATCTACATGGGATCCCGAGGCTGCTATGTTATTAACAATAGATTTGATCTGAGTGAGGTATTGTTGCATAGTGAGATCTCGCATTTGAACATGGTGTAGCTCGTTATTGAGCTGGATGACTTGCGAACTGCGAGTCGGTTGTAGGCGTCGTTCGAGGATAAGCCAAACCTCGTGGGAGGTGGTGGAAGAAATGACATATGGGAGAATGGCGGGTGAAATAGTGGAGAAGAGGACTGAAAGAAGGTTGTTGTCGACGAGATGCCATCGCTAAGATTCCGGTGTGGTTGTGTCGGGGGGGCAAGAAGTCGTACCGTTGAGGTGGCCGGCATACCCATTAGCAGTAAATTGATGAAGAAGTTGGATACGCCAGATGGCGTAGTTGTCGGCGGTGAGAGTGTGAGGAACGAGGTTCTTGACATTAGAGATGAAAAATTTGAGCGGCGCCGGGATGTGAAGTTCTGTGATGTTGTCGCCGTAGATGGCCGCGGATGAGGGAGGGTGGGAATTTGCAGAATCTTGATCGGCCATGGCCTGATTCTGGCTTTGATACCATGAAAGAAGCCAAAGCATAGAGGAGAGAGAGACACAGGACCCAGAGAGAAAGAGAACAAAGTGAAATATTATTACTTAGAATTCATCGCATACACGGAACAATAGCACAGTTTATATAGACGGACTGAAGGTAAACTGTAAATACAAGACTAAAGAAGTGCTCATTCACACATTTGACATGGTATTTGCCAGTATTGCATTTTATATTCTGAGTGTAATTAAGAAGATAGATGAGATGCAATGAGAAATTGATTATTCATATCAAATCACTGCATGAAAATTATCTATTTGTTACCGAAAAATTCATAGAAAATCTCTTAATTTCATTGAAAATTATACTTTTGATCAAATTTAAACGCTTGACAGAACCCTTTCAGTGACAGTACTATTATTCTGTTGTGCAAATAAGCAGCGGAAAATAAAAAATCACACAATCAAACTTAATGAACAAGATGCGATTTACATGCATGATTTGACGAAGAAGTTGTGCTTGTTGGGTTGCAGGTGGCTGCAGAAGAAGTAATTGATATGGTGCTTTCCTGTCCGTATTTTTCTAACAGAAATCCATTAATAAGATTGACTGCAATCAGTATAGCTTCTCCACAAAATTTTGAAGATAAATTCAATGAGCATTCAATAATATGACTGTAGTTGTTTGAATGAGACAGCCATGTTTTTGTTTGGCCATACCATTTTGTGCTGAGATTTTCATTTAAGGGCTCTGATGTTTATTGTAACTATTTTTATCCGTATGTCTGTTCCATCATCCCATAAAATTTAGACGTTAAATCTTCGTAACATTATCAATTGTTCAAAAATATATACAGAAGACAATGGTACTTTGTTATTATTCTTAATTATAAATTTTTTATTTACACAAATCTCTATTAAAATTTATTAGTTTTGGATTTCATTTTATACAACTTTCTTATTTCTTCTTATAGCAATTTTTTAGCATAAAAATAAAGAAATTTGTACTAAAAAGCTGCTTTAAGAAGCACTAAGGCTTCGTTTGAGACAGCTTTCTTGTTGTTGCTTGAAGCAGCTTTATAGTACAATAAATAAATTTTTTTGCTAGAAAACTGCTTTAAGAAATAGTAAGAAAGCTGTCCCAAATAAAACCTAAAAAAATTATCCCAAACGAAGCATATGTTTCTTTTGAGATAGTTTCCTTACTGTTTTTTAAAGCAGGTTTTTATTATATTTTTTTTTTAATAATGAAAAAATAGCAATTAAAAGCTGTCTCAAATTAATCTTAGATTCGAAGATCTCAAAATGTATCATTACTTAATCTGATATTAAAATTAGGGCTGCAAGCGAACCAAACGTTCGACGAGCTACTCATAGTTCGGTTCGATTAAAGCTCGTTTGTGATCGTTTAATTAACTAAACAAACAAACTTGAACAATATTTTAAATACTCGATTCTTAAATAAACAAACTTGAACACTAATGTGTTCGACTCATTTATGTTCGCGAACAACATCATTTGAAGTTCTTGAACAAGCTCGACATTAAGCTCGATTCATTTTCGATTTTGAACTCGTGAATAAGCTCGATAAAAATAATTAATATTTGATTATAGAATTAATAAATATAAATAATATAAATATTTTATATTTATTATAATACAATGATATAATTATTGTTAAATAATAAAATTTAAAGTAAATAAATATTATAAATGTTTTTGTTCATATATATGTTCATGAACATGTTTATTTGATAGTTAAAAAAATTCGTTAAATATGTTCATGAACATGCTCGATGTAATCGTTTGTTAGGAAGCTTGATAAAGCTCGTTTGTTAAGTTAATGAACATCTAAAAGTAGAGCTCATTTATAGCTCGTTCATGTTTGTTTGTTTAACGCTTGATATACACTAAACGAACGAACATGAACTGAACATGAACCGAACATGAACACTCATTAACTTAAATGAACCAAACATGAACACAAATAATAAAACTCGAATAAACATGAGCCAAACTTGAACAAGCTGATATTAAATGAACACAAACATGAACACTCACATACACATACTCGGCTCGGCTCGTTTCATTTGTATCCCTAATTAAAATCAGTAACTTGGAATTAAAAATAAAAAATTAGTTTAAACTTAATAAAACACGCCCCTAATTACAGAATGTTTTAAATATCGTTTTGTTTTCTCTCTTTTTTTTTTAATAGTAAAATATTGTATATATTTAATTTGTTCGTGAGTTTTTCTATTGGATAGTGGATGACATATGCATGACAGAAATATCAGCGGACGGTTTGCCGAAAGTCCAGCAGACAGTCAAAGTCAATGTAGACCCCACTTTGTGTCCAGAGTGTGCAGAGTGGGCCCGCAGCTTCCCGAATTCCTGTAAATAGTAAATGCTGATTCTCTCTCTCTCTCTCTCGCGTGAGTACCTTGACTGCCCCGATTTCAAGCCAACTGCTTCTAATACAAAATTTCTGTCATATATAGCATCAAAATTAAAACTTCATTTTGACTTAATTCTACTAACATCAAAATTAAAATTTCATTTGGGACGATTTTTTTATTGTTTTTTAAAATTGTTTTCAGAAACAATAAAAAAGCTGTCCCAAATGAAATACAACTTTCTCTTAAACCTCTTTGTTAACCTTCTATCATTAAATAACTCTTGGCCATTCACTTATTACCAATCTCATCATAACGACCGCTATGAAAAAAGACGTAGCAGTCGTTACCTATTCCCTTTGAGTTGGGGGGAGCGAATAAAATTGGATGAACAAATCAGTGTCATCACCCTTCACTAGTGAGATCTTGTATTTGCCCTACACATCATCTATCATATGAATGCCCTTCCTAAGAGAGATAATGTCCCAACTTCTTTAGACCAATGCTTTTTCTCAGCTTTCAAAAAAATTTTGTGCTAAAAAATAATGGGATTTTTATACACATAACACCTAAAACTATTAAAAATACATATCTAACAACTAAACATTAATATATACTTATCTACTACTCCGTTACTCATGCCGTCCCATCCCGTCGCTCTCAACAACCACCTTCACTGTAGTTCCCTCCGGCGGCGGCATCCAGCTCACGACTGGTGTCGTGTCTCCGCACGTCGTTAAAAGGAGGCGAGAGCGTTCGGCCTCCCTTTGTGAGACCTCGTTCCCTTACATCCTTACTGTTCCTCTCTGAATTGGATTTTCCTCCCAGGATCGGCTAGGACGATGTTGGGATCGTCCAGGCCGATCAGTGCATTGAAAACAGCTGATTTCTGGAGTGCTTTCTGGAATGATTTCTGGACGGGATCGTTCAGGCCGATTCTTGATCGTCCTGGGACGATTAGTGCTTGGCACAAGTCAGTGAGCAAGGATTTTTATCGTCCAAGGAAAATTAATTATCGGCCTGAGGAATCGGCCGGGCCGATTCGAGTTTGTTCTGATCGGCCAGGACGATGTGGCGATCGGCTGGGCCAATCAGAGTAATGTTATAAGGAAATCAGCACGATTCGAGGAGAGAGAAAATCATCTTTTAAAATCAGATATTTTGAAGATAGAGAAAGAGAAAGGAAAAGTAAAGGAAATCTTGGGTTTTGGAGGCCGCGGAGCGCTTTTCGTCCGACGCCGCTGTTGGGAAAAGTGTAGATCTCGTGGTAAGGACTCCGAATCCTATTTCTGTTTTCGAATATATTGATTTTTGATTGAGTTGTGTACGGATTTGTGTTTTCGTAGTCGAATTTTGGACCTGATTTGGTATTGACACAACTTCCACCGCACAACTTTTGGTATGTTATAGATATGACTATTGTACACGATTTGAGTATTTTCTGCGACGATTTTACCGGTCGGAATTGATTCTACGCGATTTTAATTGAATAGAAAATTATCAGGACGTGATTTGATTTGGATTCTATAGAATAATATGTTGAGTCTAGTAATTAGGTTGTTAAGCCTAAGTAAATGTCCCAAGGCTACCAAGAGGGGGGTGAATTGGTAGTTTTTAAAAATTTTAAACCCTCTTAAAACTAATGTTGAACCGAAATGAAATTTTCTTTTAAAGTTTGTAGAAAATTGTTTTTCAACCACAGAGTTGTTAAAACAGAAATTTAAAATGCGGAAACGTAAAAGCAATAAAGTAAATGACACCAGATTTATAGTGGTTCGGTCTATAACCAGACCTACATCCACTCCTCAGAGGCACCCTCTGAGTATTGCACTAATACCACAAAGTGACTCTCCTTTAGCACCCACAGCAAGGCGGAGAAGCCTGTACAAAACCCTCTTTTCACCACTCCCCGGTGCGGCAGAGAACCGTCGTCCTTTTACACAATCCACAGTGCTGGCAGAGAACCGTCGTCCTTTTACACTCTCCTAGTGTGGGCAGAGAACCCTACAGCTGTTCACACTCTCCAAGTGTAGGCAGAGAACCTTCTTCCTTTTACACTCTCCTAGTGTAGGCAGAGAACCCACGGCTGTTCACACTCTCCAAGTGTCGGCAGAGAACCGGACCTTCTTGAATGATCTTCTCACAAGAACCTAGAAGAAAGAAAGAAAGGAGTGAAGAAATCCAATTTCACAAGTAGAGATTCTTACCTTAGCAATCCAAGTGAAGCCTTCTTGCTCCAATGGTAGGAATCCTCCTTTGAATGCTCTCTTCCACTCTCCCCTTGACTATTCTCTCAATAGGCACGAAGTTCAAGTGACAAAAAGATTGGGTGGCAGTCTAATTTGAAGTATTTATACAAAAGACAAGAAAAACCGCCCAAAAACTGCAAGTTTTCAATTCTGTACGCAGTGGATCGTCCGGTACGATCGTGGATCGTCCTGGACGATTTTACTTAAACGATCTGAAACGACCCAATTTGTATATGTGTACGAAATGACTTCGTACAGCTGATCGTCCTGTACGAACTAGGTTCGTCCAGTACGAACGGTTATTACAAGGTCGGTTCTAGAAACTGCTGAAAACTGTCCTAAGTCGGTTTATCGTTTGGACGAAAATTTGATCGTCTGGACGAAAATTTTCCAGAGAGCTGATCGTCCTGGACGATGATTTATTTCGTCTGGACGAAAATTTTCCAGAGCGCCCATCGCCGGGGACGATAATATGGTTTCGTCTGGACGAAAATTTTTCAGAGAGCTGTTCGTCCGGTACGAAATTTATTTTCGTCTGTACGAAAATTTTCCAGAGCGCCCATCGCCGGGGACGATATAAAAATTCGTCCTGGACGAATAGGACTTAGAAAAATTTTTCGAAGCAAGTTCCTATTCGTTCCAAATGCTCTATAGGAGATAACTGACAGATCGTCCAGTACGATATATATCGTCCTGTACGATCAGTATAGAATTTCAAGATCTCCTTAGTTTGTGTGTGTGATTTTATTCACTCAATTACAATCACTCCCTTTCAAAAATTAATTCAAAGAAAAGACACTTCAAATAAACAAAATTTCTCATGTTGAATTTGATTTGAAGTTTTCGTAGTCTGGAGTCTGATTTTCCTGAAATGTTAGTACACACAAGAGCAAGTGCAAATCTTCTAAATTGTTAGGAGATAATTATACATCTGAACAATAATGTTTGGAATCATCAAAAATACATAAGTTGCACAAATATAAATCATTCAAATAGCAACTATTCAAACAATCTCCCCCTTTTTGATGATGGCAAAACAATTATTATTAGTATGGTTTCAAGTTAAAACACTATCTCTTATCTCCTAAACTCCCCCTGAATTTATGAGTATATTAAAAATAAGGAGGCATTAAAGAACAAAAATTTTTGTTTTTCAAAAAAAAAAAAAAATTTTAACACAGAAAAACATAAACCACAAACAAAAACATACAAACAAAAACATAAAAAAAAATATACAAACAAAAACATAATAATTTCTCCCCCTTTTTGACAACAACAAAAAGTGAAGAAGAATAAGACAAGAAATGTAAATAATAATATGAAATTCATTGTTAAAATTTTAATCTAAATTGTGATTTGACATAGGGTATGCAATTTTAAACTAAAGATATTAGGTCAATCATAGAAATTCATAAAATTTATGAAAAGATATAACATTGTAAGTAAGAAGAATTTATGAAAGACATGATTCAATTTAGACATTTTGATTATTTGAAAATCATTACAAGTGAGATGTAAGAAACATTCTATATTTCAAAGTTCAATAGAATATAAATGAACATTAGATCAACTTGAATTAAGAGATTAAACGAAATTTGGAAAGAAGAGAATTACCTCATGTGGTGCTTTGCACATCTTTTCAAAGTTTTGGAGCACATTTTTGTGCATTTGTCTTTGGTTGGGCTTATTTTGTGCCTCTTTTTCACTTTGCAAATTTTTGCGAATCCCTTTTGATTTTTGTACATTTGTACAATTTTCAAGAGTAATTTGACCAATTCTTTCCAAAATCTATAATCTAACATTTCAAATATTTCTAGGTGCATAAATATCATTTGAGCATAGAAATACAAAATAAGATAACATCAAAATTGTAATAACAATATTAAATTTTATGTAGTCTAAATGAATAGACATGAACTTAAAAATTCTAACTACAACAAGTTATAAACAAATTATAAATTTAGAAAGTCTAGATTTTCTAATATAGATAATCTCATATTACAAACAAATTTGAGCACAATGTAGATTAAAAACAATATTAATGAAATTCATAAAGATTAGCCACATTTCAAAACAAATCTAAGACAAACAAACTTTCATTAATTAAAAAGAAAATTACATAAAAACATTGAACCAAAAAAAAAAAACATAACAACAAAACAAAAAAAAATACACCAGACACACATAAAAAAAAACTTCTACTGTTCTGGAGGAGGAGGAGGAGGAATGCCGCCAAAGAGATTGAAGTAGGAGGCCATTAACATTACATTGGTATTTATTTCATGAACTTCATCTCTAATATTACCAATGTCATGTTGCTGCTGCGTAAGATGAGTATCAAATTGATCAAACCTTTGATCAATGTGAGTCTCTAGTCTATCAAATCTCTCAATCAGATTCTGGTAATCTGATTGAGAAGCAGAAGCTTGTCGTCCTGGACGATTTCCTCCAAAAACAATTTTTTAATTTTGACTTTTTTAATTTAACAAAATAAACAAAAACAATAAAAATAATAAAAAAAACAGAAAAACATAAGATACAATCATACATCCAAAAACAATTCATTCAAAAACACACAAAATTCACAAAATCACAAAAACAAAATACAACAAGTATCAATGTTGCAAAGACATTTTGATTAAGCATTCAAATCAATAACACCAAGCCTTGTTCTTAAAGTACTGAAGGTATCAAAGGCTAAAGGTTTTGTAAAAATGTCTGCAAGTTGATTTTCAGTTGAAACATGAATGAGTTCAATTTCTCCTTTGGATACATGATCCCTTATGAAATGATGCCTTATATCAATGTGTTTGGTTCTAGAATGTTGAATAGGATTTTTGGAAATGCAAATAGCACTAGTATTGTCACAATAAATTGGAATAGTGCCTATAGTTAATCCTAAGTCAATCAACTGTTATTTTAACCAAAGTACTTGTGCCACACAACTTCCTAATGCAATGTATTCTGCTTCTGCAGTAGATAGTGCCACTGAATTTTGTTTTCTACTAGACCATGAAACTAATGAATTTCCAATGAATTGACATGTTCCAGAAGTGTTTTTCCTATCCACTCTACAGCCTGCAAAGTCAGAATCTGAGTAACCTATAATTTCAAATGAAGAGCTAAACTTAGGATACCAAATTCCTAAGTTTTGAGTTCCTAGTAGATATCTTAAAATCCTTTTCACTGCTGTCAAATGTGATTCTTTTGGATCTGATTGAAATCTAGCACATAAGCAAACACTAAACATAATATCTGGTCGGCTAGCAGTCAAGTAAAGTAAAGATCCAATTATCCCTCTAAATTTCTTTTGATCAACAGATTTTCCCTTAAGGTCTTTATCTAACTGAACTGAAGAACTCATTGGTGTACTAACAGGTTTAGCATTGTCCATTTCATATTTTTTGAGGATGTCCTTAATATATTTGGTTTGACTAAGAAAAGTACCTTCCTCAAGTTGCTTAATGCTAAAACCTAGAAAGTAATTTAAATCTCCCATTAGACTCATTTCAAATTCACTACTCATTGTTTTAGAAAAATCATCACAAAGATGTTTATTTGAAGATCCAAAGATGATGTCATCCACATAAATTTGAACAATAAGTATATCCTTTCCAATTTTCCTTAAAAAGAGAGTTGTATCCACACTTCCTTTTTCAAAAGATCTTTCAAGTAGGAAGGTGCTTAACCTCTCATACCAAGCCCTAGGTGCCTGTTTCAATCCATATAATGCCTTTTTTAATTTGAAAACATGATTTGGAAATTTAGAGTTTTCAAAACCTGGAGGTTGTTCTACAAAAACATCTTCTTCAATTACTCCATTTAAAAAGGCACTTTTGACATCCATTTGAAACAATTTAAAACCTTTAAAACAGGCAAAGGCTAGTAAAACCCTAATTGCTTCAAGTCTAGCTACAGGAGCAAAAGTTTCCTCAAAATCAATTCCTTCAATTTGATTATACCCCTTAGCTACTAATCTAGCCTTATTTCTAATGACTACTCCTGAGTCATTCATTTTATTTTTGAACACCCACTTGGTTCCTACAACACTTTGATCTTTTGGCCTTGTAGTTAGTTCCCAAACTTTATTTCTTACAAATTGATTTAACTCTTCTTGCATGGCCAATATCCAAAATTCATCTGAAAGTGCTTGATCAATGTTAGTGGGTTCAACAGTTGAAATAAAGGCTGAATGATTGACTTCCTTGTTTAATCCATGCCTAGTTCTAACACCCTCACTTGGTTCACCTATGATTAATTCCTTTGGGTGGTTTTTAGAAAATCTCAAATCTCTAGGCAAAGGGTCTTCTCTTTCTAAATTTTCTTCCACATTTTCTTCCAAATTTAATCTATCTATCTTTTGGGAGTTTTCTTCAATTTCTTCTTCAACAACTTTTGGCTCTTCCATGTTTCCATTTTCATCAAAAACAACATGTGTGGTTTCTTCAATGACTAAAGTTCTTTTGTTGAATACTCTATAAGATTTTCCAGCACTTGAATATCCAACAAAAATTCCTTCATCTGATTTTGGATCAAATTTTCCTAAGGCAGATTTTCCATTATTATGTATGAACACCTTGCAACCAAATACATGCAAATGAGACAAATTTGGTGTTCTACCTTTTAGCAACTCATAGGGTGTTTTATTCAAATTTGATCTCACATTCACCCTATTCAGAACATAGCATGCAGTGCTAACCGCCTCAGCCCAAAAATATCTAGGAAGTGAGTATTCTGCTAACATTGCTCGGGCGGCTTCTATTAATGTTCTGTTCTTTCTTTCAACTACTCCATTTTGTTGAGGAGTTCTAGGTGCAGAAAAATTGTGATCAATCCCATTTTCTTTACAGAAATCTTCAAATCTTTCATTTTCAAATTCTCCTCCATGATCACTTTGTATACAAATTATTTCACATCCTAGTTTTCTTTGTATCCAAGTTGAAAAATTTCTGAATTCCTCAAATGATTCACTTTTATGAAAAAGAAACTTAACCCAGGTGAATCTTGAAAAATCATCTACTATAACAAATCCATATATCTTTCCTCCTAGACTAACAGTGCTTACTGGTCCAAAAAGATCCATGTGTAGAATTTCTAAAGGTTTACTGGTCCTAAGATCTTTAATGGACTTAAAAGAGGACTTCACTTGTTTTCCTAATTGACATGCATCACACAAATGGTCCTTAGTAAAGTCTAGTTTAGGTATTCCTCTCACCAAATTCTTTTGGGTAATTTTTCTAAGATTTTTCATACTAGAATGACAAAGTCTCCTATGCCAAAGCCATGATTCATCAGAAACAGTTTTCAAACAAAAAGCAGTAGGAGATTGAATACAATTTAAATCTAGCATGTAAACATTGTTCACCCTTTTTCCATTTAAAACAATTTTTCCATTTAGGCTAATTATGCAGCTAGTAGGTAAAAATTTTACATTATAGCCCTTATCACAAAGCTGACTTATGCTAAGCAAATTATGTTTCAAGCCTTCAACTAATAAAACATTATCTATGAAAAAGTTTTTCAAGTTTCCAATCATACCTGATCCAACCACTTTCTTTGTGGTATTATCTCCAAGTGTAACCTTGCCTCCACTCCTGGCTTCCAGCGTTATGAATTGAGCAGTATCTCCAGTCATGTGCTTAGAACATCCGCTGTCCAGGTACCATATACTCTCACGAGGTCTTGTGTGAGAGTATACCTGCAAAATTCTCAAATGTTAGACCTGGGAACCCAAACTAGTTTGGGTTCACCTTTATGAAATTTATAATCAGATGCATGTGTGATATGTCTAGGTTTATGCATCTTAATTCTCCACACCAAATTAGATTTAATCTTTAAAGTGCAGGTGTGAGATATATGTCCCAAAAATCCACAATTGTTACATTTAACATTAGGAAAAATATTCCTATGTTTTCTCTCATATGATTGTCTTCTAAGGGATTTCATGAATTTAGGATAATATTTAGGATTTGTAAAATCTTCAAGTTTAGGGGGGTTCCTATTATCCTCAAGAGCTCTTATAGTAAGTTTGTAAAATGAATTCATTTCCTCCAAGATTCGATTTGTATAACTTACCCTATATGTCTTGTGTTCAGATTCATCCTTAAATTTCTCAAATTCTTTTTCAAGTTCAGCATAGGATGATTTTAAATTCTCAAAATTTTTATTCAAGTCATCATATTCATCAAGTAGTTTCATGTGGTTGCTATCAATTAAAGCATGATCTTTCCTAAGGATTTCGTGTTCCTTATTAAGCTCTTCCAATTCTAAAACTATACAAGCATGCATCTTTTTAGTTTTCCTATATGCATCATGCATGTGTTCAGAAACTTCAAACAATTCATTATAAGTTAAATCACATACCTCTTCTTGATCTGATTGTTCAGCTTTATCTGCCATCAAGCAAAGGTTGGTGACTTCTTCTTCTTTATCAGTCTCAGATGAGTCTGAAGCTGAGTCCGCCCAAAAAGCCTTTTGAAACTTCTTCTTGCCCTTCTTTACCATTGGTTTCTCCTCTACCTTCTCCTTGCTAGGAGAGGCTTTGAGTTTTGGACAGTCAGTCTTTATATGGCCTGGTTTCCTGCATTCATAACAAATTACTTCATTAGAAACCTTGCCATTTCTATTATACTTACCTCTATTCCATTGCTGGCGTCTCTTCTGCTTCCTCTTTAAAAAGCTTTTGAATTGTCTAGTCATCAGTGCTATATCATCTTCATCCTCAGGTTGTGAGTGTTCACTTTCTGACTCTTCCACATTTAGTGCAATATTCTTGTCCTTTCTTGGTTCACCTGCATCAATCTTTCTTTGACTTACTCCTTGCTCGTAAGCAATGAGTGAACCAAGAAGATTGTCAATAGAATAAATGTTCAGATCTTTTGACTCTGTAATTGCAGTAATTTTAGCATCGTATGCAGTAGGTAAACAACGAAGAATCTTATTAACCATTTCAGCATTAGTTAATTCCCTACCAAGTGCATGCAAAGAGGTGACAATTTGAGTGAATCTTGTGTACATGTCAGATATAGATTCATTAGGTTTCATGCGAAATAGTTCGTAGTCATGTAACAAGATATTTAGCCTAGATTGCTTAACCTCATTTGTCCCTTCATAAGTAATACAAAGTCTATCCCATATGTCTTTTCCGCTTTTACAAGTAGAAACTCGCATGTAGTCTTCAGATTTTAAAGCACAAAAGAAACTATTTAAACATTTTGCATTTAATTGTGCTAAGTCACGTTCTTCAATAGTCCAATCCGCATAGGGTGCATCTACCCTAATTCCATCAACTAATCTAGTTGGTTTTGTGTAACCTTCCTGGACTAACATCCACATGCGATAGTCAAGTGACTGTAAGAAAGTAGACATGCGTGTTTTCCAAAAATCAAAAGGAATATTGTCAAACAGTGGAGGTCTAGTGATAGAGTAACCCTCAGGAGTGTTTCGGTTTCCAAATGTAGCCATCTACGTTAATCAAAAAGTAGTTCAAACTTATGATTTTGAAACTATGCTCTGATACCACTTGTTGAGTCTAGTAATTAGGTTGTTAAGCCTAAGTAAATGTCCCAAGGCTACCAAGAGGGGGGTGAATTGGTAGTTTTTAAAAATTTTAAACCCTCTTAAAACTAATGTTGAACCGAAATGAAATTTTCTTTTAAAGTTTGTAGAAAATTGTTTTTCAACCACAGAGTTGTTAAAACAGAAATTTAAAATGCGGAAACGTAAAAGCAATAAAGTAAATGACACCAGATTTATAGTGGTTCGGTCTATAACCAGACCTACATCCACTCCTCAGAGGCACCCTCTGAGTATTGCACTAATACCACAAAGTGACTCTCCTTTAGCACCCACAGCAAGGCGGAGAAGCCTGTACAAAACCCTCTTTTCACCACTCCCCGGTGCGGCAGAGAACCGTCGTCCTTTTACACAATCCACAGTGCTGGCAGAGAACCGTCGTCCTTTTACACTCTCCTAGTGTGGGCAGAGAACCCTACAGCTGTTCACACTCTCCAAGTGTAGGCAGAGAACCTTCTTCCTTTTACACTCTCCTAGTGTAGGCAGAGAACCCACGGCTGTTCACACTCTCCAAGTGTCGGCAGAGAACCGGACCTTCTTGAATGATCTTCTCACAAGAACCTAGAAGAAAGAAAGAAAGGAGTGAAGAAATCCAATTTCACAAGTAGAGATTCTTACCTTAGCAATCCAAGTGAAGCCTTCTTGCTCCAATGGTAGGAATCCTCCTTTGAATGCTCTCTTCCACTCTCCCCTTGACTATTCTCTCAATAGGCACGAAGTTCAAGTGACAAAAAGATTGGGTGGCAGTCTAATTTGAAGTATTTATACAAAAGACAAGAAAAACCGCCCAAAAACTGCAAGTTTTCAATTCTGTACGCAGTGGATCGTCCGGTACGATCGTGGATCGTCCTGGACGATTTTACTTAAACGATCTGAAACGACCCAATTTGTATATGTGTACGAAATGACTTCGTACAGCTGATCGTCCTGTACGAACTAGGTTCGTCCAGTACGAACGGTTATTACAAGGTCGGTTCTAGAAACTGCTGAAAACTGTCCTAAGTCGGTTTATCGTTTGGACGAAAATTTGATCGTCTGGACGAAAATTTTCCAGAGAGCTGATCGTCCTGGACGATGATTTATTTCGTCTGGACGAAAATTTTCCAGAGCGCCCATCGCCGGGGACGATAATATGGTTTCGTCTGGACGAAAATTTTTCAGAGAGCTGTTCGTCCGGTACGAAATTTATTTTCGTCTGTACGAAAATTTTCCAGAGCGCCCATCGCCGGGGACGATATAAAAATTCGTCCTGGACGAATAGGACTTAGAAAAATTTTTCGAAGCAAGTTCCTATTCGTTCCAAATGCTCTATAGGAGATAACTGACAGATCGTCCAGTACGATATATATCGTCCTGTACGATCAGTATAGAATTTCAAGATCTCCTTAGTTTGTGTGTGTGATTTTATTCACTCAATTACAATCACTCCCTTTCAAAAATTAATTCAAAGAAAAGACACTTCAAATAAACAAAATTTCTCATGTTGAATTTGATTTGAAGTTTTCGTAGTCTGGAGTCTGATTTTCCTGAAATGTTAGTACACACAAGAGCAAGTGCAAATCTTCTAAATTGTTAGGAGATAATTATACATCTGAACAATAATGTTTGGAATCATCAAAAATACATAAGTTGCACAAATATAAATCATTCAAATAGCAACTATTCAAACATAATAGTCTTATATTGATGTCGTGAATATTCTACTGTAATTTGGTGTAATTTGGGAATTAGTGATTTTTGCAGGATTTTGTGTAAATTTGATAGACTGCCGTTACTCTGCCGAATTTTCGTAGGATTTCTGATTTGTATGAGATTGATAGATTGAATAGATATGAATGTGAATATTGATATGATTGCTTTAATATGGACTATTGAATTGATTATTGATTGATTATTGATACTGAAACACGTATAACCTGGTTGAACGTTGGTTGGAGATTGATTTGACCTGTACAGGATGGTGGGCTGACGGGCTTTCCTTTAAACCATTGATCATTGATATAACGATTGGGAGTCATAAGGAGTTTATAGATATGCCGACGGGCGGCCGACGGGCGGCCGACGGGCAATAGAGTGACCACTCTTTTTATTGAAACCAACGTATAGATATCTACAACAGCAATATGGATTCTACAACAGCAACATAGCCAGTTGATTGTACTTGTTCAGTATTATCGTATTGAATGCATGTTTACTGTATTGACTTACGGATCTATTGCTTTATCGATTTCTGCTTTATTGATTTGATCGGATTTATAGATTTCATTGATTGATCTTTGAGCATAGATAATATTGATTATTGACATTGATATGGATAGAATGGATATAGATTTTGCATTGACTCATTGATACTATCGATTCTGCATTGTATTGATTGCTACATTTGAGTTATTGATAGGTTATCGTATTGTTTTTCCGATTGATTTTATCGACTTGATAGTATAGATTAGAATTGATTTGACGGATTGATTTGACGGACGGATTGACTGATTTGACGGATCGATTGATTTTCTACTATGTACAGATTTCTTCGAGATTGACGTGTATCGATTGAGTTGATTTATCGATTTGCCTTCCGCTGCATTGACTGGTTTCATTGGCTATGGATTTCCGTATTGCATAGAATCATTGACCATTGACTAATATGGATTTGATTGACTGACATGCATATTGATAGCATCGCCATGCTTTGATTTCAGTTATAGGTATTAGGTGATCTGCTGGGCTTTGTAAAGCTCATTATATGTGGTTGATATTTTCAGATCAGGGCAAGGGAGCAGAAGATAGGAATTGATCCGGATCTACAGGTTTTAGTTCTTTTGATGATTTTGATTCTTTTGTACTCATGACAGGATAGATTTCTGTACTAGTGATTGTAGTGTAGTTCCTGAGTATTGTACATGATCTTTTGAGATATAAATCGACTTGTATATTGATGTTTTTAATTTTATAGATGTTGTTAGATTGTTAATTGAAGGTTTTAGATAGCTCTGGTAAATTGTTGAGAAATTGATTGACATTCTTTCCAAGTTAGATCTTGGGGCATCACACCCTTCCTCTCCCGATCTTTCTCGCTCGCTGGATCGACGACTTTCCTTTCCTGTGGGATCAGAAGTTACGATAGCTTGATCGGGACCAACAACTGGAGCTCGCCAGCTGTGAAAGAACTTTCTCCCTTTCGTGCTTCTTCATCCGGCTCCCTCTTGGCTGCTCGACTCTGCTCTTCCGACGACATTCCCTTCCTAAGGGATCGGAAGCTACGACATTAGATCAGAAGCAACTACAGGAAAGCGAAACTTGCCGCTGCCACCAACGACGGACATCTCCCTCACATCGGAGAGGTCGGTGTTTCGGCCAAGCATAGCGAGCGAGGTCGGTGTTCCGGCCAAGTCGAGCTGTTAAGTGTTCGGAGAGCAATCATTTCAATCCGTCCGGGAGCAAGAGGTGGAGATGTTGTGTGCCGCTATTACTGATCTATCTTCTTCCAATTCCTCCTCAAACAACTTGAGCGAGATGGTTTTTGCTCTTTCTTACAACATGCTGTGCCGAGTAGTGTTTGGAGATAAGCTTGGAGGAGGCGTCGGAGTGTACCAAGGAAGGAGGAGTTGGTTTCATGGAACCATGCCGGAGACAAATGACGGGAAGAAGACAGGCGGATAAACGGAGTGATAGAATTGAATGAGAGGGAGAATTTAGGTGGTAGATAAGTAAATATTAATGTTTAGGTGTTAGATATGTATTTTCAACAATTTTAAGTGTTATGTATGTAAAAATCCCAAAAATAATTTTATAAAACAATAAAAAAATCATCCCAAATGAAAACTAAAGGTGGCTTCATTTGAGACGGCTTTATTACTACTTTAAACAAATTTTTAGAACAAAAATTAAAATTTTTATACTTAAAAACTATTATAAAAAGCAGTAAAAAATTCATCCCAAATAATGTCTTAGTCAAATCCTTCTAAAATTATATAGTTTATCAATTGACATTCCCTAGATTAATAGAGATTATAATTCCTATCTTATCATTAGAAGCTATGTCAAATATAATCGACCGCTTATCCTAATTGACTTAACCCGAAGTTCCAACTTTTTCAATAAAATAAAAAGGGAAAAAATCAAAAATAAATAATTATTTTGAGAAAAATATAATATATAAATAATAAATTAAAACATTTATTATATTAATTTCAAAATAAGTTTAATAAATTTAATAATCCTTTTAATTTAAAATTTGATCAAAATATCCTGACTCAAATGAAAAACACAATGAAGAGAGACCCTTGTCAAATCTGATTCACTTGTATTATTACCTGGAGACAATCTCATTTATCAGAGAGATTATTCTATGCGAATGCCGAACACAGTTCACTATCTGGAGACCAACTAGAATGCGCCATGTCAGCGGTACCGAGCTGGGTACCGAACAACGGGTGACATGGCGCATTCTGGTTGGTCTCCGGACGCCGTTCGGACACCGCACAGACTAATTAATCCATTTATCATACATAACACTACTTACAGATTTAAGAAATTGATTTCATGAGATCCATAAATACCTAAAATAGAAATAAGCCTGGGATCTACAACCTGTTTATTGAATAATTCCTTGTCAGTCTATGAGATCAAGCTTGTATTCTTCTTCACCAGAGCGTCTCGATGATAAAACTTGCATCACAAACTCAAGTGATAGAAGCAGCTTTCAATGGGTAGAATTTGTTGATACCTTACAGAACACTGGACGAAGAGAGCTGCGGACCATCAGGTATACAACAAAAGCCACATATATTGCCAGGATAGAACACACTATGGAGCCGTAAAGCAGGCTTTTTATTTCAGATGCGAAGTAATCTACCAGAAGGTAGCCATTAATGGCTATCAAGAATGCAGCAATAATCCAGGCCACAGTCTGCATGAGTAACCAAAACATAATAATTCAGATGAGCAAGATATAGTTTTGTAAATCAGTAAGAAATGTTCGATGAGCAAATAATTAGAGTGTAAAATCTAAAAGGCTGGTTAATTTTAATCAAAATGTAAGGAAGGGAAGCCATGATTTCATGTAATGCTATTACATTGGACTAAGGCTTTGTTTGAAACGGTTTTCTTACTGTTTCTTAAAGAAGCTTTTTAGTACAAAAACTTAAATTTTTGCGCGAAAACTGCTTTAAGAAGAAGTGAGAAAGCCGTCCCAAACGAAAAACTTAAATGGCATCAATCAATCCAAAGAAAAACAGTTTTGGTTTTTTGTTCATGACATACAACAAGAGTTTGCAGCACATTCTGAAAACCAGAATTTTAAAGAAAATGAAAAACAATATGTTCAACCTATCGAGACTGCAAATCATATGGTTCCTGCTTGACAAATAGTAAATATTGATACTTTGAATGATCTCCAGTTTACTTAACACTAGGGCATGATTGTAGTAGATGATGATTCATTAAATTAAAATCTAGTTCAATAAGTACAAATTGATTGCAGAAAATTGCTTGCAGTAGATTGTTAAATTGACCTAAGGAAATCTATTTTAGAAGTTTTCAACTTTAGATATTTTTGTACATACCTCGGATGATACATCGCCATCTACTTTAAACTGTTCGTGCATTGCCATTTGAAGCCAATCTACCTCATAATCTATGGGTAAATACACTTCTTACCGCAGCCTACTTAATCAATCCCTCACCCTAAAAAACTCTCAATCATCTCTATCCATATCAATATCTTTATCAAAAGCCTCCTACTTATCAACATCTCAAGGTTTTTGGTTCATTGTGCTATCCCTGATTTCCCACCACTCTACATCACAAACTTGAACCTCAGTCTACACCATTTGTGTTTCTTGGTTATGCTTCCATCAAAAGGGCTACAAGTGACTTAAAATTGAAACAAGTTGGATCTACATTTAAGTCACCTCCTCCCTGTTTCAGTCACCAAATGCTCCTCAATCTCCTCAACCGACTACTCACTTTGTGCCCTCAAATTCACTTGTTCCATCTTCCTGTCTTTCCATACCTTCACCTGCACAGCCCTTGTCTACTACTTCTTCAACTTCACGTTCTGTAGCTTCCACCTCCAACTCCCCTTTGACCTCTTACAGCCCTTCCCACGGTTCCAGCTGCTCTACTAATCCTTCTATTGCTGCTCCATTGCCACTCGAGCAGTCTAGATACCATATGGTTACTCGGCTTCAAACAGGCACACTTAAACCCAAAGCTATTTTTACACTGCAGCATACCATTGTTCCTGATGCTCCTACCTGTTTTTCTCAAGCAAATAAGCATGATGTTTGGAGAACAGCAATGTAAAAAGAGTTTAAAGCACTCTGATGGACCGGTTCGCCCGGTCCATCATTATGCTGGACCGGTTCACCCGGTCCAGCCAAACAGACCCGCGCGGGTCTGTTCGCGACGGAAGCGGGATCCGTCCGCTCGGCGAGAGAAAGGCGACTTGGGGAGAGAAGTAGGGATAGTATAAAAGGTCCTTTAGGGTTCTTTGGGTTTTTTTATGCAAGAATAGACTTTCCTTTTGTTTCTTTCTATTGTTCTCTAGGGTTTGTAGTGGGAGACCTTGTCCTTCTCGAAGTGGACAAACTTATCTTCTTATCGTTTGGATTTTAATGCAATGGCAATGTTCTTCTTTCCACTTCTTTTGTGATTGTGTTATATTGATTTGGTGGAGACGTTCTTATCTTTGCAAGGAGAAGAACTATTGAGAAACCCTAAGGCGTATCAATTTGGTATCAGAGCTCTCGATCCTAGACGGCATGGCATCAAAGAAGGTAGAAGTCTTGGAAGGGGAGATGAGCCAATTGAAAGAGGTAGGCGAGAAACTTTCGTCGTTGGAGGAAAAATTTTCAAACCTAGAAGAAAGATTTGGGGGTATGGAAGAGATGATCCGGAAATTGGTAGAAGCCCAAGTTGTGCAATCAAACCCGAAGGAAAAAGGGAAATCGCCGGTGCCGAACTCTAACCCTAACCCTAATTTTCAAATTAGGGAAGAAGGAGGAATCCAAGGTGAGGGAGGCGTGCAGGGCCAATGGTCGAAGGAAGGGGGAGAAGGGTCTGGAGTGGGCGGTTTTTGGGGGATGGCCGGCGGTCAAGGGGGCCGACCATACATGGGCTCGGCAGGGTCCCATGGCACACGAGAGGGGTGGCCGACTCAGATGGGGGGCTTTCTGGAAGGGAATCGCGCCCCGTGGGAGCAAGGGGGACCCACGACTCACATGGGAGGAGGCTATGGAGGTAGAAGGGAAGACTACGGTATGGGATACGGGGAACTAAGAGAACCACCATGGGGAGGAACTCAAAATACCTACCATGGAGAGAGAAGGGGAAGACCAACAGGAGAGGGATTCACTCAGGGGACATGGGGAGATGGAAGAACCTTCAACAGAGCCGATAACCGCATGAGGAAATTGAAGATTCCTATCTTTGAAGGAGAAGATGCTTATGTGTGGATCTACAGGGTGGAGCGCTATCTCGCAGTGAATGGCGTCACAGAAGAGGAGAAGTTGATGGCGGTTCCAGTTTGTTTGGAAAGGAAAAGCATTGGCCTGGTTCCAATGGCTTGAAGGAAGACAACATGTGAGGAGCTGGGAGGAGTTCAAAGACCTCCTACTTCATCGATTCCGGATGTCTAGCGAGGGCACACACTATGAGCAGTTCGTGGCTCTAGTACAGGAGGGCACAGTGGCAGAGTATAGGGAGCACTTTGAGCTGCTTTCCGGCCGTTTGAGAGGAATTCCGGATGACCTTCTGGAGGGGAATTTCATGAAGGGGTTGAAGCCCCACATCAGGGCAGCCATCAGAGTAGTTGATCCCCATGGTTTAGTGAAAATCATGGAGACTGCACAGTTGGTAGAGGACAAGCTGAAGCTGGAGCCACTGAGGAGATCAGGAGTGTCTTACCCCACTTACCGAGCACCATTCATGAGTGGAGGCCCAAAGGCGGCTATCATCCTTCCTCAGAAGGAGGTAGCCAAGGAGAGGACCACTACAACAGTAAATCTAGGGGGGTTCAAAAGATTGACTGATTCGGAGTTGAAGGAAAAAAGGGCCAAGGGCCTTTGCTACCGCTGTGATGAGAAGTTTACACCTGGGCATAGGTGTAAGGAGCGGACACTATATGTGATCATCGTAGGAGATTCTGAGGAGGAAGAGAACGAAGGAGCGGCTCAGGAGGATGGAGAGGAGGGAGAGCACCCTCATTTGGCTATGGTGGAGATTTCCCTCAACTCCATAGCAGGACTGACATCGCATTCCACCATGAAACTGGAAGGGGAGATAGCAGGGTACAAGGTGATGGTTCTAATTGATAGTGGGGCCACCCACAACTTCATCGCTTGCAGATTCGTGGAGAAGGTGGGTCTATCGGTGACCCAAGGGAGAGGCGTAGGAGTCATTTTGGGCACGGGGAAGAAGGAGCGCTGCAAAGGGCATTGTAAGGGAGTGACCCTCACATTGCAAGGAGAGAAGACAGAGCAAGATTTCTTACTATTGGACTTGGGGAGCACTGACGTGATATTGGGGATGCAGTGGCTCCAGTCCTTGGGCGAGACGAAGGTGAATTGGAAGAAGTTATACATGGAGTATGGGCAGGGGGGCTGGAAAGTGACATTACAAGGAGACCCCAGTTTATGCAGAGCAAGAGTGGCCTTGAAGTCCATTTTTAAAACTTTGAGAGATGAAGGGGAGGGCTTCTTGATCGATTTACAGCAAGTAGGCACGGAGGCCGAAAGAGAGCCAGAAGTCATTCCTGAGGAGATCCAGGAACTTTTACAGCAGCACTCCACCGTGTTTCAGATGCCCCAGGGTTTACCACCCGTCAGACCCAGGGAACATGCTATTGTGTTGAAAACCGGGGTAGCACCCATCAGCGTGCGGCCCTACAGATATCCTCATGCTCAGAAAGAGGAGATTGAGAGGCTGGTAACAGAGATGTTGGAGGCACAGGTGATCCAGCCCAGTGTGAGCCCATTTTCTAGCCCTGTACTCTTAGTGAAGAAGAAAGACGGTAGTTGGCGATTCTGTGTCGATTACCGGGCCCTCAACAAGGAGACTGTGTTGGATAAGTTCCCTATTCCGGTGGTAAATGAGCTTTTGGATGAGCTTGGGGGAGCGACCATCTTCTCAAAGGTGGACTTGAAGTCAGGTTATCACCAGATTCGGATGAGGGCTGAAGACATTCAGAAGACAGCCTTCCGGACACACGAAGGCCATTATGAATTTTTAGTGATGCCTTTCGGGCTCACTAACGCTCCCTCCACTTTCCAAGCCCTGATGAATCAGGTCTTCCAGCCATACTTGAGGAGGTTTGTTTTGGTTTTTTTTATGACATATTGGTGTATAGCAAATCTCTGCAGGACCATCTCCACCATCTGGGAGTGGTACTCTCGACATTATTGGAGCATCAGCTATATGCCAACCAGAAGAAGTGTTCGTTCGCTCAGAAGGAGGTGGAGTATCTGGGACACATCATTTCAAAGGATGGGGTGGCAGCTGACCCCGCCAAGAACGAGGCCATGGTGAATTGGCCTTCACCAAAATCCCTTAAAGGACTACGGGGATTCTTGGGACTAACGGGATACTACAGGAGATTCATCAAAAGCTATGGTTCCATAGCGGGTCTTTTGACCGATCAGTTGAAGAAGGACAATTTTCAGTGGGGAGAGAAGGCAGAGGGAGCTATGAAGAATCTGAAGGAAGCCATGACTAGTGCTCCAGTTTTGGCACTTCCTGATTTCACCCAACAGTTTGTGGTTGAAACTGACGCTTCAGGAGTGGGATTGGGAGCAGTACTCATGCAGAATCATCGGCCGATTGCCTTCTTCAGCCGGATCTTATCAGCTAGAGCGCGGCTGAAGTCAGTTTATGAGCGGGAGCTGATGGCCATTGTGTTAGCTATTCAAAAATGGCGGCCTTATCTGTTGGGGCAATGATTCATAGTTCGTACTGATCAGCGGAGTCTCAAGTACTTACTAGAACAGCGATTGGTGGCCGAAGAACACCAGAGGTGGCTAGCCAAACTCTTGGGGTATGAGTTTGAGATTCAGTATAAACCAGGGGTTCAAAATAAGGCGGCAGATGCTCTTTCCCGTGTGCATTGTTCACAACTTCTGGCCCTATCTGTACCCCAATGGGTAGACTGGGGAGAATTGGTAAAGGAAAATCAACAGGCAGAAGAGCTAGAGAGGATTCGGGCGGCTATCCAGAAGGGAGAAGGAGGGGTCAAGGGATATCACCTGGAGAACTCCCTATTACTATACAAAGGGAGGTTGGTACTACACCGTGAATCAGCATTCATCCCCATTCTTCTACGGGAGTACCACGATAGCAGTATTGGTGGACATTCAGGGGTGGAAAAGACCTATCGACGGGTGAAGGCCGATTTTTTTTTGGAAAGGGCTAAGAAGGGATGTCGAAGACATGGTGAGCAAATGCGATATTTGTCAGCGGAACAAATATCAAGCTTGTGCCCCTAGTGGTTTGTTGCAGCCACTAGTGCTGCCAAATAAGATTTGGGAGGAAGTCACCATGGATTTCATTGAGGGGTTACCCAAGTCTGATGGGTATACAGTCATCATGGTGGTAGTGGATCGGTTAAGCAAGTATAGCCATTTCATTCCACTACGACACCCATTCTCTGCTCCTACTGTAGTCTCGACGTTCATCAGAGAGGTGGTGCGACTGCATGGGGTCCCCGCATCTATTGTCTCAGATCGAGACAAAGTATTCTTGAGCTCTTTTTGGAAGGAGATCTTCAAGATGCAGGGTACAGTCTTAAAGCGTAGTACATCATACCACCCGCAGACAGACGGACAGTCCGAGGTGGTGAACCGGAGCGTGGAGACTTACTTGAGATGCTTTGTTGGGGAGAGGCCGAAGCAATGGGTCAAATGGCTACCATGGGCAGAATATTGGTACAACACTTGCTACCATACCGCATCTCAGTTCACACCTTTCAGGATTCTTTATGGAAGGGATCCACCTCCGTTGGTGAATTATCAGAAGGGGACAGCCATTGTATATCTAGTGGATCAATACTTGGAGGAGAGGGATAGGGTGTTGGGAGAATTGAGAAAACACCTAGTGAGAGCCCAGCATATCATGAAGACGAAGGCAGATGCTCACCGCAAGGATGTGACATTTGAAGTGGGAGAGATGGTGTACCTAAAGCTATGGCCTTACCGACAAAAGATTTTAGCCAACAGAAGGAGTGAGAAGCTCTCTCCACGATACTATGGACCTTTCGAGATAGAAGGGAAAGTGGGGATGGTGGCCTACCGTCTCAAGTTACCTTCTCAATCCTCCATCCACCCTGTATTCCATGCATCATTATTGAGGAAGTGCATAGGGGATCATACTAGGGCAACTCCTACTCTACCCCAGGGCCTCACAGGAGATATGCAATTCTTACTGGAGCCACTACAGGTGAAGAAAGTGAGGAAGAACGATCAAGGCAAGAGGGAGGTGCTCATCGAGTGGAAGGACTTACCAACACATGAGGCCACTTGGGAGATATACGAAGCCATGCGGGAGCAATTTCCAGACTTCAACCTTGAGGACAAGGTTGATCTCCTAGAGGGCGGTATTGATGGACCGGTTCACCCGGTCCATCATTATGCTGGACCGGTTCACCCGGTCCAGCCAAACAGACCCGCGCGGGTCTATTCGCGACGGAAGCGGGATCCGTCCGCTCGGCGAGAGAAAGGCGACTTGGGGAGAGAAGTAGGGATAGTATAAAAGAGTCCTTTAGGGTTCTTTGGGTTTTTTTATGCAAGAATAGACTTTCCTTTTGTTTCTTTCTATTGTTCTCTAGGGTTTGTAGTGGGAGACCTTGTCCTTCTCGAAGTGGACAAACGTATCTTCTTATCGTTTGGATTTTAATGCAATGGCAATGTTCTTCTTTCCACTTCTTTTGTGATTGTGTTATATTGATTTGGTGGAGACGTTCTTATCTTTGCAAGGAGAAGAACTATTGAGAAACCCTAAGGCGTATCACACTCCAAAAGCAAGATACTTGGTCTTTAATTCCTCGCAATCCTACTCAGAATGTACTGGGCTGTAAGTGGCTATTTAAAACAAAATATCATGCTGATGGTACTGTTGCTCGCCATAAAGCACGTTTAATTGCTCGAGAATTCAGTCTTGATTACACTGATATGTTTAATCTAGTTGCAAAATTTCCAACCCTTCGTATCTTCTTCACCATTGCTCTTGCCTACAAATGGCCGATCTTGCAACTAGATGTTTCTAATGTGTTTCTTAATGAACATCTTGATGACATCATATTTATGTTACAATCTCCAATATCCTAATTATGTGTGTCATCTTTATAAAGCTATTTATGGTCTAAAGCAACTGCCCCGGCAATGATTTTCCACATTTTCAACTCATCTCCTAAAATCTGGATTTCAACTCAGCAATGCAGATTCATCTTTACTCACCTATCACAAAAGCAAGGCTTCTATCTACATCCTTATTTATGTGGATGACATTCTTCTTATAGGAAATAATCAATATGCTATTGAAAAACTGCTACAAGAGCTGCACAATAGGTTACGTATGAGAAACCTTGGACCAGTAAGTTACTTCGTGGGTATTCAAGTCCTTAAAACAGCAACTGGACTGCATTTGGTACTGTCAAAGTATTCAACTGACATCCTTCATAAGGCGGGTATGGCTAATTGCAAGCCATTACTTACTCCTCTACCTCCTAAACCGCTAAAATCTGCTACTACTTCAGCCTTATATGATAAGCCTGAACTATATTGTCACTTAGTTGGCTCTCTTCAGTAATTAAAAATCACAAGGCCCGATATTTCATATGCGGTGAACCTTCTATGCCAGCACATGCATCAACCACATGTTGCTCATTTTCAGCTCTTGAAAAGACTGTTTCAATACTTTCAAGGCACTCTACAGTTTGGACTACCTATTTCTTCCTCCAAACTAGTATTACAAGCCTTCTCTAACTCATATTGGGTAGCTGATACCTATGATCGTTGCTTTACTACAGGTTTTTGTGCCTTTCTAAGCACCACATTGGTATCCTGGTGTTTCAAAGTGAATAAGATGACTGATAGGTCTTTTTTCATATGCCATTCGCAATTAAGCGTGCTTATTCCAGAGCAATTTTAGTATGGGTGACCTACTGGAAAGTTACACCAACAAGACAAAACTGTGAGGCTCTTTGGCTAAAGCGGACAATATCTTAATAGTTAAGAGTTTGGGTTGTTCATTAAATGCCCATAATCAATAAAATCCCATCTAGTTTATCTTTGCTTATAGGCAAACACTTCGACCAATGCTAACTAACATCAACAGTTTCAAAATATAAAACAAACATTGCAACTGAAAAAATGGCTCTCAAACCTAAATTAAAGTCTTGAAATCTATGCACGAGCAACTTGCAATTTTTGGCAATAAACAAGTTGTGATAATTTATATAACACTTCAAAAAAACTAATCTTTTTCTCTGAATCATCATTGTAAAACCTTCTCATGTGAACTATTAGGAGAAAACAAGCTGATAATAAAGCACACAAAAGGGAGGAAATTTTTCATGATTGGTAACATTTAGAACAATGACAAGTTATCATGCTAGAAAAATTGAAACTATATCCAATTAGTTAACGAAGCTACTTAAAGAGATGAATAGCCATAATGCTAACAACAAACAGTATAGGAGGCTTATAATGACAGAGTAAAGTTCATGACTTACTTTGAGACTAAGACTAATTTTGAAGAAACCCATAACTTCATCCTTTGATACCAGAGTGATGAGAGGAATAAGTGCGAAAGGCACCTGAACTGATTGAAGCACATTAAGTGACTCATTCAAAGCATCCATTGCAGATTCAGAAGAATCAAAACTTAGAGCAACAATTATCGCTGGTACAACTGCAAAACTTCTAGTAATAAGAGCCCGAACCCACTTTTTCACACGAAGATTAAGAAACCCTCCCATAATAAACTGTCCAGCATAAGTTCCTGTAATAGTGCTACTCTGCCCAGATGCTAATAACCCTAGCCCCCAGATATACAGTATAGGAAACAAAGTAGTCCCATACTTCTCTTGTAGAACTTGCCCAGCATTCTCAAGGCCTATACTAGCAGCTATTTTAGTACCATAAAATGATTTTGCAAAAACAGTGGTAACAAAGACATTGATAATGAAGGAAACAGCAAGAGCCGCAGCAGATTCTAAGGAGTAATATCTCATTGCTTCCCTTACACGGCTTCGCCGCTTGACATTCACTTTTCTAGATTGTACGAGAGCAGAATGCAAGAAAACATTATGGGGCATAATGACACACCCAACTACACCCACTGCCTGCTTTATGGTATTGGAACTGAGTTTCGGAACCAAAGTACCTGTGATGATGAATCAAACTCAGCTAGCAAAGCAAAGAATATAAAAGGGGCAGCTGGAAATCAGATGTATTTTGCTACTGGATGAAGGTAATTACCAATAAGAAGCTCCTTCCCACTCGGCTTAGTTTCTCCAAACATTATAGCGAAGGAAATTGCCATGGTTGCAATAAGAAGAGCAAAGAAAGCTTCCAATTTCCTCACACCATAATTCTCAAGGAACAGGAAAACAAAGCTGCCAACAACACAATAGGCGTAAATTTTCATTAGCCAGCATTAAAAAAGGCTAATCCATGAAATCCAACCAGCTTCCTTCTATAGGCCTTTTTATGCTTAAGTATTTTATATAATATTCAAATTATGTATAGAAAACTATGTAATTCCACTGTAGCGATCAATGGCAAAGTAAACATCAGCCAAAGTTGCAACAATCACTAAAAGTTGTTAACTATTATTCTACACAAAATCAAACTTCATTTCACCAAAATGGATTGACATAAACTGTAAAAGAACTAGTCTTTTGGAACAGGTTTAAGCAACCATCTCTTAAATACAGATACCATAAATGGACTACATAACTATTCTGGAATCCTCCGAATCATCATGTGTGGTTTGCAATTCCCATCCGTTCAAGAATATAAAAACATGATTGCCTACGAATATCCCTTGCAATGACCAATTATGCAGAGCAACAAATTTTCAAAAGGCCGAACTAAAATGCAGAAACCTTTCTTATTAAATTCTATATAAAAAAAAAAAAAAATCACTTTTAAAGCTCATTTGGTTGCTTGTAGATAGAGGACAAGTTGAGTAAAATGATTATTTCAAAAATTTTATTCATTTTTTTACTTTTAAATCAAAATCGTTACATTTAAGAAAGTTTTGAGAGTGTCCGTTGAACATAAAATCAATGATGATAGCTAACCACACTCAGCTAAATGTTAGAACAAGTAAAATTCATCTATTTACCAAAAAAAAAGTTATATTTTCTAACTTCAGGCAACCATTTAAGACCTAAGAGAACTTCCTACGATACCCCAAAGCATAAGAGACTCTAAATAATGCGCCACTAAGGAGCTGCTTTTCAGAGAAAAAATAAATCATAATGCAAAATTAACCATTTACAGGGGAAGCATCCAAATTAATTTAAATCGGACTATAAAATAATCAGAAATCTTCAAATTTACGAGCTAGAAAAAACAAGCAGCATGATAAATTAAAAGGATATACCAATCAAGTGCGGTGATGACAACCCCACTCCACAGAGGAATAACCCCGCCACTCAGAATTCTGATGGCAATTGCACTGCCAATAACCTCCTGAATATCCGCCCCGATGAGCGCGAGCTCCGCCATAAGCCACAACACAATCCCCGCCCACCTCGGATACTCCTCTCGGCAAAGCTCCGCAAGATGCCGCCCCGTCACCACGCCGAGCCTCGCCGACAAAAGCTGGATCAAAAGCCCCATCACCGTCGCCCAGAGAAGAAGCCAGAGAAGACTGTACCCCGCGATCGCCCCTGACTGAAGATCTCCCTCGAGGTTTCCCGGGTCGAGGAAAGCAATGGACATGAGGAATCCCGGGCCCGTAAAACGCCATAACTTTCGCCACGAGAAAGGGGGCGGAGGGGCATCATCCTCCATCGTATCCGAATCCTCATCGGAGATTGAGATTATGACCTTCTCTTCGGATTCGTATGCCCTTTCCTCCACCTCCTGGTCTTCAGATTCAGAAAGTAGCCTCTCCTGGACTTCTCTCTCTTGGGACGCCATTGCTGCCGAGAAGATAATTGATATTTGTCGAAGCTATTTTTCTCTGTGGCTGAAGAACGAAATCCCGTATTTGTAGTCAGTGAACAGTGAAGAGATTCTTTAGCGTTCTGTGTTTATATTGCACCGGAGGTTGCAAGTTCACCGCTTCATACACGCTGTCCGATAACGCCACGTGGCTTTAATACTACGTGGCACGTGATGATTCACGGTGTTTTTTTGCTGTCCTCTAAAAATTACTCCATCCTCAAAAGTTCTGATTTGACGCAACTCTCTTTCATTTGTTGGTTTTCTCTTTCGCTAGCAATTAAAGAGGTTTTGAATTAAAAAAAATTTATTCTATGCAGACTTTAGAAGGCTTCCGGATATTTTTTTGCTCGGTACCAGTGTGTGGTACTGCTGTGTATCAGGTGACATGGCACATTTTGATTTGTCTCAAGATCTTTCGGTGTCTGCACAGAATAATTTCTCCTAAATTTGAGTTCTTGTATACATGTTGTATGTATGTTTGAGCGCTGTCCCTAATTTTCTAATATATATAAGTAAAAGATAGGGCACATAGCTCAACTTTGTATTTTGATTGGGAGCTTTGACTATCAAATAAAAACTTTGGATTTTATTTGATATGTGTAAATTTGTCTTAGTTGGTCTAAATATTTAAGAAGAAAAGGACTCAGCTTATCGTATCTTATGTGATGGTGGAGAGTTTTGACTATCAACATGTTTTATGTCTAAAGCTTAAGTATATATGTATGTATTTTTTTTATAAAGATTTTTAAGCCAATAAAAACAAATTTACGTATTGCGTCCTCCCACCTGACGTAAAGATACGTCCTCCCACCGCCAAAAAATTCAGTTTTTGCTCGATATTGCTAGGTATTATTTGATAATAACGAGGAATATCATCATGTGAAGACCAATACCGAGTTATACCGAGCAATACAAAAAAATACCGAGTTTTTTCTAGGAAAAACTAGGTATTTTTTTGTATTGCTCGGTATTGGTCTTCACATGATGATATTCCTCGTTATTGTTTGGTATTGCTCGGTATTTCTCATTTTTTAGCGCGATTTTAGCTCTGTGAGGACGTATCTCTACGTCAGGTGGGAGGACGCAATAAAAATTCGAATTCAATACCTATTTAATAGTAGTAGAAACTCTCAACCAACATATCAAATTGAGCTATGTCGTGATATATGTGACATTTTACCTTAAACGGCTCAAAAACTTCCCCCAAATAAAGTAAAGGATGGAAAAGTCTTTCGTACTGCTATCAAAATCAATTTTATAGCGCAAAATTTTACTATTGAAAAAAATTATTAAAACATTGTTTTAAAAGCAATATGAAAGTTGTTTTAAGATAATTATCTTATTATTTTTTAAAATAAATTTGAAGTATATTTTTTTAATAAAAAAGTAGTAAAAAAATGTTCCAAATTAATAAGCTTAAAGTTTCATATGAATAGTTTTTTACTGTTTTCTAAAACAATTTTTTAGAATAAATATTTTTAGTATTAAAAAAATTTATATAAAAAAATAATGTAAAAATTATTTCAAATGAAGCCTAAATAAACACGTCTCTATGAATTAAATTGCACAGCTCAGTTTATTGGACCACTCCTACGAAGAAGACTTTAGCATGCCTCAAACATTTAAGCCGTGCGAAAATGTCCTCTGAAGGTTATGTGAGAACTGAAAAGACCATTCTATGATCTTTATGTAATTTAAATTTTATTTTTTTTATTTTTTTTATTTACAAAATTGGACAGTTTTATGACTTTTATCAATATAAATAATTTTTTTATTAGTAGGATAAGATCATATGATACGCCGTTACGTGTTGGAAGTTACCACGTGGGGTTTCGCTAAGCGCCAATGTGACTGTTCGCGGCGAAACTCGACGTTTTCTTATTTTTTTCCGGCTAAGAATGACGTGGACAGCTTTTTGATGACGTGGCTATGTTTGATAGGACATAAGGAGGGCAACTCGTGTCGCGCGGATGACAGGACCGGCTGGAAGCACGTGTACCGCATGATTGGCCCCTGTCGCCCGTGCGCATCCGTGGTTGGCTCGTGTTGTTTAGTGTCGGTGCCGATAACAAAATATATTTTTCTGCTTTATATATATTAGTTTAAATAGACGAATAAAAATATTATTAAATTTAAAAATATTATTATGAAAATTATACAATACTAACATTTATGTTTCGATGTTTGTGACAAGTTTTTTTAATGCTTTCTAAAATAATTATTTATTACAAAAAAATTTAATTCACAAAATTTTGTAATAAAAAATTGTTTTAAAAAGCTGCGAAAAATCTGTCTCAAACGAAGTCTTAGTCGATCTAAAAGTTTCTCTCTTTAATCCTGATTATAACTATAAAAATAGAATACAACATAAGAGAAAGAGAATTATAGAAAAAGCTTTACATACAATCAACTCGAAGCTTCATTACTCTAAAGCAAGCTTTACGTGCCGGCGTAAATTAGTTGGATAAGTCAAACAAGTATTATTTTGCAAGTCCAAGGCATCAAAGAGGGGTGGCCTCGGCTTTGAAACTCTTCCTATCAACTCATGTGTTTCTAACTCTCCTTTAAGGAGCAGAATAACCTGCATTCGAGTACTAATATGTAGTCAATCTACTCTAATTCACATTTGATTGGAAATTTTAGAACTACATCATGGAAAACATTCAAATGAGTAAAAGAGGAGTGATATGCAAAATATAATTAGACATGCGCGTTTACATAGGTTGGGCCAACTCTTAGCTATACCGCAATAGCAAATTTTGAAGTATATCAACTGCTAAATCAGGAGCAAAGCTTTAAAAAACAGAATGACCACCTAGGAAAAAAAAAAAAACTAATTTGGATGTCATGTACCAAACAAACACTATAACCATAACTTCAATTTAAAACATAGAACAAACCAAAAATATTTTTCGTTCAGATGTAACGCTTTAGGGAGAATAGGCCGCTTATGTTTTCACCGACCCAAAAATAATGCATTGAAGTCAAATAGATAAATCTACATCCTTTTTTCCACGCATCCATCCCCATCACAAATGTTAAAGCAAAACCTATAAAACCAATACACATTATGTAAGTCAAGCATGTGGCCGAAAAATCACAATAACCACAGAACAATGTCCAAACCAATATCTTCCACGAGAACCAGATAAATTCGTCTACAAATTAAAGAATTTTTTGCAATAGAAGAAGGAGGAGGTGGTGGAGGAGGGAGAATGCAAAGTTTAAAGAAAATGTTGCAATAGAAGGAGGAGGAGGAGGAGGAGGAGGGAGAAAGCAAAGCTCACAGTTTTAATGAAGGAAAGCCAGGTGGGTTCGCACATGAGAGAGCTACTCCTACGCCTCGGTTGCAAAGGCGGGTGTGTGAAGAAGGCAAACCAATTAAGGGTGTGCCATAGAGGAATAAGAACGAGGAAGAGTGGGAATACCACTCTGCTATTGAAATTGAAGGTTGAAGCATTGAATTTTTTATTTTTTATTTATTTGAGGCAACAGTTCAACTACCGAAAATGCTCATCAATTCAATTCAAGTGACAAATGAAGTAAAACACCTCCGCTAATGAGAACATGAAGCGCTTAAAATGTTCAGTTAAAAGCAAGATAACATGAAGCATTTAAAATAAATGTTGGAGATTTATTTTAATTTTATAAATATAAGGTTATGATTTTTTAAAGGCAAGAGAATATAAAGTTTCCAAAATAAAGGAGATGGATTTATTTTAATTTTATAAATGTAAGGTCAATATTTTTTTTTTTTAAAGGAAGGATCACAATACATACTTATTTTGTTCAGATTTATAGTCCACAATAATTCTCTCATTACCTTCAAAGTGAGCTCCCTTCTTGAAAGATCATGAGACGAATCTAACATGCACATCATCTCCCAATTTTGGCGTCATCAAGACACTTAATGCACAAAAATTATTACATGATCAATATGGACCAACACAAATCATTTAGCGGTGTGCTATGATATACGGTTGAATGATTAGAATGTCTCTCTCTAAACCTCTATAAATACTTCATATTTTTCACATATTTAAGAAAGATTTGATGAAGCCACAAAAAAGATTCCAACTAAAATAATTTGAAGCTTTACTTGTCAACCTCGGACACCTCATTCTCATAACCCAGAAAACAACACCAATGCTTGTTATTGACAGAGACACCAACAACTACCATAGCAAATAGTCTATAAGCTCTCACCATCCAAATCAACACTAACATTCATTGTCATGAACAAGACCAACAAAGCTGATAATCCTATCATCATCATCAAGACCAATACTCACAATCTCAACCAAGTTCATTCCTTGCCTTCTTGGTTCTTAATCTCACCACTTACAAGGAAAAAAAAAATCAATCATACCTCTAATGATCTTTTGATGACAGTTTCAATGTCTTAAGAGTTCTCATACTTTTATTATAGAAGTTATCTTTCACAATTTATGTATAATATATTATACCAATATATTTTTCAATGTGAGAGAATGGCATTATTTATAATTTATGACTTGCTATAGTAGAATCATATTAATTAGGCCAAACTTTGTATTTTTTTTCTTTCCTTGATTTTCACATAAAATATATAATATTTTCTAAGAGGTCTTTGAACATATTTTTATTAAATGATAAAGACATAGATTATTCCAAAAGCAAGAAAGTACATATTTAAGTTTTGTTTACGTGTCCTGTTGTAATTGGTAAAGAGATGTATGAGCTGAGTCTATATATACGATCCATGGCTATGTACTCAGACGGTTTTTCACTCAATAAAATTCCTTTGTTTTCTTCTTTCTTCCCATTATTTTTCCTGTATGCTTTACCACTTTACAGGTTGACATGGTATCAGAGCGGGACTTCTCCAGGTTCTAATTTTTTTTTCTCTCTTCTCTGTCTCTATCGTTTACCGAACTTTGGTCCTTCTTTTGTTCTTCCTTCTGGGTTTTTTCCATGGCCGATCAATCGGCTTCTTCCCACATAGGAACATCTGCTTCCGATTCCTCTTCTCTCACTGTGATAACTCCTCAACTCAAATTCTTGATCAGTAATATCAAGAATCTTGTCACTTCATCTCTTACGGCAGACAACTATCCCCTATGGAGATCTCAGGTGGAGAAGATCTTTAGTGCAAATGGCTTCATGGGATTCTTGGACGGATCTGCCTCTCTTACCGATGCTTCCAACACATCGGTCTCTCAGTTGATTTCACTAAATCGCCTCACAGATCAACATCTAGCTTCTGCTTTATGTTTTGTAATCACTCCGACTATTTTACCAAACATTTTATCTCTCACTTCTTGTTTCGAAATTTGGAATACTCTATCTCTTCGTCTTCAATCCACAACACGATCTCGTATCATTCAACTGAAAAATGATCTCCATCACGTCACCAAAGGCGATCGTTCTATGACCGCTTACCTGCTGGACATAAAAGCCAAAGTAAACGCCATGGCTGCCGCTGGCAGTCAAATCGATCCCGAAGATGTTGTTCTGTACACACTCAATGGTCTCCCGTCATCCTATCACTCGTTCAAGATTGCAATCCGCACGAGTCTACAACCAATTGGCTTAGACGATCTGTACAGTCTTTTGTGTTCTGAAGAACAAAATCTTGTTCAAGAAGCTGCAAAAGATTTACAGTCTTTGCACCTCACGGATTCCTCTACAACACTCACGGCATCCCGTGGTCGTGGCCGAGGACGATTCAATGCAAATTGCGGACGTCGAGGTCGTGGAAATGCGTCTACTACCAATCAAGGTGATCGAAATCCTTACCGCAATGTTACCTGTCAAATTTGCCTTAAAACAGGTCACTCGGCTGCTCGTTGTCTGCATCGTAGCGATCTCAATTACACTGCCAACTCTGCTCAAACTACGCTGATCGGAACAACCGATGCCTCCATTCCCTCAGAATGGTTTCTTGATAGTAGAGCTTCAACGCATTTAACAGCAGATCAATCCAACTTGACATCAATGGAGTCATATGACGGTAACTCTCAAATTATGATCAGTGATGGCCGTCAACTATCAATTCAAAATACTGGTAACGGAATCTTACCAACTCCATCAGGTAACCTCGTTCTAAATCAAATAAATCATGTACCGAATCTTTCTTTTAATCTCCTATCTGTTTATCAACTTACTCGCGACAATAACTGCATTGTTTGTTTTACTTCTAATGGCTATCAAATAAAGGACATGAAGACAGGTCGCATTCTTCTTCAAGGCCCCTGCCATAAAGGGCTGTATTCTGTCCGCCCAACCAATCAAGCTTCAGATCTTGCACTGCTGTACATCAACACCATACCGGATCTTTGGATTTGCGTCTTGGGCACACTTCTGGATCAACATTAAAATTGTTATCCACTGTTTTACCGTTTAATTCGTGTAATGTAGATCTTTACATTCTTGCAACACTTGTCGTTTGGCTAAAAGTTGTCAATTACCATTTCCTTTATCTGTTTCTAGATCTACGTGTTCTTTTGAATTAGTTCATTCTGATGTTTGGGGACCTTGTCCTACCATTTCTTCTCAAGGTTTTCGCTATTTTGTTACATTTATTGATGACTTTTCTAAATTTTGTTGGGTTTTTCCGTTAACACAAAAGTCAGAAGTTACTGGTAAATTTATTCTGTTTTCTCGAATGGTTAAATGTCAATTTCATACGACTTTAAAAACTATTCGTACAGATGGTGGTGATGAATATTAAATCGTTCTTTTCAGTCTTTTTGTCAATCTTGGGGCATTAATCATTAGTATACTTGTCCTTATACGCCTGCACAAAATGGAGTTGCTGAACGTAAAAATAGACATATTCTAGAAACTATTCGGAGTCTCTTAATTCATTGCCATGCTCCTTTAACGCTATGGGTTGAAGCTTTACATACGGCCGTTTATATAATAAATCGTTTGCCTACACCGAACCTTAATCACATAACTCCGTTTGAAAAATTATACAAGAAACAACCTTCCTTTGCTCATTTCCTTGGTGATACACTCATATCATGGAGTGTCAAGAAGCAAACAACAATAGCACGTTCTTCCACCGAAGCGGAATATCGTGCTATTGCCGCAGTTACCACCGAGATCATTTGGCTTCGCCGGCTTCTTGAAGAATTCGATTTTGCTCAAACCACGCCAACTATTTTATATTGTGACAATACCTAGGCAATTGCCTTGGCAAACAATCCGGTTTACCATGCCCGTACGAAGCATATTGAAGTAGATTGTCATTTTATCCGGGAGTGTATCAAGAATCGAAGCATTCAGGTTCATCATATCTCTTCCAAAGACCAACTTGCAGATTTTTTCACCAAGTCTTTATCTATCTCCCGGTTCAAGCTGCTTGTTAACAAGCTTCTCACCTCCGGTGCATCAGCTAGGGTATTAAATGATAAAGACATAGATTATTCCAAAAGCAAGAAAGTACATATTTAAGTTTTGTTTACGTGTCCTGTTGTAATTGATAAAGAGATGTATGAGCTGAGTCTATATATACGATCCATGGCTATGTACTCAGACAATTTTTCACTCAATAAAATTCCTTTGTTTTCTTCTTTCTTCCCATTGTTTTTCCTGTATGCTTTACCGCTTTACATGTTGACAATTTTGTCAATCCCACATAGTGGGATAAAGACTTGTTGTTGTTGTAATTGTTCTCTTAACTTATGTATTAGTATATGTACAAGATTTTTATATAATTTTAAGATGATAAATTCTCTTATGCATTGTAACTATAAATATTTAAACATGCAATAAAATTACTTTTATCATTTTAAAAAATATTTTTTGATAACAAAATTATAATATTGATTCCTTTATTTAATTATTAAATAAAATATATATAATACATATTTTTTGTCTTAATATCTAGAAAAAATAGGAGTACTTCTATGTTTGTCAACTTATTTAAGCTTCGTTTGGGACGGTTTTTTTACTGCTTTCTAAAATGGAGTTTTAGTACGAAATTTTTTATTTTTGTACTAAAACTCCGTTTTAGAAAACAATAAAAAAGTCGTCCCAAACGAAGCCTTAATTGACCAACATCTTGAAAATAGTTACTAAAATATTTCAAATTTATTCCATTCAAAATTTTGCATTAACACTATAATCATATAAAAAAACATTTTTATTTAGTATTTATTATATATATATATATATATTTTAATTTTTCTTAGGCTTACATTTTTAACTTAAAAATTGATTTGAATTTATCAATTTAATTTTTGCTAAGTAATTTTAATGATTAAAAAATATAATTATTTGATAAAAACTATTACTAAATGGCTCCTAAATTTTGCTTAGTCAGATTAAAACAGCAACAGCCGTCGGATACAAATATCGCACGTGCGAGGCCGCAGTGTGGACTTCACTAATCGGTGCAGCCTGGCACGTGTAAGCACTAAGCAGCGCAGCACGCGAGGCTTGAGGTAGAAGAAGTAACTGTTCTAGGTTTTCCTCTGAGGCCGATCTGCTGAAATTCTTTTCTCGGCTCCGAATCCTTGGGGTTCTCACTGTTCCTCTTTTTCAGGAAGAGAAGGAGAAGGTTTGATCAGCCTTGTGGTTCTTCCTCCTGCTTTCTTCTAACCCTCCGCCTTCCGTTCCGCCATGCGACCCTTATTATATTTCCGTGATTTGAATACGTTTGTGTTTTTAGGGTTTTATTTATTCTCCTAGACATGTGGGTGATAGATCGGGATCCAGGTTTTATTGGACGTCTTCTTACGGACCGATGGTGTTGGATGTGTGAAAGACCGATCGTGTTCAGGGTGAATCTGATTGTCGGCGGCTTGATCAGAAGTTTAAATTTTTGTTTTTGCATGAGAATTTTAGATGTACTTCCCACTTAGTTCGGTTTACCCATTGTTACTTAGATTCGTTCTTCTTATTTCCATTACGATCAACTACTAGCGCTCTGATATCCTATTTGCATTCTATCTTTTTTATGCTGGGCGATATTGTTGGAGGCGATTTAGCTTGTCGATTATTCTGGATTTATCAATTTTTTAATGATCACTGATGTATATATGTTTTTTTAATGATTATTGTTATATTAATGCATTAATTTTTTGTTTTGGTTTGCAGGACTTTAGGCGTGAGGGCAGTTGAAGTCCTCGTTATAACAGGAGTTTGAATAAGCTGATGCAGTGTTGTGACAGAATAATATTATTATAGTCTGATTTTATTATACCTTAATCCTTACAATGAGGAGCCATGAACGTGCAGCAAATGTCGCTCTTTTAGGTAAAAAGTTGCAACTTTTGAAAGAACATTACTTAAGGTAGCCAAGTAGGAGAATATAGGTCTTTTGAATATTTGGTCAGCATGTAAGTTGTTTTTTGTATGTAACAATAGTTTTACTATGTTGAACATGCAAATTGCGAATTTTTTATTCTTTAGACAGGATATGTAGCTGTGCCTAGCCAAGAATCTGTCAACTTTCCAATTTCCTTATTAAATTAGGAATCAGAGTTGGGAACTGCTGTAGATTTGGTGGTAGCATTTGCATGAATTTGCTTTAAGAATGGAACTCTTTTTTGAGATATGTTTCTTCTTACTAGGTTATTCAGTGGCTATAGTTTCTTGTTCGGCAACTAACATAGCTTGAAAACAGTGTTTAAGCTCTACCATATGACCAGGGAGCCTATTTTAACCTAGTCTTATCATTCTACAGGTCTGACTTTGGCACCACTTTTCATTAAAGTAAATCCAAATATAAATGTAATATTGTCAGCTTGCTTGACAGTTTATGTTGGGTGCTACAGATCAGTCAAGCCCACACCACCATCTGTGAGTGGAATTAGTTCTTAAAGTTCTCTTGCTCTTATATTTTGTTTATCTTTAATATTTTTAGCATTTGCTTGATGTAATTATATATGAAGGCATATTATAAACATGCAGGAAACAATGTCAAATGAACATGCAATGCGCTTCCCCCTAGTCGGCAGTGCAATGCTCTTGTCGTTGTTCTTGCTCTTCAAGTTTTTGTCAAAAGACTTGGTCAATGCCGTACTCACATGTTACTTTTTTGTGCTTGGGATCATCGCTCTTTCGTATGTATTTGTTTTTATGATAGAGGAATATGTGATCATTTATTTATACCATTCTAATTGGTCTAGGAATCTTTTGATTTAAACCATGAGTATCAGTCTTGTTTTTTTCTTCACTTACTTTTGCTGTTCTATATTGCAGTGCGACATTATTGCCTTCAATTAAGCGCTTTCTTCCAAAACATTGGAATGAGGATCTCATTATTTGGCATGCTCCATATTTTCATTGTATGTATGCACAATTTTCTCATGTGTTTCTGCTTATTCATTTGGCATGATAAAATACTTTCTACCAATAAAATTTCTTTTTTTCTTTTTTCATTTTATATAGTTGATCACTTGATGTATTTCTTTAATATGCGCATAAGATGATTTCGACTGGTCATAAAACTCATTAGTCTATGGATGAAACCCTTGATTGTCCACTAGTAGAAATTATGAATATGTTTATTTACCCAACAGTTTTCCACTTAACCAACCAAGGTTGCTACCTTGTATTCACATTGTTGAGGAAGTTAAGATTGCTTTTTCTTGTCTGCTTTTTTCATATTGGTGTCATTGAGATGATTTTGATATTGATATTTAAGAATAAAAGCAATATTTAGGTGTGTGCTAAATATAGTTGAATCAAATTTATGAGTCAAGTAATGAAGCTATAGGAGAAAGTAATGATTGCAGGTTTTGACAAAAAAATTTCATCAATTTCAAAGAAATGATTTGGTTTCATGCGAGGAAGATCTTCTATAAAAATGTTTTATATGTTATGACAATGAATGAAAAATTATAGAGAAAAAACAATCTTCAAATGATTTTTATTAGTCTTGAAAGGTCATATGATTGGGTATCATTAAAATTGATTTTTATTATTCTTGAGAGTTTTTTAATTATGATAGGTTTACATCAAGGATCAACATTGATTCTACATTAGTGTGCCTTTGCATTTTTTTTTTGCAGATAATATTATTTTAATTTCATAATTTGTGAGACATCCTTTGAAATAAGGGTTTAGTACAATGGAGTAAATGTCTAGAAAATAGAGGCTTTAGAGTAATTTAGGCATGATTTTAACAAATATTATTCATACTTTTAGAAAATAAGGTGATATCTAGTTATGAAGGTATAAGTAGCTTGGTTTAATCATACAAAAGATTTGATTACGCGTTTGAAGTCATTTTACACTATATGACCTCATAGGCTTTAGATGTTGGCCTTTACGAATTTCTTCTCATCTTTTGGAGACCTCATATATTGATCTAAAACTTAATTTACACAATTAACACCACTTGAGAGCTTATATCTAAAGACAACCATTTATGTCAAATAGTGTGATGGACCGGTTGAGCTAGTCCAGCCAATCAACCCGGCCCCAACAAGGGGGGCCGGTCTAGCTGGTGAACAAAAGAATTGATACCGACAGACTACTCGAAACCGCTTTGCTACTGGTTCGCTTAGAACGAACCCTTACTACACTGCTAGTGTTGTAGAGCTTGAAAGCGGCTGGCTGGTACTCATACTCGCATGGATTGGACTTCAACCGTGCTACTATGCCTAAAAGCTTTTGCCTTTTTCTTTCAAAATATTGGCTTTTTTTCTTGCAATAGAAGCGAGCAACGTCCTTGTACCTGGACTTGCTTCTACCATGCTTAGAGTTAGACCCTTTTCAATAGGTCTCTGCCCTGTGAGCCCAACTAGTGTTGGCAGCGAGCAAGGAGAGAGGGGGCTCAAAGGGAGTTAATTCTACATTTAATTACTTGCCATAAAAAATCACAATTGTGAGGGAATTAGGAAGGTTTTTTTAGAGAAAGATGGTAGATTTGAATTTAGATTTGGGAGGAAATTATGAAGGTTTACTTATGATTAATTAGGTTATTTTATTTTCATTATGGAATTTTGTGTTTGACAGTAATTTTTTTTGGAGTTGTTCCTAGTGGTGCCTAGGGTTTGTGGAGAGTTGATCTACCTCTTAAATAGTAGATTAACTTGTATCTTGGTTTGTTGTGCTGATATCAATTAAATTAGCCATAATCTCATTCTTTCTCGCCGATTTCTGCTCCTTTTTCTCTTCGTTATTGCTATTTTTTTTGGCTGTGCGGAGATCAAATTCCTATCAAATTGTTATTAGAACACCTTTTCTGGAATGTATGGCAGTTAAGAAGGATGATGCATTGGAGGAGAGGCTTGATAATGAAGTTGGATATTTGAAATCTAAATTCAGAGAGCGAATATCAGTAATTGGGGGTAGATTTTCAAATTTGGAAGAGATGATAAAAATGATGTTTTAGAGTTTCAAGCCAAGAAGGCATCAATATAAGGGAGTGGGGAAAACCCTAATATAAGGATGATGAGGGTGGGATTGGGAGCCACTTCCAAGGATGACACCTTTGGAGCCACTTCCAAGGAGGGGAATGGGTGAAGGGTATGGCTGGTGAATAAATTTGGATGATGAAGATCGGAGAGCTGATTTGTGGGAGAGGAAAATATTGAGGGATCACAACACCCGCTACACTAGATGAGGTAGAAGCAATTTGGGTGGTGGTGATCCTATGTGAGAAAGTTGAAGATGCATATTTTTGAGGGAAAAGATGTTCACGGGTGGACTTATCAGGTGGAGCGATATTTTGCCATAAATGGGTTGACAAAGGGTGAAAAACTCACAGTAGCCACTCTTTGTCTAGATGGGAAGGCTCTGTCCTGGTACTAGTCGAGATACTTGCAAGATTTGATCCGATCATGGAGGGAGTTCAAAGACTATCTACCAGAATATTTTCGAACCAGTCGGAAAGGAGATTTCTATGAACAGTTTTTTACTCTGATGTTGGAGGGGATGGTGATAGAGATCGAGAAAAGTTCGAGTACTACTCAAGCTGAGTGGGAAGGTTGTCAGAGACTATGCTAGAGGGGAACTTTATGAAGGGGCTCAAGCTTGATATTCGAGTAGTTGTTTGAGTACTAAGTCCGTGTGGCTTAGGGAAGGCTATGGAGTTATCCCAGTTGGTGGAGGATAAGAACTCCTTGGAGAGAAGTAACCGTAGCAGCAGTTCAGTAGTCTCCTACCACACGAGGCACGACCATTACATTTCTGGCACCAAAGGGGCTGATGGTGCCTATTCAGTAGAAAGGCACGGGGGATAAAAGTCAGGAGTACGACCAGTGGGAAACTTCAAGATTTTGACTGAGACAAAAATTTAAGCTTTAGGTGTGATGAGAAGTTTGCTCCAGATCATCATTGTAAGGACCGTTCGGTACAAGTCCTAACAATTTGCGATGAGGAGGAAGATGATCACCTGCAAATATATGTTGCAGAGGTATCCCTTAACTCAGTGGTCGGGTTCATACTGAACCACACCATGAAGGTTAAGGGGAAAATTGAACTTCCAGAGGTGGTAGTATTGGTGGATGGTGGAACTACCCACAACTTCATTTCCAATAGGATGGTGGATCAATTGAGATTGTAATTAGTGGACATTGGGGGCTTTGGGTTTATGTTGGGAACAAGAAAAGTTGAGAAGAGTTCGATCGACAACCAAAGGAGCTAGAGAAGTGTTGATTGAGTGGAAAGATCTGTTTGATTATGAAACAACATGGGAACCGTACTGGATGTTTTATTAGCAGTTTCCTTAGTTCCACCTTGACGACAAGATGGCTGTTTAGTAGGGGAGTGTTGATGGACTGGTTGAGTCGGTCCAGCCAATCAAGCAGGCCCCAACAAAGGGTACCAGTCTAGCTGGTGGGCGGAAGAGCCCTGTTGATCCCACTAGTGTGGGCGGCAAGCAAGGACAGAGGGGGGCTAAAAGGGGATTAATTCTACCTTTAATTATTTACCATAGAAAACTGAAATTGGGAGGGAATTAAAGAAGGTTTATTTAGGAAAAATGGATTGATTTGAATTCAGATTTTGTAGGGAATTAGGAAGGTTTATTTAAGATTAAATAGATTGTTTTATTTTCATCATGGGATTTTGTATTTGGTAGTGATTTTCTTTGGAGTTGTTCCTAACGGAGCCTAGGGTTTATGGAGAGTCGATCTATCTCTCAAATAGTAGATAAACTTGTATCTTTGTTGTGCTGATATTAATAAAATTAACTCATAATTTCATTCTTTCTCGATGATTTCTGTTGTGTTTTCTTTTCGTTATTTCGGTTTTTTTTTTTTTTAGTATGGAGATCAAATTCCTATCATAGTGTTTATATTATTATTTTTCTGAATTGATTTATGTTTCAAGTACTGGAGCTAGGATATTAAGTATCTGTACGGCTGAACACCTCAATTTAGACTAATACTATACGCCACCTCCATCTTCCATTAGGCTCAAGCAGGATGGGCTGAAGAGGCGGAGAATGCTCTGCTCTAAATTCCTACTCTTCTATTATTATTATTATTATTATTTTTTGTTCTTTTCCTTTTTAAACAAAGTTGTTCTTGGTATCTTTAAAAGAGTCCATACTTTAGTTTAATGTATCTTCTTGCAATGTGATTAGTATAACTCAGTGAAATTTTACATCCTAAATAAGACCAAAAATTTGTTATAGTTTTTATATAACAATTCTTGGATATTTTCTTGTCATTACACCTAAACGGTCTTTAGAAAGATTTTCTTTCTATTTCTTCTTTCACTCTTAGAAAAACCAAGTTACGCCTGGACAAGACAAGTATACTCGTTTGGTTCATTCTGTTATTATGTATTGTCCTGATTATGTTTTCTTCTGGTTTGGTGCAGCTTTCACAGTAGAATTCACCAGGTCTCAGATAGTTGCCTCAATTCCTGGGACTTTTTTCTGTGCTTGGTATGCTTCTCAGAAGCATTGGTTAGCAAACAATATTTTGGGAATTTCGTTCTGCATTCAGGTTTGCTTCTCTCTTACTTAATGGGTTATCTTGATGATTTATCTTCCAACAAAAACATATGGTTACCATATTTGCAATAAATTACTATTTTTTGATGAACGGGTAAATCTTTTCGTTAGAAGTTTTCTTTTAAACGTAGTTTCTATGTATTTGCCTTGATATCCTTTTAGCCTTATGCCTGACCCTACTTTTCCTTAAAAGAGTTAAATTGATTAAAATTCAATATAGCTTGAGATTTGTACCTCACCGAATATTAAATATTAACTACATAGCATTTAAATCACTATGTGCAAAATGGTCATCTAGAACTTTGTTAAGCATGAACTGTTTTGTTTCATATATTTGTTGGATAATTTTGTTGGTTGAGTCATTCTTTCCGTCTCTTCCCCCTTCTAGGTATAACAATCTTGGCTAAAACAACCCTTAAGGTACAATACCCCTCGTGGGGTGCATTGCATACCTCATAAAGATACCACTTGAAAATGCATCAACCCATCATTCATTGGCTTCCTAGGGTGTTCTAGCCCATTTTGGGGCTTCTCAATAGGCAGTAGCCATGGCCACAATGTGGACATTGAGGACCCATACCTGCACTAACCTGACCCAAAACTATATATATATATATATATATATATATATATATATATATAAAGTTTAATAATTTTTTAGGTTTTCAAATCCCAAGTTTCCCCTTTTCCCTACCTAGCCATCGGCGCATCATAATGTTCTCAATCATTCCCCCTATCCAACGTCGGGCCCATACTCGTAGTTCACCTTTAATCTTGATTGTACCGCCTGCTTGAAGGGAGATTCAGAGAGGAGCAAGGTTGTCGTAATTCCTATGTGAATTGGGAGGAAGATTGAGCCCTTAATCATGTTGGCATTTCCTGCTGGAAGGAGATATGAAGAGAAGTGGGGCCATCGTGCATTGTTTGTAGGAGCCAAGAGGGAGATTAGGAGAGAGGGAGGGCCTCCTTTGTGTTGGTTGTACTCACACCAGTGGCACCACCTTGTGAAGGGAGCTTGGGAGAGGTCAAAGAAGAGGGATTACCATCAGCTAGTCACGCTGCTTGCCAGTGTGTTTTGATCATCAATTGATAATGTCAAGTTAGCTTTTAAATCTTCAATTACATGACTTTTTCATAGATTAAAGTTTTATTTATTTATTGTCAAATTAATCGATTTACTTCTCCATGTTATTTTGTTTTTTTGTTGGTGTAATCAATAATGAAAGGAAGATAAAAAAACGTAGGTTGAAATCTTAATGCTTAACGGCATGTATGGAGAAAAATTTACCATATCAATTCAACACATTTTTTAAAATTCAACTTTTTAACTAAAATTTAACCCTTAAATTCATACAAAAGCTCAAAATAATTATTCAGGTTTAGAAAAAAGGTGAAACCAATTAGATTTATATCTTCATTCCTTGAGAAAGATGGATGGTAAGCTTAAGGGATGAACTTTTCATTTTCCTTAATGTAAAATTTGAGTCTCAAACAATCTCTTTTTAAAAAAGTAATACAAATAAATCAAAATTTAAAGGTAGATAGAAATATTGTCTAATTATATATATTGAAAATCATCTATTTGTGTCCCCCTAAAAAAAAAAAAAAATCTTAGCTCAGCTCCTAGCAACCATTACAACTTATGTGAGGCTATTATCATGGTTACTTGAAATGACACGATACCATAGGGTCTAATGGCACTAGTTGGTGGTTGCGGTTGCGGGCATTGCCACTCATCCTTATATTGGTAAAGCCCACTTTCTCCTCTCATCATGGGCCTACTAGTAGCTAGATATATTGAGTCTCATATTTTCTAATGTTGGCAAAATTTGGAAGAGAGGATAAATTATTCTAGGCATCTTCAATTGGTGTTAACAAGGTGATAGTATTGAAAGGTTATATTTCAAATCATACGAAATGTACAAATAATTAAATTCGGTTAACAAGCAATTTATTTATGGAAGAAAGGTGATAATATTATATAAAATTCTCTTTTAGCCCATAACTTATTGCTATATTGTAATTAGTAGAAAAGATAACAGACCATATATTACTTCTTATTATTGCTTATCATGGAAAAACCATTGTTTTATTTTTAAGTTTATCGTATATACCAACTTCTAAGTAGTTACACCACCTTATGCTACTAATGGTTTGTTATCTATGGATCATTTCAAAAGTTTTGCGCTTTTGCAATTTGCACTCTAATGCTTGCTAGAGTACCACATAACATTGCTTATGTGCATGCCTATACAAACAAACAAAAAAAAAAAAAAAAAAATCATACACATAAACCAGAGCTTGTCCCACTTTAGCCACATTACACAATCATAAAACAATCATAAAATTGTTTAGTGCAAACGTGTTTCTATGGGCCAAACTCATTTGAAAGCATCATCTCTATCATTCAACTATCGCATATATTTGTCATCATTTTTTATGAATCCTCAACCAATTCATTCTTCTTAATCTTCGGGAGATCTTGATCTATGTTGTGCAACTCTAGCTATTTCACTTATGGTTTATCCTTGTTTTGCCTATTTCTTCCATATTTATCATACACTGCATCACCATAAGTCTATTTTTTTATTTCCTCACTTTCAAGCGTTGCTACTTCCACCATTAAATTCATATGATTTCTCACTTGATCCTTAGAATATATTTATTTCAACTTTTTCATTTTACTTACTCAACTAGGTTATTTGAGATTTTGGTGCCCAACAAACAAATCCACATTGCTTAACCGGTCAATTGCAATTTAATAATATTAACTTTTCAATTTAATTGAAGTTTATTTACGTGTAGTACTCCTAAAGTGCCCCATTTTATCCTCTCTCATCTTTCACTTTGGAAGTTGTCCTATTTATGTCTCTGTTTGTTCGTACAACCAATTAAATTGTATTTCATATAATCAATATTTGTTTTACTAATCTTTAGCTCCAATTCGTCCTAAAGTTTTCTTCAGAAAATCTAACCTTGCATTTCAGCTCACTTATCAAATTATTTTATCAGCAAATGGTATACAATTTGATGCTTTAATATAAATATATTTTTTATAACCCATACCAAAAATATGGGCTAGATATAGAGTTAATGTTTGTTCTTGATTCAATCCTATTATGATTGAAAATTATATGATCATTGTTACTCATTGTTGTATCATACCCATCTTTTTATAATATTAACATACGTTTCTTCTTCATGCCTACCATATCAATAATTATGGTTTTTAGTGATATACCTTTCAAACTTGTGGCAATTATAGAAGAATACTTGTGAATCATGCGATGTGGGTTATGAGAGAGTAAATAAAGGCTTAGAAAAATCACATTAGTACTGGAGAATTAATTAAATTTTATGCTAGGAAATTCTAATATGAAGGTGATTTTTATGCTGAAGAATCGATGGACATATAAATAGGGTCAAAATGATATTTGACCTGGAAACAATATAGAAAACTAATTGCTAATTTTTGGTTGAATGATGTTCAAAACCATTAGAACAATTTTTTAGCTGTGAGATGTTGTGGATTACTCACCAAAGCTTTTGAAAAGCACTTTACTTTCTGCATTAAGGCTTTGTTTGGGTAGGCTTTCTTGTTGCTTCTTAAAGCAGCTTTCTAATACAAATATTTTAATTTTTGTGTTGAAATGCTGTTTTAAAAAGCAGCAAAAAAGCCGCCCCAAACAAAGCCTAAGTGTTTGTTTTGTATAGTTGTAATTTGTAAAAGTAACAAAATTATTCTGGGAAAAGTAGATTCTTTGAAAACTATTGGACAGTATAATATTTATTTTAAAAAAAAAAATCAAATAGCAACTTTCTTACAATCCATATTTAGTATCCAGATATAAAAATTGCTTCCCATTATAGAAATTTCAAAATTTCTAATTACAAGAAGAAAATTGCATGCAAATAAGAGAGTGGTAGCTTTCTGTAAAGAAAAACTGAAAAATTGCCTTAAATAGCCTGCAATCTCTACAAGTGGATTTTATGCTAAATATCTTGTAATTACAGTTATTTTCTGTTCAATTTGATCTCTGTACACTTCTATCCTTCACTTTCTCGATTTACATATTAATTTTAGTCTGAAGGAATATTGCTTGTTGAAAAGTTGTGAAGTTGATTTCTTAACAATTTCTCAATGAGATTTATTCTGGAAGAAAGCTTATTGGCTGGACAAAAGTTTTGACCTTTGTTGCCTGTGGACCAGGCTTCTTTACTTATAATCTTTTTTATTTTTTATTTTTACTTATAATATCTTTGAATTTGAGCTTCAAATCAAAACTTTGATGTGCTCTAGGGCTGCCATGCCGAATGGATCAGTTCAGAGGAGAACCTCTCAGGAAACAACATTACTCTGAGGAGAAAATTTCGGGATTAATCTCCTTGTTTAATCTATCAAAGGCAGCTCTTATTTTCCATTGTCAAGAATGTGATTCACTATTTAAGAAAACAACATGAGACCATGGAATATATTTTTAATAACTAAGACATTAATCTGAAGTAATCACCTTTCACTGCTTATTTTGCTCCCTAATTTCCAATGCTATTTTCTCACTTTACACGTTAACCTACGTGTCCTTTTTTAACATTTTACAGGGTATTGAGATGCTGTCTTTGGGTTCATTTAAAACTGGTGCTATACTGCTGGTGAGGAAAAAGCTTTTCTTTAACCACTTAGGTTTTGTTTGGGGCAGCTTTCTTACTACTTCTTAAAGCGGCTTTCTAGTTCAAAAATTAAAATTTTAATACTAGAAAGCAACTTTAAGAAGCAATAAGAAAGCCGTCCCAAACGAAGCCATAATTCACAGTTTTTATGATGTTTTTCAGTTACGAGCTCGGTAGAGTTGTGCACTATGTTTATAATAATTTAGTTCTTATTTGTTTGTCTGCTTTTCTTTACATCATTCTTTGCCTTAAGCTGCTTATAATCTAATTTGTTACCTCACATTTGCATAAATTTGATTACTTATCCTTTAGCGGCATCAAGAATTTACGAGGAAATCTAAAGAAGGAAATCTAAAGAAGGAAATCGGTAGATGATAACATGGGTGGATGAAAAATAACATGACTAGAAGTTTGTGTAAATTCAGCACTTCGGAAAGCCAACTCAAACTTGTTGGGGTAGGGTTGAGAAAGTGCTTTAGGTTTCGTTTGGAACGGCTTTTTTACTTTTTCTTAAAGCAGTTTTCTAGTACAAAAATTTTAATTATTGAACTAGAAAGCTGCTTTAAGAAGCAGGAAAAAAGCCATTCCTAACGAAGCCTTAGTGTTATTGCATTAGAGAAAGTGCTTCCACTTGTGCAGTGTTCAGGTCCCAGGGTACAAGATTATCATAGTTTTTAGTTTCAGTTGTGGTCAAATCCTGCAGTCATTGTCACGATTATTCACAGGTTGAACCATAAATTACATTCTTAGGGCGCTTCGGTTGCGAGTATTATATATTCTTTTTTTTTTCACGAAAAAGTAGGATGACTTTCTTTCAACTATTACATTCTAACAGATCTGGTTATTATAAATCTGGTTTTGAAAAGTTTATTCTCACTACAATTTTTTTTGAAAAGAAACAAGTATAGAAGTGTGGCTGCAATATGTGAAGCTTAAAAAAACCATCCCAAATGCACCCTTAGATAGTATTGTAGTTTCAGTTTCATTTTTTTTGTGGTTTTGATTTCTCCATTAACAGTCCATCTGATATGGCTTAACGCATAATTCTAATGCTAAGGACTGAGTTTTTATATTATTATTGAATTGTAGTAAATATAATATATGAAGAAGATAAAAATAACCATCTTCTATTCATATTATGAAACATATGTTGGTTTTTTCCATATAGCCATCAGTAAACGAGTGGCTGATTGGCTTACTTTTTCCTGCAGTCTGGTCTTTTTGTTTATGACATCTTCTGGGTGTTCTTTACTCCTGTGATGGTTAGCGTGGCTAAATCTTTCGATGCTCCCATAAAGGTTAGTCTTCTATTGTGATATATGAATCTTGAAAAATGTTCTTTTCATCTACGTACGCTTCTAAGCGACGTTATATTTCAACAGCTTCTGTTCCCCACTTCAGATGCTGCAAGACCCTTCTCCATGCTTGGCCTTGGTGATATTGTAATACCTGGTGAGAGGCTTTGCATTGCTTGTTAGAGATGATGGTTTTAACTAGTTCATTGTATTCTTTATCATCCAAGTTTCCATTGGTTTTTGTTTGCTATACAGATATTTGGTTTCCACTGATCATTTATTTCTCGTCTGGCCTTCCAGATTGTAATTATCTGCTTGAATTTGCTTACAGGTATTTTTGTTGCATTGGCCTTGCGTTTTGATGTCTCAAGAGGGAAACAAAATCGTTATTTTAATAGTGCTTTTCTTGGCTACACTGTTGGTTTGGTCCTTACCATAGTTGTGATGAACTGGTTTCAAGCTGCACAGGTGAATTTATGGTGCTTTATACTGTTTATGTTGATAACATTTCTGTTTCGATCCTCACTCTCACTGTTCATTGTCTTCTGTAACGTGCAGCCTGCTCTCCTCTATATAGTTCCTGGTGTAGTTGGGTTTGTAGCAGTCCATTGTATATGGAATGGTGAAGTAAAGCCGGTTTGTTCTCTAACTACTACCATTCATGTTTGTTTGTTCTTGTTATGCAAGCTCGTCAATCTTGCCTTTTTGCATGTTTGTTCTTTTTTTATTCAATTTCATCCGGGATGAATTATGTTATGCTGTGGTAATAATATGAAAAATGGTTTGTGAACAAGGACAAATTATTCTGTGCGGACCCCGGACGCATCCGGAGACCAATCAGAGCGTGTTATGTCACTTTTTGTTTGGCACTGCTGTGTACCGGGTGACATGACGCGTTCTAGTTCTAGTTGGTCTCATGACCGTCCGGTATCCGCACAGAATAATTTCTCAAACAAGCTATGGAAGATGATTCGAGATATTATCGTTATGTAGAGAGGATAATGGGGGACATACTTATCAACATTTGGGGAATTTTGATTTGTAGGTTTTGAAATGAGTAGAAGCATACAAAGGAAGGAAATTCTTCAATCATCTATGAAGTATGTAAATGTAAAAAAAAAAATAATAAGTATATGCCGATAAAGATAGAGAGAGAAATCGTCCCAATAGAATCATGAGAAATCTATACAATATTGTATAACCTTAATCTGTACTTGCATGATGGATGTTTGGTGAAATTAGAAATCTTAAAAGAGTGAGAAATCATTTACATATCTCAAATATAGCATCTATAAGAGATCTTTATTGAAGAATAAGACAAATAGAATGACACCCAAAACATTTGGATTTTTACCTGTTGTAGATATTTTTTACACAATTCAATTTTTTTTTTTTTGAAATGAGCATATATGTGAAAAGGTTGGAGTAGCTCTAGTAGAAGATAATATTAGATGGTTTGGTCACATAAAACGGCGGCCTTTCGATGATCCGATTAGGAAAGTAGAGGTTAGATTTAACTTATGTTAAGAAAGGTAAAGGTAGACCTAAAAAGACTTGGTTATAAAATATTAGAAATGATCTTTCTCTATTATATTTAAACGGGACACAATGGAGGAAATATTCATATAGCCAACTTCTCGTAGTGGGACAAAGGCTTGATGTTATTGTTGTTGTTGTCAATTTTTTTTGAAATTGATCTAAGATTTATATTTTTTTGTGCAGTTTCTGGAGTATGATGAATCTAAGATTGCAGCTAATCGAAATAGTGAATTAAACTTACAAGATGTTGGCGACAAGACCAGCAAGAAATTGGAGTAATGCCTATGTGTAACACCAAAGGATTTTGTACTCTCGATATTGATTTAAACCACTTGGAAATTTTTTTGAAATTAATTCCTTTCGTTCAGTAGAAGAAATTAAGCACAATTTTGTGTTTTAGGTAAATACATGATCTTCATCTTCTAACTTGGGATGTTTTTCATTGATTCTCATATATTGATTGGAGAAGAGAAATGTTTGTTGAATTCATTTACCGAATTAATTCTCCTTTGTTGAATAATTTGCCATCATTGTTGGGAGAAAATTTAAATCATGAAAATTGTTTTTATTTTGAGTGAGTATAGTATATGATTAATTAATTAAGTTTTATATTATAATTAATTTAAAATAAATTTAGTGATTTTTTATTATTTTAGTAAGGGTATTATTGTCCAAAAGTTTTATTTCTTTTCCTTTAGTATTGTATTGTTTATTAGCAGCGTGCAAAGGATATTTACTAAGAAAAAAAAGAAGATTATTCAAATCATTCGAATATATTTTTATAATCATAATTTGATCGATGATCAAATATTATGAAGATTGGAACATGTGATTAATTTTCATATAATAGATTTCAATAACATATATCATGACAATTTAATTATTTTCAGCTGCGGGAGAAAATTTGGGTCAAAACATTTAAATCAAATTTGATCACTTAAATTATTTTGAATGGAATATAATATATTATTAATCAATTAATTTTAATGTTATCTCATTAAAAAAAAATCTAATACTTTAAAGATACTTATTCTCATAAATAGCTATGAAATAAAACACATCACATTCCCTGAATTTGTTCAAACCAAATAGAGCCTAAACAACGGAACAGGAGCTGTCAAGCGTTTGAATTCCATCAAAAACATTAAAGGGGGAAAACAAAAGGAGAAATTGGAACTTCCATATAAAGCACGGAAGCCACAATGATATAAGAAAGAGAATCGAAGATTGGATTTAGGGTAGAGAAGAGGCAGTAGAAAGAAGTAAAGAACAATGAAGAAACAGTGAGAGTCTTTAAAGAATTACTGAAGGCTATGTTATCATTTCATAGAAGGATAAACCTTTAAAGCGCAGCGAGAACTGTCTGGATTTGCTGTCATTTTACTGTGCTTTTACAAATATGCATTCATAATTGCACTATTTCTGCCCTTTTATTGAGAATTTGCAAAAGCACAATAAAATGACAACAAATATTCAATTAGTAGGATAATTGTTGCGCTTTAGCTGGTCTTTTACTGCACTTTTGCAAATACTCAGCAAAAAAGCACAGCAAAAGGACAGCTAAAACACAACAAATCCGAATGTTTCTTTCTGTATGGTCTCCATGCATAATAATTTCTCCAAATGTGGCCATAAAATTACTCTTAACTCCAATTTTTTACATATTAGTTCAGCAATCAATCTAGTTATGGTTTTTTCAAACTTCAAGCAATAAAATGATTTAGAAATGTACTCTATCACTAATATATATATTAACTGTCTTCAGGAACAAGCAAGCAAGGAAGTATAAATACATTCAATACAGCTTTAGATGCATTGGAGAAGCTAAACTACTAAGAAGTTATAGTTAGCCTAAGAAAGCTTAACGAATGGATTCAGAGCCAAGCCTACATTCTGAAATCAATAACGCAAACTGTGCTGTTAGAGAAACAAGCAGCTATTTTGTTACCTTCTTTGTTCCAGCAGACTTCAAAAATACCCCCACCACCACTATATGTCTTGATTAGCTTCCCTTCCTTCACAGACCATAAGTGAAGGCATTGATCAAGCGAACCGCTAGCCAGGAACTGACCGTTTGGACTAAAGGCAACAGAGTATACAGGTTGCCTGCTTATGCATTTTGTATAAGTTGGAATCAAGTCTCAGGCTTCGGCTTTATTTGTGACGGCTTTCTTACTGCTTCTTAAAGTTATTTTTTATTGCTTTAAGAAGCGGCAAGAAAGCCGTCCCAAATGAAACCTTAATCAAAGTATAATAAAGTATGAGAAAATTATTCAAGAATACGGGCCATTAAGTAAATACCTATGACCATTCAGGCTGTACAAGAGACTACCATGCTCCACCTCCCATAGCTTAATAGTCGAATCGAAGGAAGCACTGCATGAGCATAAAATGACTACTCAATGAGGAACATAGGAAGCTTATGGAAAAGTTTTACCAGATGGAAAATAAAGGCCAACTTAACATTGGAAATAATAAAGGAATTAGACTAGTGCTGAGTAATGCTATAATCCATATACAATAATTGAAAACAAGACCTGAGTAATATTTTGCTTGCCAAAACAAGACGTCAACACGGGGGCGGATTCAACTTCTTTTTTCAAGGTGGATAAAAAAAAAATTTAGGGGGTAAGCAAAATGCTTAGGATTGATAAAATTATGGTAAAATTTTTTTTTGAGAGGGGATAGGAAATACCCAAAATATTTCAAAATATCCCCTCTAAATATTTATGCCCACCCTGAGCACATGGGGGATCCGCCCATGCCAACACTCCCTAGATCTTTTGGAATTCATAAAAATAAATAGCAAATAGATTACGATTCCATGCATTATTCACTACACTGTGTATACTTGCCTTGCCAATATTAGCTGCTGATTAGGGTTATTTGTGCCCGAGCTTGTGGGGCTCCATCTAATTGTATATATTTCCTGATGGAAACAATTCAGTACTTGTTATAGAAATCAACTTCGTAAACAGGAGAAAGTAGAGCTTGAAAAGGAGAACTAAAACCTTAAGGTGATCCCTGAAGTCATGCAGACATTTATCATGCTTCAGGCTCCATATCTGAAAAAAATTAATATTTGTCATTGTTCAAGAAAAAAAATTATCACAGAATTATTACAAGAACGATTTGACAGTCTGCAACAGAAAATTTTTCAACAGAATAGTTGGAGCAGCAGTGTAGCCATTACATATTGAAAGGAAAAAGCAGTGAAATTCTGGCATAAAATTATATCTGCACAGTAATTAGGTGAATGAAACACAATAATTAAAATAAAGAAAATCTAAGGGATGAAGGAACAAAATAATAATAATAATTATTATTATTATTACAATTATCTGATAAACTAAGTTCAGCATCAAATGTCTAAGAAAATATAGATCAAGGAGAGGCACTTTTCAAAAGGCATAACAGTGGCATGAACATTTACAGTCTACGAATCATATACAACCAAGATTAAAGGAGGAATATATTAAAGTAAACAGATTTGATTTAATTGGCCCCCACCATGAAGTTCTACAGTAAACTTCAATGAAGAAGAAAGCACTTACAAAATAAGCATCAATCTGATTCAACTATTTCAAATCGTTTTTATAAACCCTCGTTCTCTATTCATTCTTGTTGAATGTTTTGCTTAAAATGAAAAATAGGCTCGTTATTTACAAACAACTCATGTTACATTAGCTCATTAAGGAAGCTAGCCAAATTTGAACATATATTTTGACCTTATTTTGTTAATGAGCCAAACAGAAACAAAACCTTATTGTTTTGCTCCTTAATTGCTTGAACAAAAATAATATGAATAAATAAAATATAAAATTTTGTATTTATTATATTTCAATCATAGCTACTGGATTAAAATCCAATCCTGATATTTAATTCTAGGCCTTTATTATCCCCGATATAAAAGGTGTTGAAGAATCAAACAAGATCTTAACCCTATCATTCATTGAAACTTAGAAATATTTTCTTTCGCTCTGCCTCTCTCACAACTCTCGCCTCTGTGGTTTTGCGCTGCTGCTCTAGATTTTCTTAAGGTTTGCTTATTTTTTCAAGCAATAGTTCTACATTTCTGGCTAACTAGCGACCTCTAAAAGAAAACCTAATTTCGAAGTTCTCTTGAGATTGTGGGTAATTCCTTGTGGCGCGGAATGTTGGTCATTAAAAGAAAACATAAAATTAGTTTATGTTGTAGAGAAGAGAATGTTTAGGTGAATGAGTGACTTTACACTTAAAGACAGAATGCGAAACAAAATGTGAAACGAGTATATATGTGAAAAGTTTGGAGTATCTCAAGCAGCAGATAAGATTAGAGAGAGTCGATATAGATGGTTTAGTCATATAAAACGTCGGTCTTACGATAACCTTGTTAGAAGAATAGATGTATTAGATCTGACCTATAATAAACTAGAGGCAGACCTAAAAAAACTTGGTTATAAATTATCAAAGTATTAAAAACGACTTTTTTTATTAGATTAAAGTGAGAATTTGACTCTTAATAAAACAAAATGTAGAAAAATGATTCATGTAAATGACGAAGGCTTGTTGTTGTCGTCGTCTTCTTGAGACGGTTATGATAAGATCTATGAAAGTTTATTTGTGATGTTTAGATGCGTGTCTCAAAATATATTTTTTACATACACATGTTATTTGGTTATAGTCATGTATATCTATTACGATATGTAAATGTAGAAAAACTAAGCATAAGAATATAATCATCGAGATGATTTTGTTATGAACTGTACAAGTAATCTTCTAATATGTTCTTAAAAAGGTCAATTGCTTGGTTACACAAGTTTGTAAAAGTTTCAAAACACTTGGGAGTTCCTAGATCAAAAGGTTTGTTTATTGCCGTTTCGACACGATGCAACTCAATTTCCTTTATGCTTGAGCCCTTTTTATATATTGTAATGTTTATAGTCATTAGGAAACTATAGAATGACTATAGTCAGTTTTCAGTTGAATATAATTTGAGACAGCATGAAAAAATAGAAAATCCCCTGAAGTGTTCAATTCTTTCATATATATGAATATGCCAAATTTATGCATTTCAATTCTTTTATGGTTGACATGGCAATCCGCATAACTAGTGCAGCATATACAAGAGTAAGAACATTAAATTTTAATCATAGCCTCTAATTCCCTAATTAGATATATGCCCAAGTAGTTCTGAAAACAAAGAGATTGTAATGGAGTCATTAGTCAATCAAATAAATTAAGAGGATGCGAAGAAGTTGCGAACTTGTAATTTAATCAAATGAATAAAATAATTTAGACCACTTCTTTGTAATTGTGAACTTGTAATTTCATCTTCAACCAGGTCGTGTATCAATTGGGAGTGAAATTGGTATATACATGATGTTATGGGGTGATGATGGGTATAAGGAAGTTGGAGATAGGTCAGGGGATATGTAGAAGAGTAGTTTTGACCATACAGGGGGTTCAGATGAGGAAGGATTTTCTTTCATTGGAGTTAGGGAGCACTGATGTCATCCTAGGGATGAAGTGGCTGCAAACCTTGGGAGACACCAAGGTCAACTGGGGGGCATCGATGATGGAGCTGGTTGTGAAATGGAGAAGAGTAGTGATAAGGGAAGATGCAAGGCTATTCAAATCAATGATATCACTTAAAACCATGATGAGGAGCATACAGGAGGTGGGGGAAGGTTATCTGGTGGAACTACATAGGTTGGAGGGGATCAGATTGGAGGAGGGAGGGGACGTTCCTCTTTCAGTGCAACCCTTGATTCAACAATTCAGTCAGATTTTTCAGCCACCTCAAGAATTGCCACCTCCGATGTTTCCTAATTGAAGAGGATATATTTAGGGGCTGATTTGGGGGCTGATTAATTAGGAAATGTTTCCTAATTGAAGAGGACAATTTTAGGGGATGATTTGAGGGCTGATTTGGGAGGAAAATAATTAAGGAAATAGGAGGGAATTAGGGGAGGAATGTTTGGGTATTTGTTGTTTAATTGTTTACTTTAAATAGGAAGAGATGATTAGGGTTAGGGGTATGCATGATTATTGTGGCTGATTTGATGTCTTTGGTTCTTGGCGTCTTGGGCCCTAGCTTCATCTAGCGATTGGGAGAGATTGATCATCCTCTCGAATTGAGGATCTATTGTATATTGTTTTTCTTCTTCTGTTAGTTTGATTATCGCAATAAAACTACCGGTTTTCTCTGATTTTCTATCAAATTTGTGGAGTTTCCTCGCTGTTTCATCAATATTGTTAGGGTTTACTTGAGATCTTCAAATATTTCCTAACATAAACATGACGTTTTGCCCATATTTTACAGAACCCTAGCCATACTACTAAAGTTTTTAAAAACATTGGTACTGATTACTATAGTTTGAATATGAAATCATGACACAGCGTTATAAGAGATTTGCTGTAAATTTTAGTACTCTTGCTAAACTCTACGAGATGTAAGAATCTTGTGATGTCCCCAATGAAATATTCTAATAGAAATCAACCCAATCTATGACTCAAGATATAACCAAGAAAGTTGCTAACCCCCTCTACCCTTCACATACACGAGTCACATGCACGAAAGAAGACTTCTACCATTTCACTCCGGCTTGGTTTAATGTTAAGAGAGCATAAACCTCCTAAGCATATCAAACAATATTTAGAGCCCCTCACTTTAGTTGCAAAATATCATCCTTTTGCTTAAGGCTTAACATTTTTAAAGAGGTTTAACTAACTTATCTTATTTAACTCAATTAATAGTCGTTAGTAGCTCAACTACTTTATGTTGAGTGTCGATTGTCACTTCCTATCTAATAATATTGATTGCTACCCTTTGTTGTCCTTGCTAGCCGCCAAGCACCAATCATCAATCAAATAATCACTTATAAAATTGTTATTGATCACCAATGTACAAGTATCGTCAAACATCGAACACAGGCAAGCTCAAGATTGATCGAGAGTCAAAAGTGGCACAACCTAGTTCATCCAATTTCATAGTGAGATTCATGCGATTTAGCTACAAGAATCCAACCAAGTTTTAAACTTCAAAGTATTCCGAAATAACTTAACTAATTAAAGTAAAGTTTATCTTTTAATCAATCAAGCTGCTTAACTTTGTTGATCTCAGTTAGATTCCTCACTTAACAAGCTTTAGCCAATGAAAAGCACTAGCCTGGTAAGTGCTGAGGCAATCCAACATCTTTGGTCTACTCCTTTCCGTCCTAATTCTTTCATATTAATTTCATTTGTCCGTCTTATTTAAGGATATTAAAAAAATAACTTGTGATTCATGAAAAACTTGTGTTCAGAGTGCTAAGAAGCTCGTGTGTGATTTTCTTGCTAAGTATGCAAGCTGAGGTTGAACAGTTATTTTAATCTTGCTTTCTTAACAAGCCAAACACAAATAGAATATTGTTCAATCATGTTCAACTCGTTATTAACTCAATATATATTATTAATTTATATTTTTCTAAATGTATTAATTAGTTGGAAAATAAGTAGAGAATGATTCAATCACATTCGACTCCAATTCGAATGAGCCAAATACGAAAATGATGTTCAAGTATAATTTGAACACGAGTCAAGTTTGAACAAATGAAAATTCAAACAAGCCAGATGAAAACACACAAGTTTAGCTCATTTACACCCCAAATTTATTGATACATTTACTAAGCTCCATTATGCACACCCAAATCATATAAAGTCTATTCTCCAAACCCATATTTTTAATAGGTGCTCCGCTCAACAATCTATCATAAGCATGTTGGAAGAAGAACAGATTTATGTCAAATAAATTTTTGTTGAAGGCATGGTCAAATCTTCTAACAAGATAATGTCACTTATATATTAAAAAAATGATAAATATATTAAAAAAAGTATATCACGAGGTATAAATTAAAAATTAGTAGAAGGGACAACGTTAACATGTATTATAAGCAAAAATTGTGTAAATCATAGAGAAAAAAACCTGCATGAAGCACACGACAGTAAACTGAGACCAATTCTTAGTGACAATGTGTGCTAAAGAGCTACACTTTACAGTTTGAAATGATACCTTTGCCGTTCCATCATCAGAGCAAGAAGCTAAAAAAGAGCCACTTGGATCCCATTTGATAGCATTGACTTCACCCTGAAATGACAAGTAAAATTCAACGGCTATCACAATGTTAGATGAGATGAATGTTGGACTGCTTGACGCTAACGGTTATCACATAATTTTTTTTTTTTTTTTCAAGGTGATTGACCCTCTTATTGCTGCCTTTATTGCATTTTTGTTGAGAATGAACAGACTGATGGTGAGAAAGGGACTGATAGGCTGAGCCCACTACATGTTTCTAGGAGCTCTCTTCCCACCCCAAAGTATCTATAGGTGTGTGAGTTACTAAACCACATCAAAGTTTTAAACTACATTCAGCTAAGCCCTTAATTTTAGAAAAGCTTGAAAAAAGTCTCAAAAAAAAAAAAAAAAGACTGATATTTTAATATAATTCATGCATAAATCAAATAAATAGATGGTGTAGACTAATTTGAAGATTATATTTGAATATATAGAGTTGATTTAAACATTTTAAAAAAATTTATGATTTAATTTAAATATACAATTACGTCTCATCACCTGTAGGTCTAAGGTAGAAACTCCAAGCCATTATTCCTCTTGGTGATGGGTTTGTGGATAAAAAGTCGACGACAAGGAGACATCATAAACCCAGATGAGATATGACCGTATTGATGATCGGAGGTAGGCATGATTTACCAACAAAAGTCGTAATAAATTCCTTTGCAATCATACTCATTTAAGGGCTTGTTTGGCTGAGCTTACGCTTTTTTGTTTTTTTTCAAACAGAGCTTTAATAAATCTTTTTTATAGCCAGAAGTTTTATACTGCAGTTGAAAAAACTCATTTTATAAAGAAAATGTTCGAAAAACATCCTACTTTTTTCATCCAAAAAATATGTTACCGCAAAAGCAGGCCAAAGAACTAAAACAACGGAGGCCTATTATCAAGGGTGAAGATTAAACAAATTTTCACATAAGACGCTATTGGAAACAATAGTTTTAAGAAGATACAAAATAATAACCATAGAAAGGAACCAGGCCCCAAATCTACGCATCCATATGCTTACATCCAACATTCCAACCCACAATGAGTGAGAAACTTTTATCCAAAACTATTAAACAAAAAGAGAGCTTTGGTTTGAAAATTTAGTTCTCTTATTTTTTCTTTCATTTTTTTCTGCTATATGGTAAGAAAAACAACATTTTCTATAAAGAAAAAGGTATAAATCTAAATCTAGATTGCAATCAATATATTAAGCTACTTTTAAAACAAGAAAAAAGAAAAAAAGACAAGTTAAATGTTTCTAATATATACTCTAATCATATCTACCTATTATTTACTATTATAATGGTTAAATTCTCTCCTTAATTAATAAAAAAATGAAGCTTAAAAATATATATTTTTTGTTTTATTAAGAATTCTATTACAAAAGAACATATTAATACATGAACTCGCTTAATATTTTTAACCTTTTTAATTCTATGTTAAAAAAAAATAACATTTCCAATCTAGAAAAATATATAAATCACATATATAAAGTCTAAATCTATATCAATAAATAAATATTTTAAGCTATTTCCAAAAGTTTAAACATTAAAATGGAAAATTAAATGTATCAAATATATACTCTAATACTATCTACCTATTATGTATTATTTTAATGATTAAACTCTCTCCTTAATTGATAAAAATTTTCAATTTACAAGAACTTTATTTTTTATATTTTCTATAATTATTCATATTAAAAAATAAATTTATGCATACAGTATATTATTTTATATCTGTTGTATATTTCATCAAGTTGGCTCGAGCTAATTAAATCAAATCGGGCCAAATTTCAAATAAGAAATGATTTTGATTTTTTTTTAATCGTCAGTAGCCCTTCATATGACTTATTTTCACAACTTTAACCTTAAAATAGAATATAAATGGAGCTTTCTCAAAATTGATTAAAGTGCATGAAACTTTCAGAAAGATGGCCTCATTTTTTTAAAAACCTATTAAAATTTTTTAAAGAATTTCCTTTTTTTAAATTGTATTTCTTAAATAATAAACTTGCATCTACGATCATAAAAAAAATAAAGCTCATAATTACTCGAAACTTACTCCAAAATAATTAAGTTTTACTTATTTTGTTGTTATATTAGTATTTTAAATTGTTAAGATTAATCAACTTTGTTGAGGCTATAAACAAAAGTTGAAGAATTCTTTTTTTAAAGATACAAATCACACAAAAGTTAAACCATACGTGCAAATTGGAGAAGAAATCCAAAATAAAACAAAAAAATTGGCTTGATTCTAATTTAGTTTGGAATCCAATAAATGGTGCCATGAAGCAACAATTCTAACTTGAACTAATCGAACCCAAATTAAGTTTTGCCCTCAAAACTTCCGATGAGTTTAGCTAATCCACGTCAATGTAACCGGTTTTCTTTATTTTTTAACCAGGCTTGATGGGAATTTTCATTTAGAAGGTTCAATCAAATGAACATTGAGTTATAATTTATGGTCCAAAAAGTCAAAAACTAGTAGGTCAGCTCTGATTTTGTCATTATCCCACACAAACCAAGATTCTTCCTACTGCCATAGCTATCCCCAGCCTATCCATTTTCATATTATACATTCAAATCCTCTCGCCTTGTCTTGTCACTCTCGTTGGCAAAAATTTTCCATCATTTACCACCTATGTATAGCAATCTCTCCCTCTCTCCTCTTCAGTCTTTCTTAGCATTCCTATCAAAGCCCTGCTATCACACGCGACCAAGTGCGGAACCAGCCCTAATTTTTGGGTGGGGGGAATTCAATATATGAATAATTAAATATTAAAAAATTATATGTATAATTATGAAAATTTATTTAAGAAAATTTTTGTTTTCATCTTTAAAAAAGTACTTCTAAACTAAAATTGTGCATAGAAAAATGAGTCTTCATTACTACTCATTTTCACAGCAATTCAAAAACAGAGAATACATACATTGGGAGAAGATAAATCAGAAAATACAATAGATTGCAGAGATGAATCAAGCCATTAAAATCGGATGGCTCAAATGTAAGGAGGGCTGCTGATGCGGACATCGGTACGAAGATTTGACGCATCTATCACAGGCGGCGTTATAAATCGACGGCCATTATTTAAATTATGAGTTATTTTCTGCATTTTAATTCTTATTTGAAGTATTTCCTGTTTGACCCCTATGTTAGTTTATTTGAGTGTTGTGGCCCAAGGGGCAATTTTGTAATTTTTATTTTTCTCATGTTGTGGCCTATATATAGGGCCTTAAGCTATTGTAATAGAGAGGAAGATTTGATATTAAAATTTGGTGTTCCACACTTGTGTTCTTTTGAGAGAGGATGAGAGTGAGATTCCTATGGGAAGGAATCGGAGTTTCACCAGCCGCAGGATGGGTCCGGGCTCGTGATTTGAAGTCCCTTGGAGAAGGGCAACGGATCACCCGTCAGTCTTCGGAAGAGTCTGAGGCTCGCGGTTCTTATTTTCTATCTTTCGTTTCTATCTTTGTTTTTCTTTGGTTCCTTCGTGTTGTGTCATCCTCTATCTCCATCCACCATCGTCGTCCCCATTTCCACCAAAAGCCGCCGGCCACCTCACCCGAAGATCCACCACAAACCGCCGGCCATGGCTCCCTAGCTGTCGGCCTCATCCTTTCCCCTCTCTCCTTGGATTTCCTAATTAGGAGTGCATGATATTAGGAATTAATTTGAAATTCAAATTGTTCAAAATTTGAAATTCAAATTTCTTTTCTAATTTATCGTGCTATTTTTGGAAAGTTACTAAATCCATTCAATTGAAATTTAAATTCAAAATCTGATTTATTGTCTCATTTTTATAACTCCTAAATTCAAATCTAAGAGCCTTAAATCACCAAATTCCCTCCTCAATCCAGCCAGCCCCCTCATGGGATTAAAATCAAATTAGTTTCCTAATGCTACCTCCTTTTCTTGGAAACAAATCAAGCCTTTCTCTTAGCCAATTCTCCAAGTGGTCCCGTCCACTTCTATCCACTTATTTCAGCCTCCTGAATTGGAAATAATTCCAAAAATCTAGCCACAATTCAACCGCCTCCTCCTTAATTGTTTTGCTTGTTTTATTTCACCAAAATCCTTCCAAAAACTAAGTCGTTTCGTAAGTTTCCTGCACCCCAAATCGCTGCCAGAATTTGACGTGGATAGGAATTTTCTTCTCAGCTTAACAGCCTTAGCTGAAATTTTCTGTAATCCCTTGGCTTTAATTTATTTCCTAAAACTAGATATTGGATTTAGGAAAGAAGATCCCCAATCCTTCTCAATCCCGCTGGCCTCTTTTCCCTGTCACCCGCCTCACCCCTCCCTCTCAGTTTTCTTATCTTCCTTTACTCCACGTTGATGGTTTTCCATAAATCTTGCTGCTAAGTCTTTCCTCCCCACACTAAGAGTTGGAATTCCTCTCAAATTTCTGAGAAAAGAAAAATCTGAAATATTTCAGATTCCTTTAAAGAAATTTTCAGCTTTTATGGAAGGACTTGGAATTTTGGAGAAGAGATCCTTTCCCTAGCAAAGCCATCCTACCCGTTCTACATCAGTTTGGTATCAGAGCATGGACTCGGATCGACTTGGAAGGACTTTAAACTGGTTGGTAGGTCAACTGGGTGCCGTTAGTCAACATCTCAAGGAGGATCAAGCGGACTTAGCCGACCTTCACCGTCAAACAATCGAACGATTTGACAACCTAGAGCGAGGTAGGACTGACCCATCGCTTAACACACCTGTAAGATCCCCTTCCTCAAAGGACAGAAAAAGGGCACTAAAAGACAGAGAAATAAGGGATAGAGTGGACAAATTGATGGAGGCCAATGAAGCTTTCAATTTCCTAATCACTGTGCAAATCAAAAAGGAACATAAGGCGATCAAGGAAGAATATGAAGAAGAATGAATTGGTTGACAAGGAGGAATGCATGACTGCAAATAATACAGAGGGAGATTTGGTTGATTCAATTGCAACTCCTACAGAAGCAAAGGTTTCTCCTAACCCAGTTAAAACCCCTATAACGGAAAATGTGGGTGAAGCTCTGGAAGTGACATCCATAATTGGCAAGCTAAAGTGCAACAAGCAAGTTGACCTTGTGGGCAACCAAGGTTGTTTGAAAATCGTTGCAACAAGGCCATTGGGTTTAGTGTTTCCAAATAATAATCCATGAGTTGTACATGAGCAGTTGTGATGCTAACTCGACGGAGTCGAGTATTTTCCCACCGGGGGAGAATGATGCGGACATCGGTACGAAGATTTGGCGCATCTATCACAGGCGGCGGCGCCATTATTTAAATTATGAGTTATTTTCTGCATTTTAATTCTTATTTGATGTATTTTCTGTTTTACCCCTATGTTAGTTTATTTGAGTGTTGTGGCCCAAGGAGCAATTTTGTAATTTTTATTTTTCTCATGTTATGGCCTATATATAGGGCCTTAGCTATTGTAATAGAGAGGAAGATTTGATATTAAAATTTGATGTTCCACACTTGTGTTCTTTTGAGAGAGGACGAGAGTGAGATTCCTATGGGAAGGAATCGGAGTTTCACCAGCCGCAGGATGGGTCCGGGCTCGTGATTTGAAGTCCCTTGGAGAAGGGCAACGGATCACCCGTCAGTCTTCGGAAGAGTCTGAGGCTCGCGGTTCTTATTTTCTATCTTTCGTTTCTATCTTTGTTTTTCTTTGGTTCCTTCGTGTTGCGTCATCCTCTACCTCCGTCCACCATCGTCGTCCCCATTTCCACCAAAAGCCACCAGCCACCTCACCCGAAGATCCACCACAAACCGCCGGCCATGGCTCCCTAGCCGCCGACCTCATCCTTTCCCCTCTCTCCTTGGATTTCCTAATTAGGAGTGCATGATATTAGGAATTATTTTGAAATTCAAATTGTTCAAAATTTGAAATTCAAATTTCATTCCTAATTTATCGTGCTATTTTTGGAAAGTTACTAAATTCATTCAATTGAAATTTAAATTCAAAATCTGATTTATTGTCTCATTTTTATAACTCCTAAATTCAAATCTAAGAGCCTTAAATCACCAAATTCCCTCAATCCCGCCAACCCCCTCATGGGATTAAAATCAAATTAGTTTCCTAATGCTACTTCCTTTTCTTGGAAACAAATCAAGCCTTTCTCTGAGCCAATTCTCCAAGTGGTCCCGTCCACTTCTATCCACTTATTTCAGCCTCCTGAATTGGAAATAATTCCAAAAATCTAGCCACAATTCAACCGCCTCCTCAATTGTTTTGCTTGTTTTATTTCACCAAAATCCTTCCAAAAACTGAGCCGTTTCATAAATCGCTGCCAGAATTTGACGTGGATGGGAATTTTCTTCTCAGCTTAACAGCCTTAGCTGAAATTTTCTGTAATCCCTTGGCTTTAATTTATTTCCTAAAACAAGATATTGGATTTAGGAAAGAAGATCCCCAATCCTTCTCGATCCCGCTGGCCTCTTTTCCTTGTCACCCGCCTCACTCCTCCCTCTCAATTTTCTTATCTTCCTTTATTCCACGTTGATGGTTTTCCATAAATCTTGCTGCTAAGTCTTTCCTCCCCACACTAAGAGTTGGAATTCCTCTCAGATTTCTGAGAAAAGAAAAATCTGAAATATTTCAGATTCCTTTAAAGAAATTTTCAACTTTTGTGGAAGGACTTGGAATTTTGGAGAAGAGATCCTCTCCCTAGCAAAGCCATCCTACCCGTTCTACATCAACTGCAACATCGGAAAGTAGGGACAAAAAGACTTTTTAGGGGGGGCAAATTGAGGGACAAAAAGACTTTTTTTTTTTTTTGAGGGGGGGAAGGGTTACATGGGTTTCCGCCCCTACACACGACCCTCTTTTTTGCATTTATGATCTAGTTGATGATCTCATCACTGTTGTTATTCAAATGAAGAGAAAAGGATGAGAATTGGAGTGGTAAAAGAGTGCGAAAAGAAAGGAAGAATCAAACCTAACAAGCTTAAAGAAGGTGGCAATCTCTTTCCTCAGAAAAAAAAAACTGTTTCATGTCTGCAATGTCGGGCATAGGAGACATGTTGCAAAGCTCAAAAAGATAGAGTGGAATCAATGACAACTGATATTTTCAGTTGCCATCAAAGCAGCTACAATAGAGGGAAGACAGTGGAATGCCGTTGGCGGTGATGTGGCTTTCCCTATACATCAAGGGTAGGAAAAGAAAAGATGACAAAAATCAAACCAGATATATCAATCAGCATATGCTGCCCACGGTTGAAAGGCAGCAATGAACTAAGAGAATGGTGCATTTAGTTACCACAAGGCAATATAGGAAAAACAGCCAAGAAAGTGCTCTAAAATCCAGATGAACGGAAGAATACCAACTTCATAAACCACAAGAAAAATCCCACTATAAAAATGTAAATATTATCTTAAGTTGTCCCACATATCTAAAAATTGTTACCCACAATAAATATGGAAAGTTATCATATTCTAAAACAAGCATGCCCACGTGGAAAGTCTTCCCAATTTAAGTTTATGCCAGAAGAGAGTGAGGTGTATCTTTGACAAGTAAAACCACAAAACTATATCAAAGCAGCTTCTAAGGAAATAAGGTCCTTTAGGAAGCTAATAAGGTGAACCAGAATATCTTAAATTACCCCTGGTACAGGCGTACAGCACAAATGAAAAATGCAGACTACGAAGTATAGAAATCAATATATGAAAAAGCTTTTTTTCATAAAAATGCCTTGAAAATCATAAACCGCCACTCTAAAAAAATACACCCTGTTAAAAAAACTGGAACTAATAAATGTTATGGTATATTTGTTGTTCGTTATTTGAATCATAATATAACAATTTTTTTCTGATTGGAGGGTGAAAGGGGAAAGATGTAATAAGAACAATGCACATGCATCAACTAACCTGGTGCCCTGCAAATGCTTTTACTGGGCGTCCCTCCCCTATCTTGCAGACATAAATCATGTTATCGGTGGAACATGTTGCAAAAGAAACATTATTTCTCCAATCAACATCAAGAGCAGGAGCTGGAAAGAAATATGAATTTGGAAACGATAAGCACAACGCTTTTTAATTTCTGAAAAATAAACTTCATAAACATTTTCTACTGTAGCAATATTTAGGCACCTGAATGAAATTCAAACTGTTGCCTGCACTCCCATGTCCTTGTATCCCACACAATAGCTGTTTTATCAACACTTCCGCTGAGAAGAAAATCACCTTTCTTATTCCATTTCAACGAAAATATTGGACCTTTATGCTTTGCTAAAGTATTCTTTAGCTCCCCTATGATCAAGTTATTCACAAAAGATATTTTAATAAAAAGATAATCAAATGTTAAAACAAAACCACGTAACATAATAAAACTAAGAAAACAACATTTGTGCCACCATTACATTTCAAATGAAAAGCAAATGGTAACAAGCATCATCATGCACTGAAAGCACAAGGATATCTGAAAAAAAGGTTTATGACTATGATTCATTAAACAAAGAATTACAACCAATGAAGAGATTTCTAGCACTCCAGTTACAAATAATGCAAGAACATCACCAAAAATAGCAACAGTAGCACGAAATAAACAAACTTTCTCAAAAATATAACAAAAAAAACCATTCCAATGATGCATTTCATGGATAAAAATCTCATTCTTGCACATCTTACCATCCTTGCTCCAAATTCTTGCTTGTCCATCATAAGATCCGGTTGCAAGCAATGTTCCTTCACCCTACAAAACATGGCATAATGCTAGATTAGCATTCAGTTAACATAATAAACATAAACCTCCAGATGCTGCAACAGTATCTTTATGACTAGTGTGATAAGAAGCTTTTAGAGAGAGATCGAGAGAGAGATCAGACGTGGGTGGGGGAAGTCAAAGGTACGTCATTAAAATATATGCTCAACAAACAAGCAACGCTTACATTCCAATCTAGCGTGGTTACGTCTTTGCTTTTCTCATTTGTTCTACCCTTGAAATGTTTCAAGACATGCACTTGAGGAGGTAGCATATTAGAGCCACATGGACCATCAGGAATGGTCCAAATGCGTGCTGTTGAGTCCCCAGACCTGTTGATTGAACATTTAAATATAATTCTAAAAAATGAATAATAACCATGAGCCCTCAAAGGCACAACCACAAATAAAATCATATAATTCAGAAACGGAAACACCCATTTTAAGTAAGCATGTAAAATTGAGTGGAAAGCAAAGTTTTAAAAACCAGACAAGATGGTTCAATCAATTCAACCGTGAATCAATCTCATGACCAGTTCTGTCCACATTCAAAACCATTTTTGTACATAACTAGCTAGAATCAAGCAAAATAAGCAGTTGATCAGATGAACTAGTTGCGGTTACAATGAACCACCCAATTCATATTGTGATCAATTTATTTTTTATTTTAGAGCACTTTTATAGGTATTAAACAATACAACAACAACAATAATATCAAGCCTTTATCCCACTACGTGGGGTTGGCTACAATAATTTTTTTTATCTATTTTGTACTATTAAGAGTCAAATTCTCATTTAAATCTAAAAAAGAAAGGTTATTTCTAATATTTCTAACCAAATTTTTTAGGCCCACCTCTACCTTTCTTAACAAAAATCAAATCTAATACATCTACTCTCCTGACCAGGTTATTGGAAGACTGTCGTTTTATGTGACCAAGCCATCTAAGGCTGACTCCCTCTAATCATTGGAGCTACTCCAACCTTTTCATGTATATGCTCGTTTCGTATCCTATCTTTAAGAGTAAAGCCACTCACCACCATCTTATAAAACTTTCCCTTTAGTTTGAGTGGTACTTTTCTATCACACAACAAACCCGAAGCATTCCTTCACTTCATCCATCCAACATTAATTCTATTAGTAATATCCCATCTATTTCACCATCACTCTAAACAATAGACCCAAAAAAATCTAAAACATGTACTCTTATTAATGACTTGATAACCCAAAGTCACAATCCGCCCACTAGATCTATTACTACTAAAATTACACTCCATGTATTCGGTTTTAGATCTACTCAAACAAAAACCTCTAGACTCTAAGGTTGACCTCCATATGTAAATCCTCCCTATTCTCTTTAATACTTCTCCATCAAACCTCTCAATAAAAGTATAGATTCCATAGTAGACCTACTCGGCATGAATCCAAATTAATTTTGAGAAACATTAGTATCACGACATAACCTATGCTCCATAACTCTCTCTCATAGTTTTAAAGTATGACACATTAATTTAATTCCTCTATAATTCGCACAATCTTGTGCATCACCTTTATTTTTAAAAATATGAATCAACATACTCAATCTCCACTCATCTGACAATTTTTAGTCTTCAAAATAATATTAAAAAGTTTAGTAAACAACAAAATTCCTTCATCTCCTACGCATTTTCACACCTCTATTAGAATATCATTAGATCAAACAGTTTTTCACACTTTAATTTTTTTTAAAACCTCTCTAACTTCCATTTTACTAAAACGTCAATAAAAACAAAAATCTTTATTTTCATTTAAGGTGTTAAGGTCATTAAAGTCAATTGTAATTTCACAATTTTCATTAAAAAGCTTAGCAAAATATCTCATCCACCTTTGTTGAATATTCTTTCAAATTAAATCACTTTTTTTATATTCATACATAATGCACTTCACTTGAACTAAATCCTTACTACTATCTCTTTGTTTTGTTATATATCTTTCGCCCTCCTTAGTATCTATATAAATCATTAAAAGCTAAAATATTTGCATCGCATATTGCTTTCTTAGACTCCTTACGGGCCACTTTATATCTTTCACAATTTTTAATATTTTAACATCTACACAATTTTTACAACAAAGCTTCTTATTTTTTATCTTTATTGCACAATTTGATTCTACCATCAATTATTTTAATTATTATGAGTTTTCTCCTTTAATATCCAAAGCATATCCTTTGCAACATTCTTAATATCACTAGCTAATTTTTTCCACATAACATTAATTTCCAAAATCTTAAAATCTAAAATTTTACTATAATAATATTTTTTAAATGCCATCATCTAATCCTAGAATAACATTTTACTTTATTTTTCATATTATGCTCATTCACCTTAAAGTCTAAAACTAATAAGCGATGTTGGGTTCAGGGTACATAAAATTTCACTCGCAATAACTTTACAATTTTTATAATCTAACGAACTATTTTTCTTATAAGAAAACAATCAATTTGAGTTTTATTATATCCATCATTATAAGTGATGAGATGTCCCTCACTTTCTTAAATTAGATATTAGCAATTACAAAAATATAAACTAGAGCAAGATCTAAGATGATATTACCACTTTCATTAATCGCTTTAAACCCATAGCCACCATAAATACTTTTAAAATCATCTATCTCTCTACTAACATGTCCATTTAAATCTCCTCCAATAAACTCTTTTTTCAAGAACTATCTTTTGTATTAATTCTTCTAAGTCATTCCAAAATTTTAATTTTGAACATATATCAAAATCCACTTGAGGAGCATAAGCACTTATAATATTAATAATCTTAATATAAAAAATAATCTTTAAAACTATAATTCTATCTCCAATTAATCTTTATAACATTATTCATCAAACTCTTATCTATAATCACACATACATCATTTCTAGTATGACTCCTACCAGAATATCATAGTTTAAAACCTAAGCTATCAATCTTCTAAGTCTTCTCTCTAACTAATTTAGTTTCCTTAATGAATATAATATTTATCTCCCTATGAATCACAATATTTGTTAATTTTATTAATTTGCCTATAAGAGAACATATATTCCAAGTTCATATCCTAATTCTAATTTCATAGACTAGCTTTTTTGCCCATATGTGTGCATGATGTGAGAACCCTTGCTTATTTAACACTGCAATAGGATGTCAATGCAGCAGCTCTTGCACACTTCTCTCTTTATTCAAGCCATACAACACTTCGCTTCTACAGAACACCCTAGCATTAACACAATGTATTAAAGGATTCATGTATCGTTATATTCAGGCCATATATGTATTAAATAATATCTAATATAATTAGTAAGATATTTATACAAATGAGTATCAAATAGTATTTCACTTTAATTTATTTTTACTTGTATATATTTCTATTTGATACTAACTTCCTCTCATATCTAATTCATTTTTAGAGCATCAAGTTTCTATAGGAATGGAAGATTTCAAAAAATACCTAAAATTTACTTTTGGCTATAAATGAAAAGATACCAAGTTACCAACTTAAATGTAGGTAGTGTTTAAATTTAAAATTATAGAATAAACTTTTTGTCTATATTTATAAAGTAATTTTCTTCGATTTTTGTCACATATTTGCATCCTTAATATTCCATTTAGGCAATATTAAAATAAATGTAGTATTTAATATGTCAGTACAACCATAATTGCATCTTTAAACTCTGAACTTTTTCTTATTCGGGTTCATGTCTGATCCAATTTTCAGAATCTTGGATGAGAGCAACCAAAGGCAAAGGAACATAAAAATACCAAAACATGGCAATAAAGCATCAAGAAAAATGAGAGGAAATAACATGTTCATTTAAGTAGGTTACATGCCACTTAACAAGAACAACGGTTCTTCAAGAATGCTTACACGCTCATCAGCAAAGAAACTTCATGTATCTATTTTGGCTTCTTTTTTTTTCCCTCTTATAGCCTTCCAATGATGCATTTCATGGATTCTTGGGCTAAGTTTAACATTTATCAAATAACTAAAAATATAGATTGGTTATTCAAAGGTAAAAATAAGAAAAGGCACTTAATTGATAGTTATTATTCAAATACATCTAAGAAACCTTTCATTTCTTTAGTTCCTATCTTGGAAAAAAGCACAAAATAGTCCTTGGACTATTCGTAAGTGGCCGATTTAGTCCCATAGTACTATATTTCTGCAATTTAGTCTACCAACAATACAAAATTGATCCTAGATAGTCGCTTAAGGAGTAAATTGAGATCACTTTTGCAAAGTCAAGTGACTAAATCAAGATAAATTTTGTATCTCAAATTTTTGTTGATTTCAACCAAAACAATTATTTGGGATCAATTTTGTATAATCGAGAGACTAAATTGGAGAAATGTGAAACTTGAGAATAAAATTGGCATATGAATAATTGAGGGGCTATTTTGAGAATTTTCACAAGTAGCTTCAATGAAGTCAAAATCAGATTATCTGCAAATGAAGTCAAATTAGAGGGTGAGGAAGAGGTTGGTTAAAATGGGATACAAAATACAATTATTAAATATGTTTTTCCAAAACTTATCACCATTCATTTTGGTCATAATTAAATAAAAGTAAGTCATCTCTCTCCTTTCCTCCTCTTCCTCCCCCAAGCATCTCCATTTCTCATAAGCAATAAGAATTTTTTAGAACGAAAATATAGCTGGATCACAAGTTAACTTTTGAATGCACATTGTTAGCTTGCAAAGGATATAGCATAAGTGACAAAAAAAAAGCAGTTAGCAGCAGTTATTACAACGGAAGTGGAGAATCTAATAGCTCAACCTTAAGGTGAGACACTCTCTTCATTCAATGTATCTCTGCTCCACTCCTTTGCACCCTTCCGTGCATCTACCATTCATCCTTAATCAAGAAAATGAGTTTTTCAGCCTAAGTTCTGATGCGGAGCATGTTAAGCAGGGAAAGGTAGCGGACTAGCGCATCAAGCTAGTCAGTTTTCTGTTAGCAGGAACGTTCCCACTACCGCCTTTTATTTTTGTTGCCATTTTCCGCTCTGCTCACTATGAGTAGTTTGTTAGTTGCTTTTTGCATTTTAGTCCTTTTTACATAGGAGGGAGTTGTTTATTATCTTCCTCAGGAGCTGAGGAATAGCAGCTTAGAAAATATAGATTGAAACCTTGTTGTCTTCCACAGTAACTGAGTTACTGTTTCATCAATACATTGCTTTGCTTTGCTAGTCTTGCAGGTGCCTACATCAGTATTGGTATCAGAGCCATATGGCGGAAAGCAACAGGCGGGTGGCTCCCGGGAACGACAACAGCCTTGAAGCATTGTGGATCGAGCACCGTGGGTTGGCGCAACAGATGGATCGGGTCGAGGCGGAAGTGCACCGTATCTACGGTGAAATGCGGCGGGACTTGCGAGAGATCAACATGAAGTTGGATCGTCTGCAACCTAATCGTACAGCATTCCCGGCGGGAATGGGTTACAGGGGAATCGCTGAAAACGAGCGACCGCTTCACAGAGGCTCGCAGATCATGGGAGCGTTCGATTCAGAGGAAGATGTGGGCAGATTCAGAAACTTAGACATTACCGATTCATACGAAGAAATGGGCCACCGACGCCGCAGGAGGCCGCGAGCATTGGACCGAACACACGATGAGTTCAAAGTTAAGCTAGATATCCCGTGTATTTTGATGGCAGGTTACATATAGAAGACTTCTTGGATTGAGAAAGGACCGTCGAAACTTTCTTTGAGTACATGGATATCGATCCAGAAAGGCGGGTGAAATATGTTGCGTGTTGGCTAAAAGGGGGGCTGGCGCGTGGTGGCAACAATTGACCCAGTCTAGGCGGCGGGATGGACGGGGGCCAGTGAGGAGCTGGCACAGAATGAAGCAATTGCTGCGGGGGCAGTATTTGCCGACCGACTTCGAGCAAATGCTGTATGTTCAATATCAGCATTGTGTCCAAGGCACTAGATCCGTTAATGAGTACACTGAGGAGTTCTATCGACTAAGCGCCCGCAATAATTTGAATGAAAATGCTAATCAATTAGTGGCCAAATTTATTGGAGGGTTGAAAGAGTCGATTCAGGATAAATTGGTGTTGAATGAAGTTTGGTCTTTATCCCAAGATATCAACTATGCTCTGAAAATAGAGATGCAATTGTAAAGGCCGAACAGGGGAAGTCATCCGAGAAGACTACCAGAAAATGTGACCGAGAGCAGTCGGCCAACTAGTGCCGTTACACCTCAAGGTGTCAAGCAGCAGGGAATAACAGCAGAAAATAGTGGACCTGCAGGAGCCGTGAACAAGAATGTTGAGCCACGGGTGTGGCCGCGGGGGCGAGCACCAGCAAAAGATAATCCCTATGTAAAACCAGGGAACATCAAATGTTTTAGATGTTTTCAACAAGGGCACAAGTCGAACGAGTGTCCAACACGGCCCCAGTTGCAATTGGTAGACGCGGAAGCAGATGATGAATTGGATGAAAATGCTGATGACTGTGAAGAATCACATGAAGATGTAGTGGGAGATGAGGGGGATCAGCTAGTATGTGTTATAAAAAAAATTGTTGTTGGCTCCAAAAGTAACCAATCCCTCGCAGAGACATGCCTTGTTCAAAACTAAATGCACGGTGGGTGGTAAAGTGTGCGACGTGTTGGTTGATAGCGGGTGCACCGAGAATGTAGTGTCTTGTGCCATGGTGCAGGCGTTGCAATTGAAGACCACCAAAAATCCTAACCCATACAAAATTAGTTGGGTTAAGAAGGGCATGGAGATGACAGTAACAGACTTGTGCCGGGCTTCATTCTCCATTGGAAAACACTACTCGAGCGAAGTTCTGTGTGATGTTTTAGATATGGACGTTTGCCACATCATCTTGGGGCGACCGTGGTAGTTCGACGTGGGGGCAATATGACTGCCGAGCCAATACGTACGCTTTTGATTGGAAGGGAAAAAGAATGAGGTTGTTGCCAGGCAATGCGGGAGTGGAGGCCCAGCGTTCGAAAGGCAAAACGGCTCTGTTTTCTGTTTCGGCAGCAGCTATGATCAATGCCTGGAGAGAAACCTCGAGTTTGATAGCAGTAATTGTGAAAGAAGTGGCTAAGCCTTACCGAGAAGTGATTGTCCAGTGGAGTTGACAGAATTATTAAAGCAATTTGCCGATGTGTGTTCAGAGAAGCAGCCGTCCAAGCTACCTCCAATGCGCTCTATTCAGCATCAAATAGAGCTCACACTAGGAGCCTCACTACCTAATCTACCACATTATAAACTCAGCCCAAATGAGAATAAACTGTTACAAGAGATTGTAGATGAACTGTTGGAAAAACATCTAATTGAACACAGTTTAAGCCCGTGCGCAGTGCCAGTGTTGTTGGTACCAAAAAAAAGATGGGAATTGGAGGATGTGCATGGACAGTAGAGTTATCAATAAGATCACAGTAAAGTTTCGTTTCCCTATGCCCCGATTTGAGAAATGCTGGAACGGTTAGCTGGCTCAACCATTTTTTTCCAAACTTGACCTGCGTAGTGGTTACCACCAGATCAGAATCAGACCGGGAGATGAATGGAAGACGGCATTTAAAACATGTGAAGGCCTGTATGAGTGGAAGGTAATGTCGTTTGGGCTGTGTAACGCACCTGCTACCTTCATGAGGCTAATGAATGATGTGTTAAAACCATTTTTGAATCGGTGTTGTGTGGCTTACTTTAATGACATACTAGTATTTAGTAGCAGCTTTGAAGATCACTTGAAACACTTGAAGGACATTCTGGGAACTTTAAGACAACACAAGTTGTATTTGGATTATGCAAAAGTGCGAATTTGCCACTCAAATGATGTCATTTTTGGGATTCGGGATTTCGGCAGATGGAGTTAGCGCAGACCCTCGAAAAATTCAAGCCGTGCGTGACTGGCTGACGCCAACTACATTTAATGAAGTGCGGAGCTTCCACGGTTTGGCGAATTTTTACAAAAGATTCATTAAGGGGTTTAGCATATTGATGGCACCCGTAACTGAGCTGTTGAAGCAGAAAACTTTTGCTTGGGGAGAAGAACAGGAGAAGAATTTTTCAGCAATTAAAGAGGCGTTGACACAGGCACCGGTGCTAGCATTGCCGAATTTTGAGAAACCATTCGCGGTGGAGACGGATGCTTCAGCCATTGGAGTCGGTGCAGTATTGTCACAGGAGAATAAACCCATTGAATTTTTAGCGAGAAGCTCAGCTCCCCGAGACAGCGCTGGACAGTGTATGAGCAAGAATTGTATGCGGTGGTCCGGGCATTAAAACAATGAGAGCATTATTTACTGCATCAAGATTTCGTCTTACATAGCGACCACAAGGCTTTACAGTATATAAATACGCAAAAGAATATCAGTAGAATGCACGCTCGATGGGTCTTATTTTTACAGAAGTTCACTTTTGTGTTAACACATAAAAGTGGAAAGCAAAACCGGGTAGCCGATGCTCTAAGCCGCAGAGCAGCCTTGATTACTCAATTACAAACGGAATTCATGGGTCTCGAGAGCTTACAGAAGTTATATCCTGATGATGAAGATTTCAGTGAAGTGTGGTACAAATGCAGTAACCGAGAACCTGCTGAAGACTTTTCTATTAGGCAAGGGTACCTATTCAAAGGAAATCTGCTATGCATTCCGCAATCGTCTTGGCGACAGCAGATCATAAAGGAGATGCACGGTGGAAGCTTGGCTGCTCATATGGGTAGAGATAAGACTATCTCTCAACTGCAAACTCGATTTTTTTGCCACATTTGAAAAGGGATGCAACCCGGTATGTCGAAAGATGTTCTGTTTGTCAGAATTACAAGGGCGGCGGTCAAAATACAGGACTCTATCTACCCTTGCCGGTGCCGGAGACTATATGGGAGGACTTAAGCCTAGATTTTGTACTCGGTTTGCCACGTTCTCGCCGCGGCAACGACTCGATCATGGTTGTGGTGGATCGGTTCTCCAAGATGGCTCATTTTATAGCCTGCAAAAAAACATTCGATGCTTTGAATGTGGCGAAGCTGTTTTTCCGTGAGATAGTCAGGCTACATGGAATACCGCGGTCCTTGACATCAGATAGAGATGTTAAGTTTATAAGCCATTTTTGGCGGGAGCTTTGGAAGCGATTGAACACCCAAATTCAACTCAGCTCGTCATACCATCCTCAGACGGACGGGCAAACGGAGGTGGTTAATCGTACTTTAGGCAACCTACTTCGATGCTTGGTGCAGGACAATCCGAAATTATGGGATGAAGTGTTGGGGCAGGCTGAATTCGCATTCAACTCAATGCCAAACGATCGATGAGTAGGTGTCTTTCAGCATTGTTTATACTAAATTGCCAAATACCATTGTCGATATTGCAGTGCTTCCAAAATGTACGAACAAGGCAGCGTTCAATCTGGCCGAGCAATTTACGGACATGCTATCCAAAGTTCGGATTCAATTACAGCAATCCAACAAAAAATACAAGGAGCAAGCGGACCAGCATAGAAGGGAGAAGGTCTACCAGCCAGGCGACTTGGTCCTCGTACGCATTCGTAGGGAACACTTTCCTAGTGGAGCCTATTCAAAACTCAGTAGACGGAAGTTCGGACCCTTCACAGTTCGTCACAAGATCAATGATAATGCTTATGTTATCGATCTACCTGCTGAATTTAACACGTCACATACGTTCAATGTAGCAGATATTTTCAATTACACGCCGTCGGACTTTGCAAGCAATGTTGTTGCAGCTAATGGCAACAACATTTTTGTACCAGGGGTGAATGATGCGGAGCACGTTAAGCAGGGAAAGGTAGCGGACTAGCACATCAAGCTAGTCAGTTTTCTGTTAGCAGGAACGTTCCCACTACCGCCTTTTATTTTTGTTGCCATTTTCGGCTCTGCTCACTATGAGTAGTTTGTTAGTTGCTTTTTGCTTTTTAGTCCTTTTTACATAGGAGGGAGTTGTTTATTATGTTCCTCAGGAGCTGAGGAATAGCAGCTTAGAAAATATAGATTGAAACCTTGTTGTCTTCCAAAGTAACTGAGTTATTGTTTCATCAATACATTGCTTTGCTTTGCTAGTCTTGCAGGTGCCTACATCAAGTTCTCTCCCTTACGCTCATCCCTCCCACCCGCACCCCACCCTAACCCACAACCCAAAACTTCAATGAGCGGCCTATCCTTCCCCCTTCCACTCCTACAAATTCTTCAATCAGAAATTTCATGAACGGCCTGTACTCTCTCCCCTCCCTTCTCTTTCCTTTAAATTCTGGAATTAAAATTTTGAAGAGTGTCACTCTCTCAATTCCAGAATCGTATGTCATGACTAAAAAATGTTGTGAGTTCAGATCTTAAATTTTTGCACTCTCCCCTCTCTCTATCCCATAACTTTGAAATCAATATTTTCAATACAATACAGCAGACTCACAGACTCAGGGGATATAGTATCGGTATTATTGCTAGCAAAAGGCAATGCAAATGTGTCCTAATGAGGTAGCAGCCAGGCATCCTTAAAAATGAAAATAGTAGGACCAGCTAACCAAAATATGGGATCAGACATCAAGCTAATATTAACAACATATTTGGGCTCAAATGAAACAGATGTGACACCAGAGACCATAGACATGAGAAAAGGTTTCATGACGATCAATGGCACTTAAAACTGCCATCAATCAATTAGACTAGAACAAGTTGCAATAGTTTTCGAGTTCAGGTCTAGAGTGGGTTCCAATTGCTACATCAACACAAAAAGACAAAATATTGTAAGGCTTCATCTCTGCCACGACATAAGTTAAATTAACTATAATGAATAATCCATAATTAAGTTAATAACAATTAGATAGCGTGCCGCCAATGGTTAAGAAATCCAAAAAGACTACACACCCGGATGCTAGAAGTGAACTTGTTGGGCTCCATGCACAAGCAAAGACCTACATATCACCAAAATGGAAATAGATTGGGTGAAGCAATTAAAAGCATTAGAATAACAAAAATGTACTTAAGAATATAGTACAGCAAACACAGACCTCAGAACCATGGCCTTCCAGGATGGTTACTTCAGAACTGTGAATATCAGATGCCACTAACTGTGGGGTAGGAGTTATATCCATTGGTTCGGGACCTGAAATGTGACCAGATAAATAAAAGTTAATCACTGAAAATATTAATAATGATATTTTTAAATTATCAAATAAAAGAAGCCAAACACTGAATCACTGAAAAATGATATATATTATCATCCTTTTATATATATATATATATATATCATTTTGAGTGAAAGAATACTAAAAAAATACACTTTTAAGAGTTCTATAATCGAGTTTACCCATGCGTTGTTTGTAGATGTGGACACAAGCAACACACCCAAAGATTTTTGTAAGAATTTTCGAGAAGAACATATTTGTGGGGAATAATTCAGCCAAATAATTTATAGGATTTTTAAAACCAATTATTCTCGAGGAAATTCCATTGATTAATTATGCGACAATTATGACTACTTTTGCCGGTGTCTTTTTGGCCCTTGATTTTGAAAAAGATAAGTTTTGATGAACTTAAAAAAATGATATTTTTTTCTTATCAGTTTATGGTTAGTACAATACAGGAGGATTTGTGAATGATAAATCCTTTATGAAAGAAAGATGACAATGAGTTATTAAAGTAATCACAAGCATTGCTAGTTTATAATACCTTGATATTAGTATGAACTTTTTTTGTTTGATAGAAGTAAAAATAAAGAGAATAATGTTAGTATCATATTTTTATTTGTAAGATATATCCATATCATCCAAGTGTAATCAACAATGAAAGTGACAATTCCAATAGCACCAAAAAAGTTGGAATTTGAAAATTTTCAAATATCGAAGTGACTAATTAAAAAATGAGTAGATCTATAATTACTCTTAGGCAAAATAACAAAATGATGTTTAACAATTTTACAAGTTTCATGATAAAAATTCCTTATGTTTACATGCAAAAAAAAAAGAGGAAATCATATGTTATATGATTTTGAAAGAGGGTTGTCCTAGCTTATAAGGATGTTCACAAATGACTTTTGTATTGAGGGTGAAAATTTAAGGAATATGACAAGTGATGTTCATCTTCAATAAAATATAGCCTATCATTTTCTCCGTAGTGAGGTGCTAAATTACATAATGATTAGCAAATATTTCACTGTAGTATCCAGCATTATCATCCTTCTTCATTCTTCGGCTCGCATGAGTGATGAGAGAAAAAATCCCATTAACTGATGATATGTTTCTTTGTCTAAGATTTGAATATGGACTTAACTAAAGTCATTATTGAGCCTTGCAAGAAACTCAAATATCTTTTCTACAAATTGCTAGAAAATTATCACATCATCGCAACATGTCATCTTAAGATCTTGATAATAATCTAGTTCAAGACAATAAATCTTTATTTTATTTAAGTATTCAACAACAAAAATGTTACTTTGCTTGGTTCTTGAAATCTTAATTTTAATCTCGTAAATGAGAGCAACATCCTTCACTTTTAAGTATGCTAATTTGACTATGTCCCAAACTTCATTTGCGATTAAAAGACCCATTGATTTCAGGCATCATGATATTCCACAATCATGTCATGATCATAAAATCTGTTTTATCCCAAAGTACAAATTTTGGGTCTTTAAGACCCAGAGGAGAATCTGCAAGAAGATAGATCTTTCCCTTTACATCAAAAAGGTCTTCATAATTTGAGAACCTTTTAGATAATTTCCCTCATTCAGACAATATAAGACTTGTAACCTCTAGAATTCTTATTTAGTCCGATTTTCACAATTCATGATTGTCGAGTCTTTAAGCGGTTGTTTCGTTGGCTAAAATTCATGATTATCGAGTCTTTAAGCGGTTGTTTGGTTGGCTAAAAAAAGAATGCAGCATAACAGGAATATAGTGTAAAAGAAATACTTTGGAGTTGTTTTGATGAATATAAAGTAAATGCAGATGCATTATTTTTTTTATTTAGCTTGAAGTAAAATGAATGTAGTGTAAAGTTCAAAGATGGTGGTGGCCAACGGCGATCGGTGGTGAATGGAGGCGGTGTGATGGTCGGCGGCAAGTGGCGGCGGCCGACAGTGGAAACAGGCGATGGGCGGCGGTGGCTGGCGGTAGTGGAAGTTGGCGGCAGGTGGCGGCAACCACCGATTGCGATGGTCGGCAGTGGGTGGGTGGCGTGGTAGCGGTGGCTGGAGGCGACAGCTGACGACGGATGGCAATGGTGATGGTGGTTGGAGGCAACAACGAATGGCGGACCGCCGCGGTGGTGGTGGAGGCTGATGGCGGGTGGCAACGGTGGTGGCCGACAGAGGGTGGGTTGCAGGCGGTGGCGGCGATCGACAATGGTAGGAGGCAATGGGTGGTGGTGGTCAAGCAAGCCTATTTGCGGTATAAATGATTCTTGCTCAAAAGTAAGCGAGTTTAGTCTACCTCAAAAATAAACTAAAATGTGTTATACTACAAGTACTTTATTTTGCATTCATTTTTCATTCAACCAAACACAATATTTTCAAAACCTCTGCATCTGAAATATTTTACAACCATTTTACTTACAACCAAACAAACCCAAAAAGGAAAGTCAAAGCAACCAAAAAAGAAGGAATAATCTTGACAAGAAGAAAGACGAAAGAAGAAAATAACATAGATTAGAAGATGAAAACCTTAACCTTGCTCTGAAATCATATCAAAAAATACAAAAGTAGAAAAAAAAACTATTTTGAAGATTTTGTACGAAATGTAGAAACATTATAAACTTCTCTGAAAGGCTTACGATGGAAATCAATCAAAGCTATTTACAAAAAAGGAAAAAAATTCTAAAGCAAGGTTGGCGGCTAGAATAGGAAGAGGGGACATACGAATTACAATCTAAAGACCATAAGATGATCAATCTAATAGTTAGAACTCTTAATCCATGTACAAAGAATCCCTAATTTAATTGGTTTACTTGTAGGTCCCATGATCCTTCAACAAGCTTCAAGGGGGTCAAATCACTAAATTAATTATTTCAATATTATCAAGCCTAATCAATCATCTAAAGGATATTGCTTCTGACTTCAATAAAAGCTCTAGCAAGTACCATCAAGGATAGGGCAAAGTGGAATTTAAAGGAAAATTCAAGAAAATTATAGGCAATCCAAAGACAGCTGCAAGAAGTTCAAGCTTTATCCTTTGCGCTTATGGAATTGAAGAAGCCATATCATTGATGAAAGATGGTGTCATACCAGATAAGGCGAGGGGGAAATAATGAAATGAGAAAAGAAAGACTTCAGAAAACCAAAATTTAACAGTAACAAGGCGGTCAGTAACAAGGCGGTTAGATTTAACAAAACACTCCCATCACATGTTGATAAGCAAACCCCCAGAAAGCACAACTAGCACTTTTCAGATACCTTTTTCAGTCCTAACCTTTTTTGTAATGCCCAAGAAGAAAGATCTTAGGAGGCAAGAAAAGCAAGTTCTAAATCATTGTCTTATTACAACTACTGCCATTAAATAATATAATGCATACAATAATTGGCCAAAAAAAATATTGAGCACGCAGTAGACAATAAATATTAAGTAGAACTACGTTCCATTGAAGGTCATAAATAAAAAATTCTTTTTTATGGTAAAAGATCAGATATCTCGTAGTACAAGATCAAGTTCAAAGAGAGACCAAATCCACCAAGCGAGTACCGTACCATGTCATTACTCATTAAGTGTTAGTTTGTTCATATATTAGAATGTATTCTACGTTAGCTGTGAAAACAACAAGATTCCTAAGTATTTCTGTTCCAACAGACAATAATACCATTTGGAAAGACGCTTTTGTAATGCAAGGGTAAAAAATGGCTTATGGAAATATCCAAATAGTGGCTCAACTTTTTATGAGGCGACATTTTCCTATTAGGCTTTATAGAAACAATTGAAAAAAACTTCAACATGGAATTCAAAAGATTCAGCTTAGTATAGGGTGTATTAGATTTTCATGTTCAATTTGCCGCTCAAATTTCCTAACAAATAAAGCCATGAAGTGTCTAATGAGAATTTCATTATACACCTCATTAAGTAGTATATCTAAGATCATCAAAGATCAATTATGCGGTCCAATCTAAGTTTTGAATGGTGGTCCGCTGCAACTACAAATACCCGGATGACAAACAAATAGAAATTAGATATGGATAACAAAGAAAAGCAGAAGTAAATTTCACATTACAATTAAAAATAATAATAATTTGAAAACCGCGGACATAAACTCCAAGAGTCCTGTATGAAATCATCAACAAAAGATGGCAGGCTGTTACTCTATAGCAAAACATTTTGAACTCATTCGAGTGCCAAACTTAAACTGATTTAACAGCAAAAGTAACAAAAAAATGACTAGAAACCATGACACCACAATGATTTTAAATCATCAGATCCATCCAATAATCCATCACTTGCTGACTTCACTGCGCAGAATGCTAGACCTGAAGTTCACTTCAAACCATATTAATAAGATGAGCCGTGCATAAACTCAAAGAGGATAGCTAATGTCAGCCAGTAACCTCAGCATAGCATATCCTTCAGAAAGATAGGATAAGAATATATATATATATATATATATATATATATATATATATACACACACACATACATAAAATAAAAAAGACTAAAAAACCTAATGGTAAAATTAAAAAATAAAATGAGAAAATAATTACAATTAAGTTAATTAAAGTAAACTAAATAAAAACTATTAAAAAATAATTCCTATTTTCAAAAATTTTTTAGAATACATCTATAATTTATAAAATTTTGAAAAGATGTGATTTTAATATAATATAAGTACATGAATAAAGCAAAGGTAGAGCATACTTTAAAATAAAAAGTCATTTTAATAGTCATATTTAATTTCTTATTACTTTCGAATAATATAACTATTATAATATGAAAGGTAGAATGTGCAATACAAGAGCAACAAGAAAGAATGTAAAATACAAGAGCGACAAGAAAGAATGTGCAATAAAAAAGCAACAAAAAATTAAGATAGAAGGAAAAACAAATGTTCTAGAGGTTTTACCACCACAAACTCCATTTTCTTCAGATTTTCCCTTTGCCTTGTTATCATCAAGGTCTTCAGCAAAACTTTCTTTTTGATCCTTAGGTTGTTTTTCCCTATCCTTCTCTCTTTCTAGCTCTTTAACCTTTTCCACTTTATCCCTATCCCTTTCTTGTTTATCTCTATCTTTTTCACGCCTTTCTTTATCAGCTTCTCGCTCCTTTAGAAGATTCTGCTTCTTATCTTTCATAATTCTTTGTAGCTCACTAACATCTTTTGTTATAAGGTCCAAAGGTTGTAGAAAAGAGAAGTCATCATCACCCTCTAACTTGTCCTAAAAAAATAAACAAGAACAAGTACAAATGTGGATCAACATTGGTAAGTAATTCATTATGCCTCTGATAAACAACAATGTAGTTGATTTATAAGGATCATAACAGGAATGTTGAATGCATACACTTTCCAAGTTTGCCTCCAACTCTATATACTGAAGTCCCTTCTGCACAAATGTAATAAGAGCACCTGGTGGAATCATGTTGCCATCTATACTTGTCTTGTTGATTCCAGCCTCATATCCCAAAGCAAATGCAGCATGTGTGAAACCTGAATTGAGTAAGAGTGTACACTATCAACCATACAGAAGTATCATAATAACATTATAAAATAGAAATGATGAAATTACATACATTATATGAAATTCTTATATATTTATGTATCTAACACCTAAATCCTTATATTTACTTATAAATATCATAATTTTTAAACGCATAAAAAATATTATTAATATTAATTTATTTAAAATGAAATACACCTTTTCATATATATATAATTTAGACACTAGGGTGTTGTGCAAATAAATATAAATATTTAAATGCTAGATATGTACATACTAAAAAATTATATAGTATGTATGCAAATTCCTTGATAAAATTTTGGGGGAAAGTACAACAAAAACTATTTACAAGATTTGTATAATTTAAATAGCTTTAACAATGGACACATGGGCTACAACTAAATCCACATGATACTAGAAGATGAAGAGAATAGAATGCATGTGATCCCCCTAGGAGTCGATTCCTACAATGTTATGCCTTTGGACTTGATAATACTTTCAGAAACTGAACATAAATCACTAAAATCACCATCAAAAGAAAACACAGAATGGCTATAAAACTACTTATCCTATCATCATTCAAGTCGGTTGCTGTTTTGAGTGGGCCACGCATGTTCATGGAGCCAAATGGAATGATAAGTAAAACAGATAAGAGTTACTGGGGTGAAGCCATTCGAAAAGGATGGGGCATAACTTTGGATCCCGCTTGCTTATAAACAAATCATTAAGAAGGGCCTCGGCTTGATTTCCAAGTCAGGCATGTAGATGAAGGCCACAAGAAAGAAAAGTATATCTTCCCAATCAGGAAAAGGATACAAAGATAGTGTGTCTCTCTATCCCTGCTTCCATAGGCAAAGGATATTGAGGCTGATTTAAGGAATCATTAGTGAGGTTTCTCCCCAAACCAAGGATCTTAATTATATTGAAAGATCAAGTCATCACCCATACTTTTCTTATTCATTTTCATACTACATGCCTCAAATATAAGTCTTGGTATGGATGCTTCTGAGGTTTAGGAAGTCTGATAGGTACCACTTGAGTATTTCAAGTGATTCCTATCGGATCTAAGCCAAATCCCTAATAATCCGCTGTTTTCTATGGAAAACAGCCACCAAGCACAAAAACAGTGGAAATATCTGAGAAGAATCGTAGAGAGAATAGGAGATACAATTGCAAACGATAGAAATTTCACTAGTCGATGCAAAGAAAATAAAGATACAAGTTTCCTTCAATCCGAGAGGAAGGAAAAACTCTCCAACAATCTCCGGCAACGCCAAGAGCCCACGCAAGAAAACCTAGAAGACAAATCTCTTTTCAAAATCAAGATGAAACCCTAATCCCCTCATAACTCCCTATTAAAACAATCTAATTCAAATTAAAAGCAAAAGGACTACTCTACCCTTCCTTCTCCCTCCAAAAACACTTAAACCATGTTTGAAATGCAAGTGGACCCCACCCCTTGGCCCTTTACCTCTTCCGCCTCCCCCCTGTCTCGTTTCCGCCTGGAGAAGACCCGGACCGGCTGAGCCGGTCCAGGTTGGGCCGGTCCAGGCTGGACCGGCCTAACATTACCCCCCTCCCAAAGTACCACCTTGTCCTCAAGGTGGAAAGCGGGAAACTGCTCTGCAATCCTCTCCTGTGACTCCCAGGTGGCCTCATAGTCTGGGAGGCCGCTCCACCTGATCTTCACTTCCTTTTCCCCTTTCTCATTGATGCGCACTCCTTCTACCGCTAGAGGCTCCAATGTCACTTCCATGTCCTCCCTCAATGTGCTGGGCAGCTCTGGGCTTACTGCATGCTCCCCCACCACTCTCCTCAACTGTGAGACATGAAAAACGGGGTGTATTCTGGCTGTTGGAGGAAGTCTCAATCTATAGGCCACCTCTCCAATTCTCTCCTCCACTTCAAAAGGGCCAAAATATCTTGCTGCGAGCTTCTCATTTCTCCTTTGGGCCATAGTTCTCTGTCAGTATGGTCGGAGCTTCAAGTAGACCTTATCCCCAACTACAAACTGTATATCTCTCCTTTTGCTGTCCGCCTGCTTCTTCATAATCTGTTGGGCTCTAAGTAAGTGCCTCTTGAGCTCGGCCAACACATGATCTCTTTCCTTCAAATGCTGATCCACTGCAGATACTGGAGTACTCTTATGGCTGTAGTATACTAGGTGTGGGGGGTCCCTACCATATAACACCTTGAAAGGTGTCATCTTAGTAGCCGAATGAGACGAGGTGTTGTACCAGTATTCTGCCCAGGCTAGCCATTTGGCCCACTGCTTCGGTGTATCTGACACGAAGCACCTCAAGTATGTCTCCAAACTCCTATTCACCACCTCCGTCTGCCCATCAGTCTGTGGATGATAGGCTGTGCTCCTCTTCAATACGGTGCCCTGCATCCTAAACAGTTCCCTCCAAAAATGGCTCAGGAACACCTTGTCCCTATCAGAAACAATGGACTCTGGTACCCCATGCAGGCGGACTATCTCCCTCACAAACGCTGCTGCTACCGACACTGTTGTGTACGGGTGTCTCAAAGGAATGAAATGAGCATATTTGCTCAGCCTGTCGACCACCACCAGTATAACTGTGTAGCCTTCTGATTTTGGGAGTCCATCAATGAAATCCATAGTAATCTCCTCCCAAACTTTCTCTGGTAGGGCCAGAGGTTGCAGTAATCCCCCTGGTGCCATTGTCATGTACTTGCTCCGCTGGCAAGTATCACACTTAGCCACCATCTCCTCTATGTCTTTCCTCATACCCCTCCAGTACAATTCAGCAGCTAACCGGCTATAAGTTTTCTGCACTCCTGAATGCCCTCCTATGGCACTCTCATGAAACTCCTGTAATAGTTGGGGAATATGGATGGAAGACCTAGGAATCACACTCCTTCCCTGATAGAACAGTCTTTCTCCCACAACTGAATAGCCCGGGTGGCTGTTCTCATCTGATAACACCTCTTCTTTGATTTTCCTCAATTCCTCATTCTGAATGCTCTCCTCTTTGATGGCTCCCCAATCTATCAATACTGGTACTGATACAACAATTCCCTGGAGCTCCCCCATACAGCGTGATAAGGCATCCGCTGCCTTATTCTCTAGCCCTGGTCGGTAGTGGATCTCGAAATCATATCCCAACAGCTTGGACAACCACCTCTGGTGCTCCTCTGTGACCATCCTCTGCTCTAACAAGTACTTCAGGCTCCTCTGATCAGTTCTGACAATAAAGTGTCTGCCCAATAAGTAAGGTCTCCACTTCTGGATGGCCAGTACAATCGCCATCAACTCTCTCTCGTAGACTGACTTCAGCCTAGCCCGGGATGACAGGACTTGACTGAAGTAAGCTATGGGCCTGTGCCTCAGCATCAACACTGCTCCCAATCCATAGCCTGAAGCATCTGTCTCCACCACAAACACCTGACTGAAGTCTGGCAGAGCAAGCACTGGCACCGTCGTCATGGCCTTCTTCAGCTTCTCAAAGGCCTCCGAAGCTGC